>OX465040.1:4135036-4267407 GCA_949841015.1 Aplysina aerophoba
TGTGTGTGTCTGTGTCTGTGTATGTCCAATGGACTGATTGCTCACGTTTGGACCACTGGAGGGAAGACGGCATGATGCCTTCATATTGTCTGGAGTGGCCTACAAGAAAAGCTTCATCACTTCAACAGACCCAGTGGAGAACCCTGTGTCATCTATGGCGACCCTGTGTATAGTTTGATAAAGAAACATCTTGGACCCTTACCTTGGTTAGCACTTGACTCCTCAGGAGAAAGAATTTAACATTATGAGTAGAGTGCGCATTAGTGTCAAGTGGACGTTTGGCAAAGTTGGCAGAATATTAATTTGCATACATGGACTTTAGGAAGAACCAAAAGATTCTTTTGCAACCTGTCGGCAAGTTTTACCTGGTAGTAGCACTACTGACCATCAGTCACACTCATCTGTCTGGCTACAACTTTCTTTGGAAACCTATTTAAATAAGCATCTGTAGCCCTATACAAGCAGATCGACTTTAACTTGTTCATGCTCATTGACTTTTTATAGAATATCAGCAAATTATATGAATAAAACAGTGACATGTACGATCAACATATATAGAATGTACCTTACAAATTATGCTTGACACAAGTTCCATAGGAAACAGTTCTAAACATGGCGCCTCTTCTCTTCTAGCTCAATTTGTACCCACTGCTTTCTCTCTTCTTCCATGTCCATCTTTCCTCGTTTCAAATCTGACTCATACTTTTTCAATTCTAGCTCTCCCACTTTAAAGGCAGCCTTCTTCTCATACTTTGCTGCAGCATCTCAATAGCTGACAATTTAGTGGCACGTTTCAACGTCTTATTTGCTCGTTCTAAACGTTTCTATAAGGGAAACACTGTGAAATAAGCTATACAATCTTACAAGCAAAAATTTACACATACAAACATACCCACTGAAGTCTTCTTCTTAGACGGAGATACTCCCTCCAGATCTATCTCATCCTCCTCCAAGTAATCACGATCATCCAGATCTGCAGATGATGCTATCGACGCAGTAGCTGGTGATGATTATCCTTCACTTGAATGTCTTCTCTCTTTTCAAACAGACAGAACAAATTAAAGGTAAATTCACTAGTTAAGACATGCACATTCTATTCAGCACATGCATAGTATGCTACTTATAAACATGACAACAATAGACGTACTTGCCATCTCTTTCATGGCTGCTCTCTTCATATCCTCTCCTTCTTGTTTGTCATTATTTTTCTTGGTTGATTTTGTGCTGCCTTTGCAGCAGCAAAGTCCTTTACGTAAGAGAATATATCTTTAAGCAGCTGTTCCAACTCGGTATGTTCCTCTTCAGTACCAGATCTGGGCATATACCTAAGTATATGTACACACACACACACCAGATACACAC
The DNA here is from genome assembly GCA_949841015.1 of Aplysina aerophoba. Classification (NCBI taxonomy): domain Eukaryota; kingdom Metazoa; phylum Porifera; class Demospongiae; order Verongiida; family Aplysinidae; genus Aplysina; species Aplysina aerophoba. Next base: position 4,136,399 of record OX465040.1, read on the forward strand.
CAACCCTCACTCCACACTCCTTATGCACACAGAAACACATGCACACGCACATACACGCACACACACACACACTCAAACACACACACATACATGTACACTCACGAACACACACACACACACACACCACTGTTTCAGAGCTCTGGGGTGGCATTCCCCAAAAAGGCCTACAGCACAGTGGCTCTAACAGTTCACCAGTTCTAAAGAGGTAAGTACCCACTTTTTTGCAACACACACCACTGTTTCAGAGCTCTGGCATCCTCTGCACTAAATTTCTGTAAAAGCCCGTCCATCCGGTCCTGCACCCCACCCCTTAAGGTCTACTGGCCTCTCCTCTGTTGACATTAAGGGTGAAGAATGCTTTCTCAGTCAAGTGGCTTGCTGGGGCAATTGACAACAACTGCTTTCACCATCAAGATATTATGGCAAGAGTCTAGCCAGCGAAAAGAGGGCATGCTGGGGTGGAGAATACTGCGGGAAGAGGTGTAAAATAAAACATACAAAACAGACACACAACCATACAGCCAATTGCCAATTAAAACATGGAGAAATTGCTGGCAACCAGGCAACTGTTAACTTTTTCATTCAAAAAGTCACCACTTTCTGAGGTCACAGAAGCTCATTATCGGAGATCGGCTCTGGAAATGCAATGAAAGTGGCATCTTCACATCAGGGCATCCATGGAGCCACACTATCAAATGAAAAGGTGGTGGAATACCAGAGGCTGCAAGAAGAGCAGAAGAAAGCTGCAAAAAGGGTAGAAAGAGGAGCAAAAGCAGATCAAAACAAGTGGTCACAAGGGGTGCTAATCGCTCCAGAAGAGTGGACAATTCAGGTTGAGGTGATCCCTCAAGATGAAAACACAAGCCACTGCTTCAAGTGCAGTGGAGCTTATGATGATAATTATATTATAGTCAAGTGGATTTGGTCGGACACGTGTCACGGACAGACATGCTTTAATTAAAGTACTTAGCCTTTCACATTTGTTCAGCCCGTGAATATATATATAGTACAATTTAGCTAGACATAATAATAAGCATTAAAATAGCATAAAATCACACAAATTATTATATTGCATACATAGAAGTCACATGCATGTTACTTCAGCAGCTTCAACAGCCTTATTGCCATAATTATTGCAAACGAACTAAACATTTGAACACTTCTCAAAACTACAATTAATGTTTTACTGTAGCACACAACACCATGAATTGTCTCAAAATTGTTTCCTTGCAAAGCAAAATACACATCTTGAGAATAGTATTATGTTCATCAACATCCAACATAACTATGGCTCGTCCATCTAGGAGCATTGCCCTGCATTCATAAAGAACGTTATTATAATTATATTATTATATGCTGGCAAAATTTATCTTCTAATGATTACTTTATGAACTGCAACAGTACATTCACACTATTGCCACAGTCACTTTTATGATGTTGTATATGTTAAATCCATCTTCCAATGACTATACACTATGAATGCCACAATCATAATTATACATATTATAATTAAATGAAACAGATATTATAATATGTATATATATTATTACTATAATTATGTATAATGTAGGACCATACGTATGCATACTCACTGATGCAAGTTGGGACACTTCCAGTCCAATGCCCATTTGTATGACATGTCCTGGTGCTACTCCCTGACAAGATGTACCCGGATTGACAAGTGTATGTGACAGTGCTATTGACAGCAGTTCCATTGACAATGGTAGTAGTGCCATTGCTTGTACCAGGGTCACCACAGCCACCTGCATGTAAAAGTGTCGTATTTATAATAGCTATAATTCAAATTCTTTGGACTTAAAATGCATGTGAGATTGATGAAGGGATTGTAATGGCATTGCCCAGTGGCAAACAGCTGACTAGTTTAGAGAGTCCTGTTTGATGTTGCAGGGATAGAATAAAATAAGATGTGAAGGGCTGTTCCAATTAGCAGTTAAACTGTACATATATAATTATTATAATGAGGGCCTTGTATGCATGTAGACAAGTGTAACAAAATCTCCCCATATCATGTACATATATATAATTATACAAAATTTTATGGCCAATGACATTTGGAAGCTTTATAGTTATTCACCTGTTAAATTACCTTTTCGTAGTTGATAGTTTAGAAATGACACAAACTTATATACTGATACATGAATATACATGTAGTTTATTATGTTAAACAAAGTTGATGTGTCATCTGGAGCAGCCCCTCTATTGCTGCACTGCCTAAGCGAGGAGGCCAGGCAACAATCACGCAATCACGTGCAGATCTACACATGCGCAGTTCCCTAGCCTCGCTAGCTTTGTGTGACGCACAGACTGGCTGGTGTAGCTGTGGATTTGGCTCTACAGATTTATTTGGCTATTCGTTGCATCACAGTGCGAGACCTCCGTGCGTTACGGAAGTGTGCACCCCGACTACTTCGGCCCTCCGGTTTGGGCTCGCTCTCCGTACCAGGTAGGTTGGTTTTGCATTCAGCCCACGTTTTCTTTTTTGCCCATTAGCAAGTGGTAGGCAGGCCTTGCGTCTGCCCTCAGTGTGATTGTCAATATTTATCAGATAGGTCTTTGGATTTAGACTAGATCCAGATAGCTAGCTCGATATCTGCAGCATTGGCTCAGAGTCAGCAAAGATGACGGGAATCTTACGAGCATGGTTAATGCACGTGTCAAGTGTTCCACTCAAAGCCAGATGCATGAATATGACTGATTGGCCACAATCACCGGACTGCCTGGTTCCGCTGCATAGCATCAACCTATGCAGGGCACTATGCAGATGCAGGCCATCCCATTCTGTTTTGCATGCGTCAACATGTAGCTAGCTACCATATAATTATAGTATGATGAATCATTCCATTTTTACTATCCCAGATGGCGCTGCACCAGGCACGAGCTGATCAGTCATGAACACCAGCATCCCTAGCCCCACAAAATCTCCTCGGTATTAGAAGCCTTTGTTACCAGGCAATTCTGCAAGCTGCAGGCTGGGCCCCACCACCAAGCGCGGACATTCAGGGGGGGGGGGGGGGGGGGGTGTTCCAGCTGCAATCACATTGGCTCAAGGTTTGGCCCCCCAACCACCCAGACCTGCATTTTGCTGCAGCTCTCTTAGAGGGCATGCAGCATGGGTCCATCCAGGCCCCATAAATAAATGACTTTATCAGGGGGAATTCACTCAGCGGCATATTTGCTAGTCAGTTAGTAAACATCACATTGGTTTTGGAGCCCCCAACTCCACTGAATGTCATAAAGCTTTGGTAATATTGCATCATGCCATGAAACTCAGAGTACTTCCAGCCTAGAATAAAATCGTTGATCTCGTGAGAGCCTTGTCCTTCCAAGGCATTCGATTGAACTCAGCATGCACGTGTGTATTCTTACCCCAGGATAAGCTTGTCAAAGTCTGCAGCTTGATGAACACAATAACCCACCAACGTATAGTTAATGATCTCCTGGCTCTCAAAGTACTCTTGGGTCATCTTGTGTATGCTTCAAAGGCCTGCCCTCTTGGTAAAGCATTACTCACTAATCTTTTTGCAGTTTTGTCAGCTTTGAAGGAGGGGCATTACAGGCAGCTCAATCTGGCTGCTAGGGCTGGGATGGTGGCAGGCACATCTTGCCTCCTGGTCAGGCACCTCGGTTCAACAGTTTAAATCTGATTCTTTGACAGTTGGACTTCCAATTATTCACCGATGCCTCTGGATCATGGGGCTGCAATGCTTGGTATGGTTTACAGTGGTTTTAGGTTCTGTGGCCACCGTACTTGGTCCTGACCATTTCAGCACTAAGAGAACTCTATACCATTCATCATTCTTGCTTGCGCCGTTTGGGGCCAGCATTTGTTCAGCTGGATGGTTCTGTGCCATTCTGACATCGCCGCGGTTATGCATGTAAACCGATTACATGCTCGCGACACTTGCATGTCACGTGCTCTGATGCCTTGCCTTTTCCAGACACTCTATGAGTGCTGCCTGTGTGCTGTCCACATTTTGGCCTCTGATAACAGACTCGCAGATTTGCTTTCTCGTATTCTTGCACCACTCGAGTTATGCTTTTCACTCTCCCACTCAGGTACCAATCAACCACACCTCACTATGAAATCAAGAACCAGACTGGACATCGCAGCAGTGGTGCAGTGGTGCTGTTTAGTAGTGTTCGGAGGCATGCAGGGCTCACTCCATCTACCAGGAAGACCTATGCAGTTGAAAACGCTACCAGTCCATCACTTTAACCTTCTCCCTCGCTGTGTTTCCCATCACCCAAGAGAAAGTAACACTGAAGGACTCTCTACATCAATCGTGGAAAGTCATCTTGCAGCTTTTTGCAGCACATTGGACTCTCAGCAACCCATCTGAGTCATTCCCATCCGTCCATACTCCACACCTGAAAGTTCTCTTGTGGGCCATAGCACAAGTTGGCCCACTTCGCATCAGGCTTCCCATTGTCAGTAAGTGTTATATATGCAAGCTGGTGTGTAACATGTCCAAGTTTGTCAACTACACAGCTTGAAAGTAGCGACCGGTTGCTACTTTCAAGCTGTGTAGTTGACAAACTTGGACATGTTACACACCAGCTTGCATAACACCTACTGACAATGTATAGAGCTTAGGAACGGTGCACCATCATCCACCTCTGGCTTGTGGGCTCATGCACATACACATGCTAGCTGCCCACTGAGCATACCATCGCACAGATCCTCAAGACATGGGTTCTAAGTGGTCGCAGCATTGCAGCCCGCCCATGACCATATATATATGGCGATTGGGGACGAAGAATCGTGGCCACACCGGTGGCTTGCATGGCTGAAGCTCCGAGTTAGAGTCAGGCTTCCCATTTCAGCATCGCTAATGCTCAAGATAAAGGCCTCACTTGCTGCCAGCCCTAAGACCTACGACTGCACTATGAAATGGACTGCCTGCTGCACTGACTTTTTTGGCTTTCTGTGTTGTGTGAAGTTTTTGCTCTCAGATGAAATGCACTTTGACTCATCTCTTCACCTCTCCCAGCAAGACATGCGCCTTGTCACTTTCCGCTTCAGTGGCATTTTGACATTTGCAACAAAGAATCCAAACTGACCAGCTGTGCCTAGGGCCAACTGTGTGCCTGGGTGCCACCGGCTCTGCATTGTGCCCTGTAGTGTCCCTGCTTGATTATTTAAATGCTAGGGGCCAGGTGCCAGCTTTGGCTTTGGTGCGGCCACAACAGCTTATTAGTTCGGACTGCACTTGTGTAGGCCACCTTATGTAGTCCTAGCTGGCTGGCCCATCAGATTGAAAGAGGTTGACATACATCAAACAATATATAATAACTACATACTTCCTGATAGGCACGCAAGTTCATGCATGTAAAAGGTTCACTCACATGTCACACCTGCATCTTCACCTCTTCTACATACTGTGAACAGTTATGGCTAGCAAGCAAACTTAGTTTATTTATAACCAATCAAAATCCAGTTCAGGTATGCAGATATTAACTCACATGTCACACCTGCATCTTCACCATGCCAGCAGTTGTGGCTGTAGATCCCATTATGCTGACATTGAAAGAGAGACCCTTCAGCTCCAGTGCATAACAAATTATCTAGTAGAATTCCTCCTGATCCTTGGCCAAAATGTGCTCTCTGATGGGCCAATGCTGCCCCTTCGTACCCAAGCTGGTGGCATGTAACTTTTGCATCAGTAATACTCCAGCCATCATCCCATACTGTGTTCCACTGGTCGGAATACCAAATCTCAACTCTACCGGCTGAGGGTGCATACCCATTAGCAAGGCGTAGAAATCCGCTAGAAAATCTGGATGCCATACCTGTAACAATGTACAAGAACTCACAATAAAAATGCAAGTATATAATATAGACCCTCAGTAATACTATACAGTTAATAGCTGTTACATAATTCACCTTAGTAGACAACACACTCACATGTTACACTAGCATCATCACCATGACTACAGTTGTGGTTGTTGATCCCATTGTGGCTGCATTCCAAAAGGGATCCTTCCCTTCCAGTGCACCGCAGGTCATCAAGGAGAATCAGTTCAGAGCCTTGACCAAAATGAGCACTGTGATGGGCTGTTACTGCTCCTCGGTATCCAAGTTGGCGGCATACAACATGTGCATCATTAATGTCCCAGTAATCATCACAAATTGTATTCCACTGACTGTTATACCAGATTTCCACTCTCCCCTGTTGTGCTGTAGTTCCACCAATCAACTGAATGTTACCATTGCTGTTCCCTATAAAGACAAATGAACAAAACCAATCAGGGCTATAAGTGACAGTGGGCTTGAACTGACAGTGTGTACATCAAGGACTGCATGCTATTATATTCAAGTGTCACATCACTTGAAATCACCAGTGTGTCTACTGTTTGTACATGCATATGTATGATTGCATAACACTAATCACGTGACCCAGAGTAGACCGGATTCAAGGGAAATGGTTTGATCAAAAGATAATGTTGATTTGGTAAACCTTAGTCTGGCTTGTTAAACCCAATTTCTCATTGACTAATTGCCCAAGAACAACAGCATAGCACAGTGCAATTTTTGTTGAGCAACACCCATAATATATATGGATTAGGGGTGTGTGATATACTGGTATATATTTGTATCGCGGTAGCTATTGCATTGGTGGTATGTATTTTAGTTTGTAATACCGGAAACTGAATACTGATTATACTGTGAAATAACCGTTTATCCTCAGCAATGAATAAGTCTATGTGACAGCTCTCTAACAGGCAACACTTGGTGGTTAAAGAGTGGTAGTCTATCACCTCTGCCTCTCCAGTGGACCTTACAAAGGCAGCGGTGATGAACTACAACCTATTCACTCTGCACGCTGTGGGACCTGTCATCATGCTATTGACTGACAGAATACTAGTCTTATGTAATCGATTAAACTCTTCCTCCCCTATATAATGTTTTGAACATATTATATATTAATATTATTCATGCTGTTTCATCTACTGTTATCACAATGTCATTGTATTCAGTTTAGATCGGTTTGAGTGCTTTTTGTGTGGACTTATGTGTATACACGTTGGATGACACCAAGCCATTTGACTGACATGTTCTACTAGAACTACCTGCAGTCCTCAAGCACCCTGTGTTACAGGTGTATGTGATAGTACTCCTAACAGTGTACCCAACAGAGGTGTCGAAGTGGTGTCTCTGTCCATTTGATAAGAACCTCGGGGTACCACAGCTCACTGCTTTATAGTTGCTTAGAAACATCAAACAGTACGACTTGATGTACAGTAGACAAAGTCAGACTGGCTATTGTGACTTCAGTGAGATGTATGCATACACACTTAGTCGATGATCCGAAGTTCAACGTCTGAAGGGAATACTGCCCCAAATTGATCATGATAATGTGCAACAAGTAGGACAACATGAATACAAACACATGTACACCATTCCATACAATACCACATACGGGGTACAATAAATATTCCATTTGACAAGAACCATAAGATTTGGTATTTCAAAGAAAATCTTTGGTTGGTGATTACCGCAAAAGAACCCTGAACCATAAGACCCTGACAGTTGATTAATTAAGAAACATGAAATAGAATGACTTGATGTAGACAAATTCAGACTGTCTATGGTAACTTCAGTGAAATCTATACATACAAACTAAGTCGATAGTCGTGTGCAAATGAATAATTAGGACAGAGAAGAATAGAAGAAGATAAAATGGATTAACATCTACAGCGGAGCATAACCTACATATCTTTAGCAACACAGTATCATGTCTAATGCCAACCAGCTTAGATAATGAATTCATCATTGAGGGAATGTTGTTTTGTAAAGTCGAAGTTCCAGTGTGAGTAAGTTCTATCTAAACCATTCCAAATGTCACACCAATCGTACTTTTAAAGTTTACTGATAATGGCTAGCGATATCTAACATACAATGTAATCTATCATCTATTATTATTATCCATCTAATCTATCTGATAATGGCAATGAGATGCAAAAGTAATATTGACTTGCATGGTCATGTGAATAATTAATTAAATACTTGTAAGAAAGGCATATATAAAACTAATAGTGTAATAGAATAGCCTAATGTACCAACTTAATTTCAGTCCGTATGAATTTACACTGTGTTTTGCAATTTACAAAAGATACAATGATATGGTTATGAAGAAACCTGTCCGGCTATCCTGGTAGGTAATCTATTAGTGTTTGAGAATATGGCTACAACAAGAAAAGAATGGCACAAATAAAATTATATGTCCTCAATCACTAAAGAAAACATTAGGTTTTAGGAAATGAAATAAAATGGTGTGTATATTAAATAAATGATTGAATTATTTTGCATGTTTGTAGTCGGTATGTAAAGGATATGAAACTACATAGTGTGGACTTACGTGTACAAGTTGGATGAGTCCCTGACCACTGACCATTTGACTGACACGTTCTACTAGAACTACCTGCAGTCATCCTGTACCCTGTGATACAGGTGTAAGTGACAGTACTCCCAACAATGGTGCTGGAGTAGCGTCTCTGTCCATTTGACAAGGAGCTCGGGGTACCACAATTCACAGCTATATAGTTGATAATGAAACATGAAAGAGTACGACTTGGTGTACAGTTGACAAAGTCAGACTGGCTATTGTGACTCAGTGAGATCTATACATACACACTTAGTCAATGATCCGAAGTTCAACGTCTGAAGGGAATACTGCCCCAGATTGATAATGTGCAACAAGTAGGACAACATTATACTCTTTAATTGGAAACATTAGGTTTGTAGAAATGGAATGGATTGTTGCGTATACTAAAAATACCAGCAATTCTTTTACATATTTGTAGTCAGTATGTAAAGGATATGAAATGACATAGTGTGGACTTACGTGTACTTGTTGGATGACTCCCTGACCATTGGCCATCTGACCTACACGTTCTACTAGAACTACCTGCAGTCCTCAAGTACCCTGTGTTACAGGTGTAAGTGACTCTGCTCCCAACAACAGTGGTGCTGGAGTAGCTTCTCTGTCCATTTGACAAGGAGCGCGGGGTGCCACAGGACCCTGACAGTTGATAAAGAAACATGTACACAGTAGACAAAGCCAGACTGTCACTTGTGAGTTCAGTGAGATCTGCACATACACGTCTTTCATTTAATAGCGAGATCAACCATACAATGGTGGGTTTCAGAAAATGACTACAACACGAAATAAATAGCATGCATAAAATTATATTTCTTCATTAAACTAAAGGAAAAGGTTTTGGAAATGGAATGGATTGTTTATACTAAAAATACTAGCAATTGTTTTGCATGTTTGCAGTCAGTATGTAAAAGAAATGAAATGATATACGTAGTGTGGACTTACGTGTACATGTTGGTTGAGTCCCTGACCACTGACCATCTGACTGACATGTTCTACTAGAACTACCTGCAGTCCTCAAGTACCCTGTGTTACAGGTGTAAGTGACAGTGTACCCAAAAGTGGTGCTGGAGTAGCGTCTCTGTCCATTTGACAAGGACCTTGGGGTACCACAGTTCACAGCTATATAGTTGATAAAGAAACATGAAAGAGTACGACTTGGTGTACAGTTGATAAAGTCAGACTGTCACTGTGACTTCACTGAGATCTGCACACACACACACACACTTGTTGATGTTCGTGTCTCGCATTTAATGTGCAAATGAATGAAAAGGAGGAGAAGACTAAGAAGAAGTGGGAATTGAATGTATAGCGGACTAAGTCAGCAACCTACAGATTTTAAACAAATATCTTCACGTACATACCAAACGTCAGTCAGTATTGTATTACATTGCATGCTACAATGGTTTAAAACTTGTCCGGCTAGGTTGCATCACTGATGGACCCCGTGGATCGGAGTTTGTTCAAAATGGTGAACATAGTGAGAACTACCCCACAATGTAATTTATTTGTGTTTGAGAATATTACTACAACAAGAAATAAATAGCATGCATAAAATTATATTCTTTAATTGGAAACATTACGTTTGTAGAAATGGAATGGATTGTTGCGTATACTAAAAATACCAGCAATTCTTTTGCATGATTGTAGTCAGTATGTAAAGGATATGAAATGACATAGTGTGGACTTACGTGTACATGTTGGATGACTCCCTGACCATTGGCCATCTGACTGACACGTTCTACTAGAACTACCTGCAGTCATCCTGTACCCTGAGTTACAGGTGTAAGTGACTCTGCTCCCAGCAATAGTGCTGGAGTAGCGTCTCTGTCCATTTGACAAGGAGCGCGGGGTACCACAGTCCACTGATAGTCAACACTTGATAAGGAAAATGAAACATTGCGACTTGGTGTAGCTACAGTTGACAAAGTTAGACTAGCTATTGCGACTTCAGTGAGATCTATACATACACATTTAGTCCATGTTCCAAACTTCAACATCTGAAGGGAATACTGCCCCAAATTGATAATGTGCAAAACGTAGGACAACATGAATACAAACACATGTACACCATCCCAAATAACATCACACTCAATTAATTTTCTAGTATTATAGTACATATATGGCCACCATATCACAGTAGGTAGTAGCACGTACAAACACAAACATAATAATACCAACACCATCACTATTACTGCGCAGTGCACAATATCAAACCACTGCAACCACATCCTTTGCCACTACCAGTGAAAGTTGCATCTATATATGCAATATAGGGTCGATATAAGGGTGTAAGGGCCTTCTAGACGGCAGCCATTGAAGACGGTGGGACCAAGACAGCAACAGATGGAACGCTTCTGGGAAAATATTACGCACCATGTTGACCCGTGCTCGACTAGCCACCCAAAGGCAGCGTGAAACTCTTCTCCTTCGAGAAAGTCGCTTTCAAAAGTCGCCCGCAATATAAATCCCTCATACGCAATGCTTTGCTAATATCGGAGCAATATAAATGTAAGTACAATTATACTATCGTAGTACGTATATTATGTACTTGGCCGAAGACGGCAAACCTCTAATTAAGAAATCCTTGTAATGAAGTAGTCTTATGGAACACATCACAATGTGTACAAAGTTTCATTGCTACGTGCCAACATTTTTTCGTATTGAAACCATGCTACCTATCAATATTAATGTATCATACATGATGTGTTGTTCTATGAGAATTGATATTGCCAATTTGCCGGGCTTCTCTGCTACGGCGCGTCGTCGACAGCGTTTCGGCGAAAGCGCTCTGACGCCAGTGTTTTATCAAGAGCACTTTTAATGTCAGCTTTGTTAATTACAGAGAGTTGGGCAACTGAAGTAAGGTCATGCCCATGGCCACAATGTGACAGTGCTTCAGGGTAATTACGTGCAAAGCATGCATGCATATAATGATTGAACTTGCAAGGCGTGCCTGAATGTACATGAACTTGTCTATGCATGTCCGCTTGCATTTCAGTAGCGATGTGGCGCGCGGTCGATGTCGTTTTGCAAAAGCACTCTGTGTGTTCCAGCTAGTCTGACGTAGCCAGCCCCACTTCCAGCCTCCATTTTTATGCGTGACATAAAATGGCTGGAAGGGGTCTGGGCTACGTCAGACTATGTTCCAGCCTGTGTTATATAGGCGTCTAAGCAAGAGCCGGAAGTGGAAGGGAGAAAAGTAAAAACGGCTGTCGGCCGAGAATGGAAAACCGGAACTGTCACGATATCTCCACGAGAACCCTAAGGCGGGAGATTTCAACCCATGGAGGACACTTTCTTGGATGTTAGTTGTAATTCCGGAGCGTTTGGCGTCCATTCGTGGCATAGTTTTGCTGTGTTTGCGAAGCGCTCTGTGTTAGGCGTCTAAGCAAGAGCCGGAAGTGGAAAGAAGATAAGTAAACATGGCGGTCGGCCGCGAAGGAAAAACCGGAAATGTAACCATATCTCCCCGAGAACACTAAGACGGGAGATTTCAAACCGCTGAGGACACTCTCCGGGTAGTTCTTTGTAATTCCTGAGCGTTTGGCGTCAATCCGTTCCGTAGTTTTTGCGTTTACTGCGAACAAACAAACAAACAAACAAACATTCTCAAATATATATATAGATTATGCTACACATACCTATACAGCGTCCATTAGAATCCTTCCTGTGCCCTGTACAAGCTCGGTTGCTGCGATACCGTGTTCTGTACCTCAGTGCGCTTCTGGACCTGCAGAGGGATATACAATATGTAATGTAATATGGTGTATAAAATATGTAATGTTCGCAACTGCCTATAGCTAGTGTCACTTAGATGGTAGTTGGACTATATCATATGGTGAGGCAATACTTGCTGAGCTAATCATGGGTTTTCTTACCCCAAACCACTGACAGTGCTGTGCAGTCTAGGGGACAGTCACTTCATCCTATTGACTGGGAAAACAGTGATCACCTCCTATTCAACCCAAACAAAAGATAGAAGAGCCACAGACAGCTGTTTCACCCTTATTGGGGCAACATGTGTTGGGATGACTTATGTACTCACCACCAGTGCAAACACTTGTGGTTCAACAAAGGCAAACAGGCCGGAAGGCTACACTCAGTGTCACTTAGTTTGCAATGTAAACTGTACCGTATACTGTGATGATGAAGAGTATGCATGCACGTATTAACTTTTTGCGGTAATTTATGTGGTATCTGGTGCACCTCCTCAATGTGAAAATGCTGCATCCATTGGAAGAGGAGCCCTTACTGGTTTCTGTGTAATATGTTGTCACATAGTATGAGGTCTTGTAGGATGCTCTGTAGTATCTGGCCCTGTAGCATTTCCTGCACAATGAAGAGAAGTCAATGCATGCAGGTCTCAAATCACAGACATCATCCAAACTCTTATCAACCGTACATCTTTAATAAAAGCGTACCCGTCTGACATTCCAGTCTGAGAGCATCCATTGCTGGGACAGCTGGAACACCTTCCCTGTGTTTCCTTCCAGAGAAGGAATAGCAAGATGAGAGACAGGAGAAATGGCAGTTTGGCGTTACTGAGCATGTCTCCAAATTCAATCAACTTGAGAACACAAAAAGAGCCCAAGCACATGCAGGTAACACAATTCCCTATTCGTTAACAGTCTGCGGTATTTATATCCCAAATGGTTGCTTCCTGGCTACTGTTTGAGAGAACGCATTTCTGTGTTGGGTACTAGCCCACTTAAATTTGTACCTGCTCCTGCCAATACTTTAAAACATGCTCGATAATCAATTAAGGTTGTAGTGGCAAAAACATATACATCATTGCATGCATAATTATATGTATACTGCAAAAACCTGCTTTGCTGTTATATAACCAGTGGCCACCATGGGTGTGCTTCCTTACAGAGGGCTACCTACACTGTACAAGTGCAACACATGTGTGAGAGTATGCCAGTTGCTTCAGCCATGCCATACATGGCCATGACCACAATGCTGGTGCCATGTACAATTGCAGCAGCTATTGAATTGAATTATTTGAATGGCTGATTTGTCCTTGTATGACACAATGGCAATGTAGGTCATGGCGTTCCATTCATGCATACAGTCTTAAAGAAGGTAATTATATAGTGTGTTGGCAGCAAAACTTATTCGATGTTCACATATTTCATAGTTAAGGTATTGATTAGAATTGCTATACCATACACGTGCCAAGTGCTAGCTCAATGCTCAACAATGTATCCAACTGTAAGCCGCTAGACCGTCCCTTCCCTTCCACACCTCGGGTGTTTAAAGTGGAATGGTCTAGCTAGCCTGACTAGTTGGCAGTAGGAAGCTTCCCCAACCGGTCCACTCAGTTAATGTGTATGTTCCATGCATTAGAGGAAACCCCTGAAATCAGGGCAGCCATTTACACATGAAGTGGTACGTACATAGACATGACAGCATTAGTCAGCTTACAATAGGCTCAGGAATGAGCAATTAACACAAGTCAAAGCAATATTACAACATTGCAAAAGGTAATAGTCCCCAAAGTAATTACTACTTACAAATATGCATAGCAGTTCCTTACAAATGAACATACGTACAGACTAATTGTGCTTCCCCATTCAGTGACTGTGCATGTTGTGCCAATATTAAGAGCTACCTCATGCAGTGTTTCATAACTACTTAATAGTTAACTGTATACATGCACACAACTCCAGCTTTTTGATGATAAAATTAGATGCATTTTAATTGCATATCAGAAGGAAATGTGCACAATGCGACACTAGGATCTATAATATAACATAATAATTCCACGATTTGATAAAGTGATTACATGAGGGATAACTAAGGATACATGGGAGCACTTGCAATGGCATACAGTTTATGCACAAAATAGTGCAGAAGGTGTTGAAGTAATAGAAAATGATGGATTAATACATAAAATACACAGTTGCATGATTACCTGGTGTCTACGAGACTATGAAGGTAGTTGTATGCACATAAATGTGGTGTATAGCATTGCCATACTGCCCAATGTTTCAGACCTTCCTTGTTACAAAGTCCCCCCTCCCCCAAGCTTTTGGGCTAAAATACAGTACTAGATACGCAAAGATTGCATGGTAAACCAAAGTATACACATAACTCTCTATACACTTGCATTATTACTGTGTGTGTGTGTGTGTGTGTGTGTGTGTGTGTGTGTGTGTGTGTGTGTGTGTGTGTGTGTGTGTGTGTGTGTGTGTGTGTGTGTGTGTGTGTGTGTGTGTGTGTGTACATGTGTGCATGTAATGGTTCCACGTTTGTTCAAATTGGAAGCCTTCTAAAGGGGGTTCTCTACTTTATAGCCTCAAACTTGTGAGTCTTTGAAGACATTATTGCTAGCCAGATTTCAGCATGTGTGACAGTCTTAACGTACTACATAGCTAGGTGTAAGAGGAGTGGACGACACATAAATGTGATATTAACTTGGCTGGGTTGTAAGTGCTTGTGTCTTGGAATACTCTTTCATTTGCTTGGCATTGTGTTCTAAATGGCTACAGTAACTCAGGTGCCATTTACTTAATACATGTGGCAAAGATTATATTGCTGCATTGCACATGGGCAGATTCGATCTCAAGACCCTTTCCCTCAAGTGCATGGGACACGAGTATATACACACCAGCTTCCAAACACTCACTGACACACTAGTAATGTGCAACACCAAACAACATGTTAATGACATGCAACACAACTACATCTATACACTCACAGTTCTATATAGGACTAAGTTGTTTAGTCGAGTGTCACACATATGTGTTTTCTATTCACTCTGAATGTGCTATAGTGCTCTTTACACATTCTTACACATCACAACAATGTCGCTATATTAGCCTCTGTATTCCCATGTGCTGTGTATAGCACACTCGACTGTGCGTTATGCCCTCAAGACCCCTACAACCATGAGGACAAAGTCATGGTTGCAATTTATGAAATTTCACTCAAGCTACATTGTGTACAAGTTCTACCAATGTTACAGGGAAGGCTCTGTTACTGCTCAGCTTATCGGTCAGCAAAGCAGCAACAAATTACGTACTTACCAAAGCACTCCTGTCATGTAAGGCATCGTCATAGACAATAAACACAGCTTTTGTTCCAATAAGTACAGAGGCTGCCAGTTAAACAAATAAGTTAAATGCAGCACACCCTCCTTTCCCAACATCTCGAAAATTAGCTTTCTCAGAAAGGTCATTGCAGTCAATTAGTGCTTGCGTACAACTTAGTTAGTAGTTAGCGTGTTAACTGTCACTAGCACACTTGGTCAACATTGTACTTCCACTTGCAATATTTGCAACATTGTAAAAAGAGTCTTAATTGTTTAGAAACTGTTTACTATACACTAGCTATCATGGACATTCCACACATTGTGTATTCGCCCCTGTGGCTTGTACAGAAAGCCGGTATGTAGTAAAGATAAATAATTGCACAATACGCTAAAACATTAAAGACACCGGTAAGTTATGCGAAATAGGTCACTGCTACACCCAGATGTAATCCTACAAGCACCATCAAAACGTTACTACGTATGAACACGAGATTAGTGTAAAGCCAAAGTGAACGATACATAAGTAGAAGCAACATAGTATTTGTACTAGAGCAAATGAAGTGAAGTTGCAAAAATCCACAAACTTACAACCAAATGCACTCCTCACCTGTCATCTGAGAGTTGTAAGAAAGTGACTCCTGGCTTTGTCTGACTAGGATGATGTACCAAACAGAGACAGTCCTCTCCATTGTCTGTTAGGGACGGGTGACATATCCTCAAGTGCACAAGTGTCAGGAGCAGAATAAAATTAGTTAGAATGAGATCAACACCAACAAGGTGCCATGATATCATTACGGTATTTCGAGTTAATGCAACAATTGGCAGTTGAAACCAAATAAGTGAGAGACACCGTTTATTGAAAAAAGTTCCACAGCAAAACACTTATACTAGTTACAAAAATCTAGCCATTCAGTCTTTATTTCAGTAAATTTGAACTGTACAAAATGCCACATTGAACATACACATCAAATCAGTATGATTCAGCTTTGGAGTTTGCTCAGCTACAGATGCAGTCTGCTACAACTGCAGGAAGAAAGAACACTACAGCCGACAGTGTCTGAGCAAGAGCTCCAAAGAAGTCAAAAAAGCCCTTGGTCTGCTCAGTGAAGCTGATGAGATCATGGTGGAACCCAAGGAAATCCAGTCCAAGTTCCCAAGTCTTTTCACAGGGCTTGGTACGTTCAAAGGGGACTTTGAAATCCACCTCCGTCCTGATGCCCAACCATTTGCCCTACACACACACCCTCAACGTCCCTCTGCCTCTCCGCAAGAAAGTGAAGGACGAGTTGAAGAAACTGGAATCTCTAAGGGTGATTTCCGAAGTGGACACGACAACCCCATGGTGTGCTGGGATGGTTGTGGTACCAAGACAGGATGGCACCATGTGCATCTGGGTGGACCTCAAACCACTCAATGCACATGTCCTTCGTGAGACCCACTCACTCCCAAAGGTGGACGATGTGCTGGCACAACGTACTGGCAGGGGCAAAGATCTTCAGCAAGTGACGCCAACAGTGGATTCTGGCAAATCCCCTTTCCCGAGAGTTCTTGCCTGCTGACCACCTTGATCACTCCCTTGGTCGGTTTTGTTTCAACAAGATGCCATTTGGCATATCGAGTGCTCCAGGGCACTTTCAGCAGCACATGAGCGGGATACTCAAAGGCCTCCCCGGTGTAGTTTGCCTCATGGATGATATCCTTATCTATGGCAGAGATAAGAAGCAGCATGGTGTCAACCTTGCAACAGCCCTCAACCGAATCCAGTCTGCCAAAGTAACCCTCAACAAGGAGAAGTGCGAATTTGGCAAGACATTCATCCAATTTCTTGTTCACATCATCAATGGTGAAGGAGTTTCACCGGACCCAAGGAAGACAGCTCCAATCCAGGAGATGAGAACACCTCAGTCCATACCCAAGTTGAGACGATTCCTTGGCATGGTCAAACAGTTGGGAAAGTTGTCACCAGTCATGGCAGAGCTGACAAAGCCTCTCAGAGAGCTACTGAGCAAGAAGTCTACCTGGCTTTGGGGACCAAGGCAAGATGAGGCCTTCCGGAAGATCAAGTCGGAACTGGCTTCAGCTCCGGTCCTTACCTGGTACAACCCTACTGCGGAGACCAGAATCGCAGCTGATGCCTCACCCAATGGCCTAGGAGCAGTACTCCTGCAAAAGCAGAGGAGAGAATGGAAGCCTGCCGCATATGCCTCCATATCTCTGGCAGAGACGGAAACACGCTACGCCCAGATTGAGAAAGAGGCCTTGGCCACAACATGGGCATGTGAATGCTTCTCTAACTACATCCTAGGGAAGAGTGTCAGCATTGGGACTGACAACAAGCCCCTCGTTCCGCTACTCAACACCAAGCATCTCGACAGCATGCCACCTTGTGTATGATTCCGTCTCCATCTAGCAAGTTTCAAGTACACCGTTGAACATATTCCAGGGAAGCTCTTGTTCACCGCTGATACCCTTTCCCGAGCTCGATTGGAATCATCTCAGGCTGACCACAGCCAAGCCGAGGCTATTGAAGCACACGTGTCAGTCATCATGTCCAAACTCCCTGCAGACAAGGATCGCTTGGAAGCTTACAGCAAGGCCCATGACCCAGTGTGCTCCCAGCTGATCCACTTTTGCGACAATGGATGGCCTGAACGACACAAAGTCAGAGGAGAATTGCTACGTTACTGGCCATCCAGAACAGACCTCTCCGTGTGTGAAGGCCTACTTCTGTATGGCACACGTATTGTTGTACCAAAGGAGCTGCAGCACCAAACCCTCTGCAAGATCCATCATGGCCACCAAGGGATAGAGAGATGCCGACTTCGAGTGACCACCTCAGTGTGGTGGCCTGGAGTTTCATCACAAATGTTTCCATTCGTACGCCAATGTTCTACCTGTGCACAACTACATCCTCCCATGAAGGAACCAATGCTCCCTTCAGCACTACCCAAACATCCTTGGGAAAAGTGCATCCAACCTGTTCGAATTTAAAGGCCAGCAGTACCTTCTAGTGTTGGATTACTACTCACGCCATCCGGAAGTTATTCAACTTACTGCAACCACCTCTTCCAATGTGATATCCTACATGAAAAGCATCTTCTCCAGACATGGAATCCCCCGTACTGTGGTGAGCGACAATGGCCCCCAGTACAACTCTACCGAGATGAAGGACTTATCATCCTCATATGAGTTTAACCATGTTACCAGCAGTCCTCGTTATCCCCAAAGCAATGGCCTGGCTGAGAGGACAGTGAAAACGGTCAAAGGTCTGCTGAAGCAAACCACTGATCCGTACCTAGCTCTACTCACTTACAGAGCCACTCCCTTCCCATGGTGTGGGCTAAGTCCCACCGAGCTACTGATGGGCCGGCGACTGAAGACAGATGTGCCACAAGTCTGACAGCTTCTAGTCCCCAATTGGCCACACCTCGATGGATACAAGCAGCTTAAGCTACAGCAGAAGAAGAATTATGATCGTCGCCACCGTGTACGTCCATTGCCAACAGCGTCTTTCTTGCACAGAGTAGAAAACACTACAACAACGTCTCAATAAAATGCTTTCAAACAGACAGCCAAGCCTCATACAGTTTGACTATACAAGCATTGTAGCTGACCTAACCTTTAGTCAAGAGAACCGTAAGAGATCTTTTTAAGTACATTTTGTGTGAGCATGAATGAACCTCAGAAGCTAGTTACCTTGGAAACCAGCTGATCAAGGAGGCAGGGATCATGTGACCAAATGAAACAACCATACCAGCATCATAAGGGCAGGAGAGGCTGCAGGGTTACGAGCATAACAGAGCAACAGACAAAGTTCGTAGAAAGTGTTTTAAGAGCACAAACCGATATACAAGAATTGTAAGAAGTGGTATACACTGATATCTCTAGTCTAAGCAGCATACATAAGATGCTGCAGAATATCACAGGTGCCACTCTAACCACATTGGACTAAAAATGGACTGATCTTTAGGGCTCATTTCTGGCTACAGAAGAAATAGTACGCTTATTACAGGAAAAGATTTTAATTCACCAAATGCACACCATTCTTTGTTCCTTAATGTATAATTCTTGAACTCTGTCCAGCGGTGCAAAGCAGCTCCATGCTCCAGTGCTAGCTCTTCCACGGGAGAGGTAAACAGCCTCTTTCGACCACCTGACCTCACCACTTTGGAGTCAGGGACAACAATGTCTATGTCCAGTGGATGTTCACTGCAGTAAAAATGCACATACATGGGCATGCATCTCAGATACAAGAAGTAAAGACAAGAGGAACAATAACAGGTAAATTATAATAGCTATCTATAGGCAAGATGGAGAATTCGTGTATTGCAGCCCAGTGTGAGGTCTGATTACTGTCATACACCATGCACTTAGCCTCACACTGGGCTGCAGGATACAAATTTATTCACATCTTGCCTATAAACTGTTGGCCTCAACCTGCTTCTGTTGAAACCAGGGAGTGGATATCAATGTTGCAAGTCATTCAGCAAATACGTATGTACATAGTGCACAACACTGATGAGGCCCAAAGAGTATCTGTGACAGTTATATCTTTTGTTGTATGACTGGGGAGACGATCACTAGTTGGCTGCAGTAAATAGGACTTTGGTACTCTTGACCATGCAGGCAGTTGGGATTGTAACTAATAGCCAGCCAGCTAGCTAGCTACCCACAGCTATAGCTACGGCTACGTGTGGAAAACTTCCTGCTTAACTTAATTCCCGCTGTTGGTCTTCGATTTCAGTTTTGTATATGTCATATCCATTGAAGAAGGCCCCGGATCGGGCCGAAATGCAGTTGGGGTAGTAACTAATAGCCAGCTAGCTACCCACAGCTCATGGCCCATACATAGCTACGGCTACGTATGTTTGGTTGCTTGTAGCTAGCGCCCCAGAGACGTGGGTTGGTGGTACGCCACGCCTGATTACAACTACATGTACGTCCTGCTTATCTAGTGTTCCTCCCTCTCCGTTTATAGCATAGACGTGTCCATGCTAGCTACCTAGCTAGTTACAATCCATGCTCCAGTGCTAGCTCTTCCACGGGAGAGGTAAACAGCCTCTTTCGACCACCTGACCTCACCACTTTGGAGTCAGGGACAACAATGTCTATGTCCAGTGGATGTTCACTGCAGTAAAAATGCACATACATGGGCATGCATCTCAGATACAAGAAGTAAAGACAAGAGGAACAATAACAGGTAAATTATAATAGCTATCTATAGGCAAGATGGAGAATTCGTGTATTGCAGCCCAGTGTGAGGTCTGATTACTGTCATACACCATGCACTTAGCCTCACACTGGGCTGCAGGATACAAATTTATTCACATCTTGCCTATAAACTGTTGGCCTCAACCTGCTTCTGTTGAAACCAGGGAGTGGATATCAATGTTGCAAGTCATTCAGCAAATACGTATGTACATAGTGCACAACACTGATGAGGCCCAAAGAGTATCTGTGACAGTTATATCTTTTGTTGTATGACTGGGGAGACGATCACTAGTTGGCTGCAGTAAATAGGACTTTGGTACTCTTGACCATGCAGGCAGTTGGGATTGTAACTAATAGCCAGCCAGCTAGCTAGCTACCCACAGCTATAGCTACGGCTACGTGTGGAAAACTTCCTGCTTAACTTAATTCCCGCTGTTGGTCTTCGATTTCAGTTTTGTATATGTCATATCCATTGAAGAAGGCCCCGGATCGGGCCGAAATGCAGTTGGGGTAGTAACTAATAGCCAGCTAGCTACCCACAGCTCATGGCCCATACATAGCTACGGCTACGTATGTTTGGTTGCTTGTAGCTAGCGCCCCAGAGACGTGGGTTGGTGGTACGCCACGCCTGATTACAACTACATGTACGTCCTGCTTATCTAGTGTTCCTCCCTCTCCGTTTATAGCATAGACGTGTCCATGCTAGCTACCTAGCTAGTTACAATCATAGATGTACGTACTTACATAGCTACAATCGGGATGTAAACATCTAGGTGATCTAAAACTTACTTACAAATCTGGAAGCGATTGCAAAACCTTGCAAAGAACGCGAGAAGAGAAACTGTCCGTGCCAAAGTAAGCAATTCTCTTGAGCGCCATTTTAGTGATTGCGAAATCTTACGTAGCTACTAGATATAGCTAGCTAGATAAATGCATGTCTTAGAGGGAGGATCAGAAGTGTGCAAGCAAGACATGATCATGATTGTAGCTATAAGAAATTCTTTGTTCAGTTAATCATATTGAAGTCAAATAATATAATTATAATCAGTTATACTGTAGCAAGCTACCTAGCTAATTCTAAAGTGCAGTCTGTACGTAACTTCTCCGGTCCTTCCCCATTCAATTTTTTCATAATTAATATGAAACGTTTCAATGAGAGGGGGCAGTGGTGGAAGTCACCCGCTCCCTACATGCCTTCGTGACTGTGCACATAATTGCATGATACTTATAATTTAGTGCATGTGCGTATACGTATATAGCTAAACTAATGTCATTAATATGTTGTAAAGCTGTAGCTTACTTATATTATATATAGTATTGTGGCTAACATGCACTTCTATAACTTTATATATAAGATCAAATAGTAATTATCACACCAAATTGTGATCATGGGAACTAGTGATTCTAGACTTGATTATAATAATATATTGAACAGAGATATAAAACAATGAATAAAATTGTTTTATATATTCTCTGTTTAATATATCATGTTAAGAACATTAGTGTAACGAATATATATTATATATAGACATTCCACTCACTTCGGAGTGACAGAAAGCTATTATATAATTACATCCCATGTGCATGGCCCTTGCAGCCAGAGGCAGTGTTGGTGGCTATATAGTGAGGCCGAGAAAGCTAAAACTCAGAAGTACATCTTAATTAAATTTTCAGCTCCAGTCACCACTTCCTCCCGGTCCATGGCCACGGAGACCACAGGAATATTTGGGCCTGAGGCTATTTCATCCGTCTCGCAACTGAGGCACAGGATCAGGGCAGAGTATGGCGAGCTGCGCTCCTGACAGTTTCTCCTGCAGGTCCTCGCTGTTGCCATCCAACATGGAAATGCTGCAACATCTCGGCCCCTTGGACAATGTTTTCATTTGACTATGATAGCATTTTTAGGCCCCTTTAGCTTCAGCTTTAGTTTCACTACAGCTAATTCTGGATCTCAACCTATAAATTGTACTGTTTGTATGTATTATTATTATATTTGTATATAATTATAATAATTATATATAATTATATATACACACTTTTTTTTATAATTAAAGCAATATTACAGTAATATTAAATAGTAGTTATTAATATACAAAATATGTCAGGTCAAAACCCCTCCAACCCCCAGTCCAAAGATCCCCTGAGAGATCCCACAACAGCCACCCTGTTCCCCCGCTGCACGGCCACGGACACTCGCTGGAGGAGAAACTGATAGGACCTTTGTTCCACAGTTGCCTCCCTGAGACGGTGTCCGAGGTCCCGGAGCAATTGGAGGGCCTCTGGGCCCAACACTCCTGATGTCTCAACAGCCACCAGGACAAAGTGGTGGCTTGCATCCAAATGTGCGTACTTAGCCCTCTTGGCCTGTTCCGCCTGCTGTGCTACAGCGCCAGAAGACATTGCAGCACTTGGAAGGTGTGAGGGTGCAAAGTGTCTGGGCATGTTGCATCCCAAACCAAGACTTTCCCTTGCTTCCAGGGCACCAATGAAATGCCATCTGGGCGCTTCCCGAAGAGAAACTGTTCGTGCCAAAGTAAGCAATTCTCTTGAGCGCCATTTTTAGTGATTGCGAAACCTTACGTACCCTGGGGCCGATAGCTACTAGATATTATATATAGCTAGCTAGATAAATGCAAGTCTTAGAGGGAAGATCAGAAGTGTGCAAGCAAGACATGATCATGATTGTAGCTATAAGAAATTCTTTGTTCAGTTAATCATATTGAAGTCAAATAATATAATTATAATCAGTTATACTATAGCAAGCTAGTTAGCTAATTCTAAAGTGCAGTCTGTATGTAACTTCTCCGGTCCTTCCCCATTCAATTTTTTCATAATTAATATGAAAAGTTGCAATGGGAGGAGGCAGTGGTGGATGTCACCCGCTCCCTACATGCCTTCGTGACTGTGCACATAATTGCATAATACTTATAATTTAGTGCATGTGCTTAGCTCAACTAATGTCATTAATATGTTGTAAAGCTGTAGCTTACTTATATTATAGTATTGTGGCTAACATGCACTTCTATAATTTTATATATAAGATCAAATAGTAATTATCACACCAAATTGTGATCATGGGAACTAGTGATTCTAGACTTGATTATAATAATATATTGAACAGAGATATAAAACAATGAATAAAATTGTTTGATGTATTCTCTGTTTAATATATTATGCTAAGGGCATTAGTGTAACGAATATTATACTATATATAGACATTCCACTCACTTCGGAGTGACAGAAAGCTATTATATAATTACATCCCATGTGCATGGCCCTTGCAGCCAGAGGCAGTGTTGGTGGCTATAATTTTATAGTGAGGCCAAGAAAGCTAAAACTCAGAAGTACATCTTAAATTTTCAGCTCCAGTCACCACTTCCTCCCGGTCCATGGCCACGGAGACCACAGGATAATTTGGGCCTGAGGCCATTTCATCCGTCTCGCAACTGAGGCATAGGATCAGGGCAGAGTATGGCGAGCTGCGCTCCTGACAGTTTCTCCTGCAGGTCCTCGCTGTTGCCATCCAACATGGAAATGCTGCAACATCTCGGCCCCTTGGACAATGTTTTCATTTGACTATGATAGCATTTTTAGGCCCCTTTAGCTTCAGCTTTAGTTTCACTACAGCTAATTCTAGATCTCAACCTATAAATTGTACTGTTTGTATGTATTATTATTATACTTGTATATAATTATAATAATTATATATAATTAAAGTCTATTATACATCTGAACTACGAGCACTCAAGATCTGCACCTACCCACTGCAGGTCCGCAGTCAGTAACATTCGCATCTCCCAAGCTCAGTGGGACCCAGCATGCAAAATTAATTGACACAATCTGCATTTTAGATTTAACAAACCACACTGCACCAAATAATTATTATGCAACAGGTTACATACTTGATCTGCTTAAGTCCTTGTTCAACCAAATTAAGACTGTAATACTATATTCACTCGCACACCACACTCCAAACTTTATACTCCTGCAGCTATACACGCTTGTTTGGCCTAATCTATATAGCTGTATCTTTAGATCCGTCACTGGATGTTTGCATAAACAGGCTCATCTGTAGCATACACAGCTTCTCCTGTGAATGCAGTGGCAGCAATTGATGAAGGAATGTCATACTCATTGCCAATGTCATACTCATTGCCAATTCTTGCACTTTCCACTGTGCTGGACATAGCTTCATCCATCCTCATGTACATGTCCTGGTCATTCCTGCTGTACTCCAATTCTACCTCCCAATCAACATTTGCTGCTGTGCTATATGTGGAAGCACAGCTTTTGGAGCTGTTGAAGTCATCTGGCTTGCCAGTAGAGCGAGTGAGGGTGGCTGGTGTAAGGAGTAATGAGACAGATATTAAGGGAACCAGTACATGTGCATGCATGCATGAAATGCCAATATATTTATAATGGTAGAAAATTGTCAAATACTATATAATATTATATACTTTATGATATTTACCTGTAGTGTTTGCATTTGTTCCTGAACGCTCAGTGCTCCTCTCCTGAGTATGGAAAGGCATTGTATCAGTTGTATACATAATACTGGTGGTCCAACCATGCCATGGATCTAACCTATATATTTTATGTATATATATAATTATATACTTCCTTCTGCTGTGCAGTGCTATAGCTCTATGTATGTATGCATTATATAGTACACTGAAATTGATCAAAAACCCAATTCGTATATTGCTTCTCAAGCAATAAAAGCACATTCAGTTAGTATACCCTATTAAAAAAATTAATTGATGTGATTGCCTGAGAATAGTCCTAAACAATTGAATACATCCATAATTACTTAGTATAGTTATGATAATATTAGTCATGGTTATTTCATATACCTTCCGTTTAGGGAGTTTGGCCTTTATCTTTCCCCACACCTTCTCATGTCTTGCGACATGAAATAGAAATATGAACAATCCCTGCATATTAATTGGAGTATACGAGCACAGTCAAAATGCAACTACAAAATTATTATTAATAATGATTCTTCAAGACTATAGACACCATAATATGAATTAAATTATTGTGCTTCTAAGCAAGCTAAATACATACTCATGCTGTCTCTCACCTGAAATACATTGGCGATGACAAAGAGGTAGGCAAAAACCCTCCCCTCTGCTCCAACTGCAAACAGCCCAATGATCCAAGTAAACCCCAACAGAGGAACGAGAATGACTGTGGCTTTGAGAAGACGCCTGTGCATTATCAAGCGTATAGATAAGAGCTTGGGTCACAGCATTGTTATGTACGTATATGTAGCAGTTTCTGGTAACACGATGTACTTCACATCTTATAGATCTTTACCAATTAAACCTAACAATGCACTACGTACTTCAATTGGACATACCTATATAATTACGCAATAATAGATAAGTCTACCTTAGCCACACACTAAATACATTGATCTAAATGTTCACCAAGTCTTAATCTCTCAATTGAAGTAGGTATAACAATCTCTCTTGCAAGATATTCCCACATAAGGCAGGCCATTACTGCAGTATAAATATATCTTTATATATAGATAGAGCAACCTCTTCTCTGCCAGAGTGAATGCCATATCAATACAGCTCTGAAAAGTACTTTTGTCATAATAGGCACTTGCATGTAAAGGTAAGAAAGTCCAAGGAAAAATAATTCGCATAGTGTAACCTACACAAAAATATATATCTATACCAGAAATCGGCGGCAATATTAATGGCTGCTTTGCTAGCCAGACACTTAAGAGACGCTGGTCAACCATTGGCAGTTGAAGTGGCCCTCCCAAGCGACAGTGTTGATTGAAGACACGACTGCACAATAGTGTGAGTGAGCACATGACTGTGAGGCTTCGTGTGTGCGATGGCCCTTTGTGGGATTGTTGCACAGAGTGGTCCCTCGGGGTACGGTAAATTATCTCCATGAGATGGCTGGAAGTAAAGACGAAGGTCCATAGCATGCGCAATAGACCAGCCAAAAGCAAGTTTTGTATATTATACAATGTTATGTAAGCTTGGAGCAGTTCTGTGATTTTGAAGGTAGCTAGCGGCAGGGGTCAAAAATCTGTTTTCTCTTTTTCTTTGGTGTGAAGTTAGCAATGAGTGGGTGTCATCAAAAACTTCCAATCTTTGCATGACTTATACATCTGGGTCATGAAACTACAAGTGATTCAATTTTTAGGTATAGAATAGCAGGATTTGATGTCATGTGAGTCAGCCCCAAAAATTGCCAAGGGTGTGTAGAATGAAGGCACTCAATGCATTTTTCCCCACAGTCACTCACTTGCCTACTTCCAAATACTGCTCAGTCTGTTCTCCGTCCTTTTTTCCTCCCACCTTTCCACACTGAGACTTAGCCAGTGACACCAAGCTTACAGCAAGCAGTGTAGCATTCACCTATGTAGCATCAATTAATCGAAGTCACATGCTGGAACAACTGAGGATATGCTTTGTTTGTATGTTTGCAGAATATGTAACGGTGAGTGCTTGATGGATGCTGTGCAGTATTATATAATACCAACTGGTACACTGAAGACCTCACCACAATGATGGCTATCATTGGTCCCACGAAGGCAAAAATCATTCCCTTGTCACTGGGCAACCAGCAACTACAAAAAGGTTATGTTGATTTTTGGGCAACTTCTAAGATTAGCAAATGTAATGTAGCAATTTTCCACACAATGTGCTCATAAATGTCATCTGTATGCGACTCACGCTTTGATTTCATTGTAGTGTGGGCTACCTTCATCATGTGAGTGCCTGATCAGGTAGTGATCGTGTCTTACAGCAGCAGAAATAACCACAACAGGGATGGGTGCAACTACATAAAAATGTATTACAGAAACCAAAGGAGTAGAAATTATTATGTTATATAATATTATATTGGTCTGTACTGCAGGTATTATAAGATATAGTTAACACAGATACACATAACAGAATCTGTGTCTTGCATACCCCATCCTAATGCCAGATAGATGTAGATCCACTTTCTGTCATTTGCCCCAAACACTTTAACCAGAAGAATGTAAATGAGGACAGCTTCACACAGTGTCCAGGTGAAGGTGGCCAGAAAGAAGTAGTGCAGCAAGGCTGTCACAAACTTGCAGGCTCCCTATAATATATGCACAATTTCGACAATTGATACATTATATATACAGTAAATTGTAAGTCGCTATTAGAGTTCATTGATCAATCAATCAATCAAATCAATCACAACAGGGATGGGTGCAACTACACACACACTACATAATTCATTGGTGTCCTTTAATATTTTTATAATCTAACGTGTCATGCTGTTAGTGCAATGATATGCCATGCAGATTAATGCAGCTGGCAAATGCGTGTTGTATATTATTATGCATTACTATTATTATAGTACAATTGAGTCTTCTATATATGCTGCATGAGAAAACCTCCTTGTGTGACTAATAAAAGTACCATGTACATATCACATACTCATATGTATCCATTTGGTATGGGTGAGTACCCAATAGTAGACAAACCTACCACATTGGCTGTGGCTGTTTGCACTCCAGTGAGGAACAAGAGCAGGCCCAAGGCAAGGGCAATGCACAGGTTGAGGTGGACAAAGTTATGGACCTTCTGTATCAACTCTTTTCTGTAACACAAAAAGACACTAGTGAGAGACCACTCCATGCATAATTACACTCTGTCTTTGCCAACCTCAAGGACAAGAAGAATATGATAGCACCAATCAAGCAAATGAAGGAAATGCTGCAGCCAATGTACGTGCACTGTAAAAATGGTGGTGGAAATATGCCACCAACTTTGGTGGATTTTACTTGTCCCAAATAAGCCACCGATTTTGGTGGCAATAACCCACCACACAGGTATGGTGGTTTATTACCACCATATTTGGTGACTTATTACCACCATATTTGGTGGTTCTTTGCACCTATATTTGGTGGTTCAGTGCCACCCCTGGCTTGGTGGTTCTTTACCACCAAATCTTTTGTAAACATTTTACTGGTTTGGATTCCAATTCCAAATTTATTAAACAAAAGTACAGTACAAAAAGGCAAATTTTTAGTACAGTATAAGCAATAAATGTAGTGTAACAAAAATAGCTTGTCTATATGAAAGCATGCCAGGTATACGCTCTCTTCTGCATGTGTCTCCTGAAGATGGAGATCTTCCGACCAAATTCTGCAGTGCAACGAAGAAAAATTAAGCGACTGTCAATAATGCATGGCATACATATGGACATGGTGCAATTCATTACATGTATATGCACACCTGCAAGTGCACCATGAATGTGAAGTACGTATATAAACAAAAGAGGTATACACAAGAATTTAATAACCCATGCACGAAATTAAACTATGCCATACACTCAGGTGTGAAGTTAAAATGGTGGTGCGGGTCAAAAATAACTCAAGCCACGTGCTTGCACTTTGTGGCAATTTCCCTTCGAAAAGGGCAAAGATTATGTGAGGAAAGTTTGATGCTGTCTCGGAGGAACTGGCAATGGTGACAACTTATCGTTGTATGTGTAGAGGTAGCATACGCAATTATATGCAAATTTAACAGTTCATTGCGGCCGTCAGGCGTGACAAGGAGACAGGAAAACAAGCCAAGCAAGGTCCAACCACTGCTGTATAGGTCCTTGGAGAAAGGCAGCACACTCTCAGGTCCATAGCAATAGAAAGCAGCTCTTAAGTTGTGTAAACTTGTCATTCGCACTTACGTGCTGCATACAGTTAATGATGAGTTTACTCGTCATTCTCGCCTAAAGGGTTAAGGGTTGTTAGGGTTACCTGCATGATCCAGGTTGCAGATGCCCAAGGTTCAGGAGGTGACTTTTGTGCAGCACATGCATGTTGCACAATGAGCTCCTGTAAACAAACACAGACATACACTGAAACGCATATTGCATGCATGCAATATGCATGCATGCGGACACGCAAGCATATTGCATATATGTATATCAATTTAGTGATGAATATATGGGATGCATGCAAGCAAAGGAAGTCTGCAAGCATGCACACATGCATGTAGACTCACTTCAGGGTCCTTCCATGCAATGCATAGACTCCTGCATGTAATTAAGGAAAGACAGACATCAGCTGACGCTGATCTAGTATGCACAATGCAAGGGACATACATATACACATGCATGAAGACCTACCTCATGCAGGGTCCTTCCATGCACAGCATGTATAGCCCTGCATGCAAAGAGAAGACAGACAGAACATGCAGCAGTGCTTAGTCAGCTGATGCTTATCTGTTAGGTTGCACGAGTAAGTATGCATGCAAGGGAAGTCTGCATGTATACACACACACACATGCGTATAAGACTCACCGCAGGGTACTTCCATATATACGTACATAGCTGGCTAGACACCTGTGCGTATACATGGAAGACATGTAGACAGAGACACATGCAGCAGTGCTTACTCATGCAGCTGATGCTGATCTATTTGGTTGCACAAATCAGGATGTGCAAGGAAAGTCTGCATGTATACACACATGTATAAGACTCACCTTGGGGTCCTTCTATACAATGCAAGGACGCCTGCATGCAAGGAAAAGACAGACAGAGACACGAGTTGACGCTGGAGTTTGCATGCATGCAGGGGAACTCTGCATGTATACACACATACATGAAGACCCACCTCAGGGCCCTTCCATACATACATAGCTGCATAGACACCTGTGCGTATACAAGGAAGACATGTAGACAGAGACACATGTAACACAGTGCTTACTCAGCTGATGCTGATCTATTAGGCTGCATGAATAAGGCTGCATTTGTACACATATGCGTATATGACTCACCTCGGTCAGGGTCCTTCTATGCAATGATGGACCTATGCATGCAAGGAGAAGACAGACAGAGGCACATATGGCAGTATAGTTACTCAGCTGATACTGGAGTTTGCATGCATGCAGAGAGGTTTGTATACACACATGCATGAAGACCCACCTCAGGGTCCTTCCATAGCTGCATATAAAGGCTGCTCACAAGGAATGCAGACTGAATGTGCATTGGATAATCTGCGATTTTGGGAGCATATATATACCAATGCAGATTGGATTACACATTGCGCCGACACACTGCTTTTGAAAATTGTGCAAATGATCACAAGTCTTGAATAGAAAAGGCGTTTTCCATAGTCAAGCTGTTTGTGATCAGCTACTTGGTGCATGCCCTATATGCGCATAAACCTGACTCAAAAGTTGGCAGAACACATCATACGCTGAGGAAGGCCAGCGCTTGCGATGTATGTGCGATCCCCAGGCTTGACTTAGTCTCGCATTGCCAGTCCCTAGTCTGGAGTAGCCAGTTTGCAGACCGCTTTCATCAGCGCTACCTTCTTGGGGAAAGCAGTCAACAAGAGTAGTCAGTCTCTTCCACTTCGAGTTTCACCAAGAAAATAACTGGCTACGCGAGGTTATGGCTAATGGCACTTCTGAGAAAGCGCCAGGCCTAGAAACGCCTCTGTGGACACAAACCCTCTAGTTGTCCTCAAAACTTGCATGTAGAAGAAAGGATTAAGATGTGACATGTACCTTAGTGACCACAATATTACCAGCAATCTATTCTTATATGCTGTTTCTCCTGAAAAACGCGGAGGAACGATTTCATTATACATTGTCAGCATAGGATAAAAGGCACCATTTGCAAGAAGTTCACTGGTACATATACTATATCTGCTGCATCAAAAAATTAAGAGGTGACTGAAACCTCCTACTACCTCCTCTGTGTACCTTAAGATACCGCCCAAAATCTGGTCACTTTCAAGATTGTGCTGAAGACCATGGCTGGATGACATCAGAGACTAATATGCTATTACTTGGCTAACCACTCACAGTTCAGCGACTTCAACCAAGTCAATGCCATTACAGTTGGAAAAGGTACGCATGTGCAATAAAATTCAAAAGCTGAAATGATAATAGGTGCTTTAAAATGGTGGCAGTGAGCGATCACGTCAAGTGACTTGTCTTTGTATTGTAATGCCCACCAATCTAGTAAAATTCCATAGCCGACCACAAATGGAGCAAAAATGGCTTGGATAGCGACTTGGAACGTTGTCTGAGAGAAGCAAAGAAGCCTGAACCTACACTCACCTGCACAGAACAGCAGGCCCTGAAGGAATTGAAAGACCTTAGCAGACATGAGGGCCTCACCATCCTACCAGCAGACAAGGGCAACACAACAGTAGTGATGGACTCCACCCAGTATGCATCCAAGCTAGGGGACATACTTGCAGAGAACAGCTACAGGCTGCTACCCAGGAACCCAACCGCCAGAATTGAGAAGCAAGTCACTGATGCCCTCAAGAGTGTGGAAAGAGATGGCAACAACAGAAACAGAACAAGCAAGGTAGAAGCTCACCCCAAGGCACTCCACTGCCCCACAGATCTATGGTCTACCCAAGATCCATAAGGCAGATGTGCTACTTCGACCCATTGTCTGCACCATTGCTTCCCCAACCTATGGCCTTGCTAAGGAGCTCTCAAGAATCCTGACACCACTCTCTGACCTCAAGGAAGAACTGAACCACCTTTCAAGAGTGTTCCAGGCGAATGGATACCAACATGCAATCACAGCCGGGGTACTCAACAAGAGACAAAGAGCCCCTCCCCCCCAACCCCACCAGTGTAGAGGACGATGAACAGAGGCTGCTGGTGCTGCCCTACATCAAAGGCCTCAGTGAGAAGATCCGCCTAGTCTGCCACCGTCTGAACATCAAGACCGCCTTCAGGTCCTCCTCAACACTAAGTAGCCTCCTCACTCATGTCAAGGCTCCAACCCCACCAGAGGAACAGAAGTATGTGGTGTACCGTGTCCCCTGCGATTGTGGTTCAGTTTATGTTGGAGAGACAGGAAGAGGGATGAAAACTCGCAACTGCTAGTTATATATAATTATATCTGTCACAAAATGGCGGCGCTCGGGTTTCCTTGAATTTACCAAGCTTTTACTCGCTTTGTCTTCATTTGCGCAGCTATTTGATCGAATGAGAAGTATCCAAAAACACTAATTTATAATACTAAACTACTGCGCAGGACGTTCACGAGAAGAAACAGCCGAAAAAAGAAGAGGTCCTGTAACAAAATGGCCGCCCCGGAGGCTTTTGTTCACCCGGTTACAAATCGTCTTTGTTGTCATTTCTTCCTATACCAAACGAACGAAAGTTGTTCACGAATAGTTTCAAGAAGACTAATGTTGCTTAGAAGCTTAAATAAATCTTACTTGCGGGTTACAGCTCCAAATGCTACCGAGGCTGAACGGCCATTTTATGAACGTTCTCGCATTGTTCTGCACGTAATACGAAGACTAGCTAGCTAGCTAGCTGGATTAGGTATTAGAGTGCAAGAAGCTGTGTACGTGCAGGGCTCTATCCTGTGCAAAGCATCCAAATACTTAGCTAATTAATGCACTTTCCCATGCAACTGCCAACTTTCTAATGAGTGTGGTGGATGTTTAAGCACAGCTGTCTTGGTTTGTGTCTAAAACCCTGATCCATTCATGCAAACCTTTGTGTGGTGCATCCTGGAGTCATTCTAGGATTTAGAGTGATGCTATATGGCATGACAAAATGTGGGCACTATTACTAACAAGTAGTTCATGTTTGGGGTGCCCCATCGGCACCCCATGAGTTTTTTTTAACTCGAAATACTTGTTTACGAAGTTACCCCATTCACGGAGTTACCTTACAAGTATTTCGAGTTAAAAAACTCGTGGAGATAATTCTAGCGTTGACTAACTCCTCTTACTTCTCCGAGAAAACTGCTTTCCTTTGATTACAGCTTTCGTGCAGTGCAGTGTTAGAGTCATCCCGGTGAAATTATATCCCAAATTCCCCTAGTTTACCCTTTACAGCCACCAGTACAGCTCTGGGTACATTGTGGCAAAAAAGGTGGACAATGAGGTGCATGTTTTTGCTATAGGATACACTTTATATATACATGTATCTAACACATGGCTAGCTACACTTCAAGGCTATATATCACATTGTTTGTCACCACAGTTTAACACTGAAACACTGAAAATTTACTGCTTTACGAAACAGGATGTTGATTATTGTACTACGTGGAGTAAGAACTACTTACCTTCAGCATTCACCTCTTCCCTACTTGCATGATCAGCTTGCAAGTGTAGTACGCCCACATCGCAATAGAATTTCAAATCCGAGTATTCCATTGGTACATGGCGCAGGGTAGGCGGGTCAAAAATGGCCGTTTCGCGCGCATTCCAACAACCACTACCGTGACGTCTAATAGTCTTGCGCAATATATAAAATGGCGTGTCGCCTTCCTCTGCGCCGCATAACGAAATCTGTACTCCGGGCGATGCCGTATTACTAGATTGCGCGCATAACCTAGTGAATTGTGAGTTAATGCTGCACCAGGGATACACTATTTAAAGCCATTTGTCAGTTTTCACCCTCGCTACGCACACAAAACAGATCGTTCTCACAAAACACGTGGAAGCTCTGTAGTGGTACAATGAAAGCTGTTCCCTTTCACTCACAGGTTCAGCGTGTGCAGTCCTTCTCCATGCAATGGTAAGGTAAGGATACTTTAGAAGTGGATAAGTTTTCTGGACACTTGGGTTTAAGGCAATATCAACTTAGCTAACAATGTTGAACAATACTGACTCTGTAGTTAGATATATTACTCAGTAAATAATGATTAAAATGATTAAAAATTGGTTACATCTTAAATGTCAAAAATTAACTGCAGCAATTTCTTGCAGTTTGACCAAGTAGCCCTGCAGATGTGTATAGAGAACTTGATTAATCTGAGTGCAGTTATGCTACGTATTCGTATACATACACTGTGGCACTTGTATGGTGAGACACATATTACAACTTACAAAGCCAGCCTCCCCAGCCCTGGATACTTCTCCAGGAAATTTCAGGTGGAGGACCCTTTCCACCTGCCACGGGAAGATAATATACGCAGTCTTCCTGATCGCTAACTCTTCCTTCCATGGCATCGTGTTCTGTAGAAAGTTAGGTACTAACTTATGTTCTTTAAATGCAGGTCATGTGGGTGCAAACTTACAAAAAGTGCAGTCTCGAAGACATCTTCGAAATTTTCCCTGCAAGGGAGGGGTTCTTCTATTAGTTGTATAAACTTTGGTGGACACAGCAGACTGCAAAAGGACAATTAACTGGTAATTCATGTTTGCAGTTGTGGATGTAAGAAACTGTTAATCCTCACCCAAGTTCCTGAAATGATTGCTCTAGGGCAACAATGGCATCTCCAAATGAACTTAGT
Source organism: Aplysina aerophoba (assembly GCA_949841015.1). Classification (NCBI taxonomy): domain Eukaryota; kingdom Metazoa; phylum Porifera; class Demospongiae; order Verongiida; family Aplysinidae; genus Aplysina; species Aplysina aerophoba. The sequence continues at coordinate 4,171,292 of OX465040.1, forward strand.
ATTGGCATCTTCTTATAAGTGTATTGTATGGTTTTGGTTCTATGAGTTTACAAGTGGTGCTACCCTATAGTATATGGGGCCTTCTCTTCCTCATTGTGCCCTACTTGTAGCCAAGCCTAACCCTTGATGTGGTCAGTCAAGCAACCACAATCAGTTATACCAGCCTTGTCACCTCTTACCTCTGTCTCCTATGACTGACAGTTGTCTATAGGCTAAGGCTGCACATGCATTAGGCACTACAGGCAATAAAAGGTCATCGATCTCCATCATCACATATTATGCAGGTGTGATGCTTGCAGTGGAATGGGTGTGTCAGGCATGCTGTTGCTTGCTTATGCCTCTTTACAGCTAATCACCCATAGGCAGCCAGACCCATAACACAATATTGTTTGGGTGTGTGAGTGTATACATTGATCTTGGCTGATGTTTGTTGTCGTATGCATTACGGGACCATTTGGGCGATCAGTTAGCTATCACCAACTCCCAATGAATGCCTCCCTTCTGGCCTCCTATAACAGTATTTATACTGTATTGGCTATCACATACTCCCAATCAACGCCTCCCTTCTGGCCTCTTAGCAGTATTCATAAGTGTATTAGCTATCACCAACTCCCAATGAATGCCTCCCTTCTGGCCTCTTAGCAGTATTCATAAGTGTATTAGCTATCACCAACTCCCAATGAATGCCTCCCTTCTGGCCTCTTAGCAGTATTCATGTGTATTAGCTCTCACTAACTCACAATGAATGCCTCCCTTCTGGCCTCATAGCAGTATTCATACTTGTATTTGCTATCACCCTCACCCTTAGCTAACTCTTGGTCATGGTGCCTCACCAGACCACCTGGGAGACCAGACCACTTGGGAGGTCAGTTATCACCTCAATGCCTCTCCCCTATAGACCACTTGGGAGACCAGACCACTTGGGAGGTCAGTTATCACCTTCAATGCCTCCCCCCTGGCCTCCTATATAACTGTATTCATACCTGCATTTGTCCAGTTGCAACTATGAATATGTTGCCCTTTTAAGCTGGTTGTGGCCCTATAATCTGGGACTCCTTGCATATCTCAGTTCTCTGTACCCTCATACCAAATATAGGATTACTGCCAGGTGGCCAGGAAAAAGACATTCATTGTCAGGGTTGTTTACTGTTAAGATTCCTGTGCACTGCAGACACTCAGTCTGAGTGATGCAGGACATTTTGACTGTTCACTCCCACAAAAGGTTTACTACCAAGAGGGCCACTATAGCAAGCATGTGTGTGGTGAGTATCCACACCTTTTGCCATGGCAACCTCAGTGTAGAATACTGTGTCTGGTTAACTGAAGCTAAACTGGTAAGTGCACATGATGTATCAGGATGATGGTTGGCAGCACTGATGAGAGACACAGGGGTCACCAGGAGGGCAACAACAGTGACAGGGGCAACACACTTTAAGTGATGAAGACATTCAATGGTGCTAGAATGTCACAGCTGAGGCAAGTATGCATACTGCACTGTGTGGATGGCACCCAAGACTAGACATAGCTATATTTAGCTGCATGTGCACATGTGTGAGTGACCACACACTTTGCCATGGCAACCAGTGTAGAATATGTGCCATGGTTGCCCATCTTCATATGGGTGATAGGCAAGTTTCAAGGATAGTGAAATCCTTATGACCAAAGTTGTGCCCACAAACTACTCGGCTGTTCTGTGTGTTCTGTGTACACCAGGTGCACTATGGGTCCTATCCCAGCAGGGGACTCGCCATAGCCTTCAAGCTCACTATGCATTATGTATATATATATATATACGTATACTATGGTATGTATTACGTATGGTTAAGCAATCCTTGGGTTGCATTGAGAGTACACTGCACTGATGAGTCTCCCAAATAGGACGAAACAGCCACACTTAAGCGTGACTGTCTGCAGTTCTCTCTAGTAGTCTATCCAGTATGGTGTATCTGTGATTGATTGTGCCAAATGCTGCACCAGACATGCAATGACATATCAATAGCCAGCTGGCTGGTATATAATAATGGTGATGTCAACAATCTATTACATGCTACGCTAGTATATACACTCGCCCCAGCCCTATGAATGAATACTCACAGCAACAGCAGACAGGGTGCCGATAAAGGACACTCCTTTGGGCAGGACTCTGCCTTCTCTGCTGCCCTTAAATACACACTGTAGACTACATTCAGCAGGCTTATTATCAAACAAATATATAGTATATAAGGCACAATCATGTAAGAAACTCTACAACAACTATAGCATAGAGTACTTTACTTTCACACGTTCACCACGTTGTTTTTACCATCTAAGCTAGAAAGTCAGTGTGAACTCCTCAGAGCAGTTTCTAGAGTCTTCACTGTCCTTGGTACTTCTTTCACTGTTTCTTTCAGTCCGTGTACCCTCTCTAAGTATGTAAACAACCCAGTATGCTGTATTGGGTAGCTGACGTGAAAGACATAGTAGCTCCCCAGCAGCACCATTGCAGCTTTTTCCTTCGGAAATGTGAACAGGACTTTACAGTCCATTGCCAAGAAGGTTTGTTCTGCATTGAAAAGAATGCTTGGGCACTTGTGTACCATTGCCAGTTCCTCTGCCGTCGTATTGTCCTGTGAGATGCAGATGGCACTGATGTGTGTGTCTACGTACATTTACGTATGTACATGGACTTTGTATTTATCTAATGTTATATAATTATGTAATCCACTCACAGGAATTTCCCTGACTAGAGTATTGGGATCTACTTTTGCCTTTTTGTTCCCCAACATGGCAGCCAAGTATCTCAGTGCCAGTATGCCATCAAAACCTAGCAGGTGTATGAATACAGTGCAAGTTCCAATAGCTATACACCTTGAAGCTAAATAAGCTACATATAGAACAGACTCCAGGCTGTTCTATATGTAGCTTTACATAACTTTGTTTTGAAGTTTTTAGCGTACTTGATATTTCTACATCAATCTAGGAAAAACGAAACAACAAGTAGCATCCCTACATATAGACAGTGCTATACTGCACTCTCTGATACATGCATGTCATCTTAAATGTATTACTCACCTTCCAGTTGGTTATCCCACTGTTTTGCAACATCTTGGACTGCAGTTCTTGCCTCTGCATTTCTTCCATGCTGAATAAGTATAGGCACTACTTCCAGGAACTTAAGGTCTAAGCCTATTCCAAACAGTCTCTCTACTTCTGCAGAAAACTGTGTGCAAATGCGCATGTGGTTAGGTAGTTAAGTGTGCCAATGTCTATGCACACAATGATAATGTTGTGTGTGTGTATATATATACACTTGCCTCATTGAAGTCTTGCAGAAAGGGATGTCTTTTAAGGATCTCATCAACATGTTGGGGCTCCCCTTCCACTTCCTGCCTTCTTCTCTTGAAGGTGATCTTCATTAACTCTCCTACAAGCCTTTTGTCTTTCTTTGCTTTGCTGTATTCACTGATTAAGGTGGTTACATGTTGCTGATATGACTCTTCATCTTCAGCTTCATCTGGTTCTCTTTTGATCTACAAGGAACATCCATGCAGACATGTATAACACATAATTTTATCTATAGTGCACGTCACTTCCTGTCATGTATGTATACATCCATTACTTGGGGAGTTTGTGCCCTTTCTTCTTTCTTTGCTTTAGGATACGGCTCCAACGGCAGTGCTGGTCTCTTCCTGTTCAACTCTTTAAATTGCGCTCTAATATCCTGAGCTATCTGATCCTGCAATGGATTAGTGCTGATGCATGCATGATTTGTATAGCAAAACTATCAATGCTCTGCTTGACTCACATATGGGCGAGCCTTGTTGTCACTCTTCAGCTGAGGATACTTCTGCACCAGCTCATCTGCTACTCTCTCCCTGTCGTCCTTGCTAACGTGACGGCTGTAACTGTACAAAGCATGGGCAGTGTACTTGGCTGCATCCCTGATAACCTTTGTTGACACCAGGCCATCCTTCTCCAGCCCTTCTTGGAGTGCCCTAGGAAACTTCGGGAACTTGAATGGATGTGGAATTGGCTCATCGGCGTCATCCAAATGTATAATTGTTGACTGCAGTGACAAATGCTTTTTTAATGTCATGATTTGCAAACATTCAAAATGTGCATGTGCTTGTATGAGTTATATAACATATAGCCTTGCTCACACTCTGTCCTGTCTGTAGTTCTTTCTTAGCTTTGCCTAGACTCTCTGATTTAACTTTGAAGGACTTTGTGCTGGTTTCCTGTATGACAAGCATGTACATGCACGTACCTTTATTTTACTGATATGCGTTAGAAGGTACATATATACGTACCACAGTAGTCAACAGTGATTGCTGTGGGATATCCTGAGGTGGAAACTTCACACTGACTCCTTCATGACTACCTGTAGTACTTAAGAGATTGCGCAATTTCACTCTGTGTTTGATAGCTGGACAGAGTTGTTTGAAGTCAACTGCATTGCATTCCTCCATCAGCTCTGTCAGTGTGGTTCCATCTATGTCCTCAGCTGTGTATACGTACAATATTATATATACGTAGATGTACTACTTTCATGCCTATATCAAATATTTGTTACATAGCTAGCTATATGTATATATATAGCTACACTTCAGCTACTTCTAGCTAACATACCATGCAATATATTCACTAAGTCTTGTGGCATTCCCTCCTTCAGCAACCATTCCTTAAGTGCTTCTGCTGTCAAAGCCCTCACTTCAATGTGTTCCATGATGTCAATTGTAAGCTTCCTCTCCACTAGCTATACGTATGTAAGTTGCTCCTTTTATAGGGTGTTCAGCCATGTTGCACTTGTGCAAACACCAGGGGGGACAAGTATATATATATATAGGTTGTGGCCATGGACTATATACTTTTGCTGCATGATCATTTGGGAGGTCAAACCCCATGTATATATAGTATTATTGATAAACAGCTGGTATATATACAATGCACACTATTATCTGATAAGGAGATATATATTATAAAGGCATTCATAGGTGCAAACAGACAATGAAGGATGATCACTTTGCACACAACACCCTCAGCTTGTATGATCTAAATGTATGATGGATGTAAATGCCGCCTGAAGCATTAAAGTGTTTATGTGCACAGATGCGCTGAGGATTCCATCGAAGTGGAGTGCGTATAGTTGTCTTAGGCGTCAGCGAAGAACAGGGAGCAATTGTGCAATCAAGGTCTCAGGTTTACTGAGACGGATATATTATATAATTATATATACAAACAGGGCCGACAACAACACGTGATTACTTGCTTCACTTTACAGCTCGGCAATTATATAGCACCACGGCTAGGAATGTATCAACGTTAATGTATATACACGTAGTACAATATTAGCAAATGTGAGTAATAATAGTAGCATTAATTATTAGTACAATATTGTAGTACAATGCATAATTATATATAATGTTACCGTGTACATATACACACAGGAGCCCTGGAAAATTGTCTTGAAAGAAACCACAACACAAAATTAGTAGTTAACAAGACTGAGATGATGTATGTTCCCATTCTGGACACACTGCAGGCTCAACTCAACAATGCCAGTTATCAAGGAGGTTGGTCTGCCTGTACACAAACGAGGAAGCATGCATGCGACTAAGTGAATAACTCTTGTAGCAACCATTTTGCATCGTGCTGGCCATGCGAGACATGACAGCGAGCCTTCAATGCGTCTGTTCAGCGGCGTAGCCCCTATCCCTTCACGGAGGAAGGCAACGAATACCTCAAATAGAGGAGTGCCAAGCACAGTTAAGCCACCACGCCTGTCTGAGCATGCGCAAGAGGTAGAGAACAGGTATATTATAGTTTATCATGCAGTAGAGGGGGACGGATTAGTCTCGTACCCAGACCGCTTTCGTCGCCTCTGTGTAGCAAGAATACAATTCCTAGGCACACCTCCGTCTTGCCTCCATTTTGCAGATTACGCTGTATGTTGCTAATATTATACATATAATACTAGTGAATGCAAAGCTTCTAGTATAATATGATAATATTATATAATTTATACAGATCGCTCGCTGTATTTACTACTCGTACATGTGGGGCTCGCTCAGACTTCCGCTGCATACTGGCCGTTCTTCATGTATACCGCGATCAGGAAATAGAAAATATTACCAAACCCTAACCCTAATACTAAAATGACCGTTAACACTATACCCGGACGCAATGGACTCCACGTAGAGTAGGGCTCGCTCAGGCGTGAGCTAAGCCACGCTTGTCTGAGCATGCGCAAGAGGTAAGCCAAAAACACATGGGTAATAACATTTTGCTGCTGTCACATAATGATCGTACATAGTCGGAGTTGAAAGGTCGTAATGTTGGGCCGGCGTACATTCAAGGGCCGTGCAGTTGTCGCACGAAGTAACTACATGAGTGCGAAGGTAGCTAGGATTTGATTGCGCCACTGCTTTGACATGTTGCTCAAGTAATCACGCTTAGGTTGTGATGGTACCATGCGTTCTTGCGTGCCTAGTGATCGTGTGCTGCTTTTCTTTGCAGCGACGAACCTACTGGGTCGAGTGCTGGGGCGCGGTGGAGAAGCCGAACGGTCGCATAGAGCCTGCCTGCCTCACTCTCTGCAACCAGGAGGGAGGCCCTCCGATGCACCACGTGTACTGCGACAAGATGAAGCGGATAAATCCCGCCCAGAGTAATCGCACCATCATGATTGAGCTGCACGATGATCACACGGTGGAACTGCAAGTGGAGGACGAAATCCTCTGGAGGCGTTGGACCAAGCACGTCGGCCTGCTGCTCACTATCCCCTACTACCCCATCCCGGAGGAGCCCTCAGTTGGACTGCCGCTAGACTTTCTAACAGACATCTCACCCCAATTTTACGACGTACAAGGAGGTTGGTCGGACTGCATGATGTGATTGGATGCTGCATGCCTGCATTCAATGTGAGTGTATATTTCTCCTCTGCAGTGATGGCGTGGGGAGTGGTGGTTGTTCAGGCGGGGATCGGTGAGCAGGCGCACCTTAGAGATGCGTTCTGTGTGGTTGTTGTCACGAGTGACGACCGTCTCAAGATCTACGCATGGAATGCTGCTACCATACCGCTCATTACGTGGGACCGAGACAAGTTGAGGCGATCAGGAAGTATCGGGGATATGGTATTCATGGAGGCCGGACGGCGCTGCAGATTTGGGCCCGGTCTGCTGTGGATGTTTGCCGAGACCAACGTATCTGTTAGCCTCAGGGACGGCTTACACACGTGAGTGCCATGCATAAAAGGATTTATTTGCGACAGCATTCTGCAACATTACCAAAACTTTCGTGTTCTCTGGCCTCCCGTATATATAGGTGGGATATCATTGTATCTGGTGTGTATTAATGAAGTTACTCACTATTGATTAATGTGTACATTTGCTGTCATTTTTGCAGATTCCTCTTTAGAGGAGGCAATAACATGGACAGTCATCGGCATGCATCTGAAGTGTCGATCGCCTCTAACCAGAATTCAGAGGCAGAAGCTTCCTTTGACCAGGGCAGCACGAGGACCCCAGTTAGCGTAAATGGTACCAAACACTGTTCTCCAATGATGAAGCAGCATAGCCAGCTGTCGATGTCCAGTTTTGATGATCCAATTGAGTTAGACTCGGAGAGGGACAGCCCAGTCGGCGGGAGATCACAGACATTGCCCATTTGTCAAAGTCAAAAGGACTATTATAGTGTAGTGGGAGAAGATGACAGTTTGCGGCGACACACCATGGCTGTAGAACATAATGAGTCCCTATGCTCACTGCCATCAGGAAATTACCAGCCGTCTGATGACATGTCTGATTACGTGACTATGGCTCCAGTAAAGTCATTATCAACTCCTCTGAGAAACGGGATGATTTCATCTGCCCTCCCCTAAATACTTCATTGCTGCTGTTCACCTACGCCATTCATTCTGCTGTCCCCTACCACACTCAGCAAGGGGCGAGACAACACTCAAATACTCAAACCCTTGCAGTTACTTACGCACAAAAAATTATTTACTGCTCTGTTTCCTTCAATACTTTTGCAACAATTTTGAGCAATAATAATAGCATGCCATTGCAGCTGTGGGGAAGAGGGGCACAGTCCCAGTTTGCAACCTACGAATCACATGCATGCACACATACAAACATGAACACACACACACACACGTGTACATGTACACGCATGCACACATGCACATGCACACACACACACACACGCACACACACAGACACACACACACACACATCAGTACACAAACATCATTGCCTTAGGCACCTGATGACACAAACATATTCATTGCATTGCACCAGCATGTCACCTGATCATACAAACACATATTCATTGAACTATTATTGGCCACAGCTTGTATATATAATAATATTATAAAAAATTATAATAAATGCAAGTTATAACACATGGGCAACATGTCAAAGCAGTGGTGCAATATAGTTACACAGAGTATAAAAGGCTAGCTTTAGACTTTAAACTAACTACGTACAGCCTGAGAAAGGAAAGATGCCTAGATTTCTCTGTCCAAAGTGCAATTACTCATCTAGACGCTTGACATCAATACTGTGGCATATTCAGAGAGACCACAGATTCGAATCAATAGTCCTGAAGTGTGGGATATCAGGTTGCCCAAAGGAATACCGCAATGTGGGCAGCTTCAAGAAGCACTTGCAAAGGCATCACCCCACAATGCTACCAAGCCTGGCACAAGACAACAGCTCACAAGAAGAGGCTGTAACTGAATATGACCAAGAAGGGCCTAGCAATCTCACCCCATTAAAAGATGACGACAGACAGCATCAGCCAGGCACAAACAAGTACAAACGTTCTGCTGCTTTGTTCCTCCTGAAGGCAAGAGAAGTAAAAAGATTGCCACAAGACACACTTGACACTATAGTAGAAGATGGTAAAGATTTGTTTAGCATGGTGCTGCACGACCACAGTGGCATGACAAGAAATCTCCTTGAACGAGGAGGAGTTGACATTTCTGCAATACCAGGTCTAGCCACCCATCTAGAGAATCCACAGAACCCATTTCAAGGGCTAGAGACAGAATACCTTCAAACAAAGTACTTCCGCAACAATCTGGGACTACTTGTAAGTAGCTATATTGGCTTCAAAAGATATATAAGTATTACACTACAGCTATGGACTGAATAGGGCCAATTTTAAAGGCAATTAACTGTGTGTACTGTACTCATTGTCATATATAGTGTCAAAGTTACCAGTTCAGTGCATGATGCGGGATGACTGTATACTGCAAGTATTATATATCTAAATACTACTTTATAGGAACCACAAGAACGTCGTCTTGGACAGGGTTTCACTGCAATCCAGCAACATGGTCGACGTACTTTAGTAAAACAATGGAAATGCTGCTATGACATAGACCTCCTGCAATCCCTGGAGCAACTACTGAACAATGAGGCAATCTATAGACAGGTACCGGTATATGCATCAACGTATACTTGCTAAATGCTTCCAAGCCAGTGCAGAAACGCAGTTCATTCACTGCCCCATTCTTGCGCACATATATATGCAGGTTACTACATCCCATTCTTCAAGTGATGGCTTACTGAGAGATATGTGTGATGGCAGTTACTTCAGGGAGCATCCCCTTTTTCAGGCACATCCAGATGCTCTGCAGCTACAGCTGTTTTATGATGATGTGGAGGTGGTGAATCCCTTGGGGACTAAAACAAAGAAACACAAACTATGTAAGTGCAACCACTGACTCATTTCAAAACAGGTCAACCTAACCAGGCATATATACTAACTAATGTTGCACACTGTGTGTATGTTTATATAATTGTTTGCTAAATAATAAACACAAACTATGTGCAAGCAATAAAATTTAATACAGTAAGTGGCGGCACTCTAGCGTGTGCCACATGCTGAATACAACTGTAATGTTCCATATATTATCTATATATATAATTGAAAGTTTGTTTGTTTGTTTGTTTGTTTGTTTGTTCGCGGTAAACGCCAAAACTACGGAACGAATTGACGCTAAACGCTCAGAAATTACGAAGAACGATCCGAAGAGTGTCCTCTAATGTTTGAAATCTCCAGTCTTAGTGCTCTCGGGAAGATATTAAATTTCCGGTTTTCCCTTCGCGGCCGACCGCCATTTTTACTTCCACTTCCGGCGATTGCGTAGACGCCTCGCAAAAAAAACGGCGTCGACCGCGCGCCACGTCGCTATATAAGGGAACCTTCACATCTCGAACGAAAATGCTACTGCTAATTTCTCACTATGTACTGTGTACCAAGAATGTTGTTTATCCTGAGGCACTACATGAAAGACTTACGTCAGTTGCCCAACTCTCTGTCATCAACATAGCTGACATCAGAAGTGCATACTTTCAATAAAACACAGGCATCAGAGTGCGTTCACCAAAACACCGTTGACGGCACGCCATAGCAGAGAAGCCCGCCAAAGGTGGGCTTCCATGCTAGTATATATATATATATATAAAGTTATATACATATAATAATTACATAATACCTATATAATATAAAATATTATATTATACTTCTGTCTTGCAGCCATGTTCTATTACACTCTAGCGAACATCCCACCACATCATCGCTCCACCTTACCAACAATCCAAGTTGTGGCAGTTGTTGCACATCCACATTTGGTACAATATGGAATAGACACTATCCTCAAACCATTTATTCAAGCTGTCAGTAAGCTAGAGAAGGTGAGTACATTATACACATGAAATAGGGAGGCCATGAGTTTTTCACAATTGGCCATCATGACAATGACCTGTTTATCATGCAGACCAGATTGACTGTAGTGAACAGCCGTACAGCTTACTTGTGCTGGTGGTGTTTTTCCGGCCATCAATTGCACTTGCACCTGCAGTGGGCATCACCTGCAACTTGTGCTGGGGTGGTGTTTTTCTTGTAGCATGCAATTAGCACATTTACTACTGAGCACACATGATTCGTCACTGCAACTTGCACTGGCAGTGGTTTTATATGTATTAGTTATACCAAGTCGCTGAGGTGTGTATGGATTATATACGCACGAGGCCCAAGGGTGCGTATATAATCCATATACCCCGAAAGCGCCAGGTTATAACTGATATATACGCTGTTGCCTATATGCATCACATGTTTTTTGTTGTGCATGCATGCAGGGTGTGCAGTTGAATGTTGGCGACACAATTAAAACAGTCTATGGAACTTTGATCGCTGTGTCTGGTGACAACATTGGTAGCCAGCTTCTTGGCGGATTCAAACAACTAGCTTCAGCCATGAGACAATGTAGATGGTGCATGGCTACAAAAGATGACGTCAATACAAAGGTATATATCCATTCGTACATATATACATATATATATATATATATATATAAGTTAATATATGCCAAAGTGCATGGATGCTTGCTTGCATGTATACCAATTAATAAAGGAAAACAACACTACATTGGTACACATTGTCATCATATATGCAGTTCTGCAGCAGCAAGCTTAACTTACGAACCAAACCCATGTATGAGAAGCACTGTGAACGGCTGACCACAATAGGCGAGGAGTATGCTGCCAGAGTCTATGGCATACAGAGAAATGCAGCTCTCAATCAGCTTACTTATTTCCATGTGGTAGATGCCTTACCTCCAGATGTTATGCATGACTTGCTTGAAGGTGCAGTCAATTGTGAGGTAAAAGTCATGTTAACCGTCTACATATATGAGAAGAAGATTTTGACACTGGATCAGCTGAACAGTCGTATGAAATTTTTCAAGTAAGCAAAGCACAGTGTTGATGACACCATTAACTTGTGTATACTATGCTCTCGATGAACATGCTCATCCATGCAGTTACAGCCAATCAGAAATAAAGAACAAGCCTACAGCAATTACTGAGGAGGTTCTGAAATCGAAAAGCAGGACAAATATCAAGCAGAAAGGTTCACATGCATATGCCCATTCCATCACCTTTTATGCCGCCCAATGCATATACATATACATGTACGTTCACCATTCCTCTTCTATGTACATTATATATCTATATATATACAGCTGCACAAATGTGGACACTTGCTCGTAACCTGCCTGTCATGATTGGGGATCTCATACCTGAAGGAGACATATACTGGAATACCTTTCTAACACTACTGGACATCCTGGACATTTGTATGGCACAAGTAGTAAGCAATGATATGGCTGCCCATCTAAATCTACTCATACGTGATCATCACGAGGCATACAGAGAAATCTATCCAGAGAAGCCCCTACTTCCCAAGCAACATTACATGGTACATTACCCCGACTGGATGAAGAAGTGAGCACATATTTTATATATATATTATATATGTACATGCTACCCTTTTGCATCCTTGTAGGCCTGAACATATAGATATACTAGTGAATGCAAAGCATTGTGGGGCAAGCCTGAGGAAGCATCATTCTTTTCGATCTGCGCACACACGTACGTAACCGCTGCAGGACAGCCTGTCTGTCATCTGTAGGCTCTGCAGCTAGTCTCTCCATCCAACTGTTTCGTACGTAATCGCTGCAAGCGGGCCTGTCTCTCATCTGCAGTTTTACTGGCCACTCTGCTTCTGCCGTAAGCACGCATCTTGAGTAGCGCAGCCTCTCGTTCTTTTTTGCTCCGGGCAGCACGCCTGGTCCTATCGCACTCTCTCCGCTCGCAAAGCCTTTCTTCTCTCAGTTCTACTGTTTCTGAGGCACGCCGGTTCCTTTCACGCTCATGCGCAGGCGTTCCTCTTTGGCAGTTGGATCCATAACCGTACAAGAAGTGACCAACGCAGAGGAACCGAGCATTTAGTGACATGTGAAGTGTGTATTGTTTGTGTGTCCACGCAGGCTAGAGTGCAATCAACAGTTAAGCGCTGCCTATTGTTCACAGATGGCGAGCGGCGGCCATTTTGGTAACGACAAATATATAGAAAGTTACGGTAAGATGTACGATGGATAAATATATATACAGACGCGCTCGCTGTACTACTCGTACATGTGGGGCTCGCTCAGGCTCGCCCCAATAAGGCTAACAGTTCTCACAATATATGTATATATTTTTATCCAACTTATACCATGCAGGTTTGGGCCACTGATACGCCTTTGGTGCATGAGGTTCGAGGCAAAACACAGCTACTTCAAGGTATATATATATATATATATATAGGTGCAAGTTTAAACTATACAGATCATACTCTAAGGTGCAAGAAAGCTCGCCGAGCTCGCGGTCTGGACAGTCTAGAGTGTATATGCATAAAGAGTGATCAGAACACAATATTATGCATACTTCAAAGCATATTATGCTACTATCTCGAGGTTGTGTAGACAAAATGGCTGAAGCCATGCCAGGCATGTTCGCCTATGTACGTACAGTTTCTTAGGTGACTGATGCCTTATGTGGCTATTCTGGCATATACTATCCTTTACCATTATTGTGGTGGGACAGAAATAGGGGATAGCATGCTAGACTATATTTTGTGCCTAGTCCTGTGCAACCAAAGTATTTTATGAGGACAGGGATAGAAAAATGGCAGACACAAACTATACTGCTATAAGGAGCGGCAAACTCGCAACCGCAAATGCAGCAAGCGAAGAGAGACTTCAATGATTTAAGCAGATGTAGGGGTGACAGCTTGTTCCTATGCTATGTCTAATCGCTTGACAGAAGCCTACTTTTTCTTCATATATATACCATTGTGTAGCAACGAATCTCTATGACACAGATATAAGAATGGTGTCAAGATTACTTGCCTGGCTTCTAGCTCGGCAATTAAGTGCCTTGGCATTAAGCAAGCAATGTTGGAAGTTTCATTTTTATACGTATAATTACAGGAAGTTCACTGGTACAAATACTATATCTGCTGCATAAAAATATTGTGAGGTGACCGAAACCTCCTACTACTTCCCCTATGTACCTTAAGATGTTGGCCCACAATCTGGGCAATTTCAAGAATGTGCCGAAGACCATGGCTGGACGACATCAGAGACTAATATGCTATTACTTGGCAAACGACTCACAGTTCAGCGACTTCAACCAAGTCGATGCCATTACAGTTGGAAAAGGTACGTGTGTGCAAAAAATTCAATAGATTAAACATTCAGTATACACCATGAACTACAATTATGTGTTCCATGCCTACAGTCACCAGTGTAGACGTAACAGAAAGCCATTTAGCTGAGGGTTTCATTCCTGCCTCCGTCAGGACAATTCACAGGTGACCCCTATGCCTGAGCACATCATGCACTTGTATTTCCACTCTCATACAATTCAATAAGCAATGAACAATGCCATACTCATATACAGTATAAGACAATATAACGTTATCGTACCGTTTCGTTTCGGTTTCGTTTCGTTTCGTTTATGCGGAAAGGTTGAATCGTTTAAACTGACGATCCGTTTTGTCTGTTTGTTTAACTGCCTTGTGGCAGAACGGAGGAAAAACGATTGGATAGAAAAAACGATTGCGCGGTCTACATATACAATTAGGCGCGCCGTATAAAAGGGTAGCTTTGGGGAGGACTCGTTGTTCCTGCCTTTCACAAGCGGCACGAGATGTACAGCAGGTACAAGAGACAACAAAGGGGAGCGCAGAAGTAGCGAGTAGCAGCATCGGCGCAAAGGAGCAGCGGCAAGAGGGCGCGAAAGAGCAGCAACAGGGCGCGAATCGTTCTTCAGCGTTTTATTCAGCGACGAATCGTTTTGCGATCGTTTTATTTAGGGTGAATCGTTTTAGAACCATCCGTCCATTTCGTCTAAATGGGTGGGGCGTTTCGTACAACGGAAAAGGTCGTTTCGTTTTCGTTTCGTTTCGTAAAAACAGTACGATAACGTTATATTGTCTCATACTGTAGATACACAATCTGGTGAGGGACTGCAAGTTTCGTCATATGATGGCTTTACATCTTTTTCAACAGAGTGTCATGGGCATCAGTCTACGGCTACAAGTACAACCAAGGGTGTATTATTGCCATCAAGGAAGACAGGGACATGCCTGTCTTCGCCATAGTAAAGAATGTGTATGTCTACAACACCAGCAAAGTACTATTTGAAGTACAGGAGTTATTAACTATATACTTTAATCATCACTTACACGCTTACAATGTAGAACAGCCAACTTCACCAGTAATCACATACACACATCAAGACCAATTACTAGATCCTGTGCCACTAAGCAAGCTTAAACTTTCCCAAGGCTATTTCATTGTGTGCCACCACTACATAACACCTTACCCATAGTGCTTCCTCAGTGTGTGTCACTAACTACCTTCGTATACTGTGTCAATTTATTGTACACACAGGACCTTCACTATACATGTGTATATAGTTGTTTGTCACCACAGTTTAACACCCTGAAAATTCATTGCTATACTTAACAGGATGTTAATTATTGTACTGCACTGCAGACATTGAAAGTGTTACTTAAACATGTCCTTATTCTGCTATGTACTGTATACACTTTAACTTTCGCGGGGTTAAACTTTTGTGCATGGATCGCCGATTTTTAGTAATTTTCGCATTTTTATTTTCACGGATGCAGGGTCTTAGCTCTATGATTCATCGATTCATCGTTTCCTCTGAATCCTTGTCCTATTGATGTAGTCAATTGCTTCGGTGGAGGTTCTTAGCTACGTATTAAGTTGCCCTAGCGAATCACCACCATTTTTGCATTTTTGTGACGCAATTGTCTTACAAATGCAGACTCTTGCCAGACTGGTCTAAATTTTTGCAGGCTAAAGCTTTTGCAGACTAGAGAGCACAGAGGCAGAGCACACGCACAGGCAGACAAGAAAGCACACAGAGACAGACAAGGAAGCGTGCAGAGGCATACAAGAGAGGACACAGAGGTACAGTCAAGAAAGGACGCAGAGGCAAATAAGGGGGCAGACAAAATTACACCTTAGAGAGAACTGCAGACAGGCACACTGAATGCGGCTGTTTCGCCCTATTTGGGGACTCTTCAGTGCAGTGTACTCTCAACAGTGCACACATTGGGGCAGAATAGGGCTCAGACAGTAGCTAATTAGGGCAGTTTTCCGTTTAAGATCAACTGGGCTGGATTCTATCCTTTCCCTGGAAATCGCATGATGGATAATGTACATGTAGTGGACCAACAGATACTGAGTACTATATATAGAGAGGTACACTAGGGCACACACATGCAAGTACACTCAGAGTAGTTATATTGCATCATAACACGCAGAAAACAACGGAGGCCGCAGAGGTAGGCAAGGGAGCACGCAGCGATATAGTCAAAGAATGGCGCAGAAGAAACTTGGAGGGCAATCAGTGGCAGATAGGGGAGGACATAGGTGTAGCAAACAGAAATTCAAAGTAACCTACGCGTGTACCTTGAGGGTTCTTCGGTACTTAGCACCCATGAAACCAAATAAAGTATTAAGTCTTCGCGAAATATCTGAATGGAGATGATGTTACGTCCTTATGGAAGAAGGATCCACTGGATCAAAACGACTAACAGACCACTTAGACTGACGGCCATTTTCATGACGAAACTTGAAAGTATAATTACGCAATCGCTATTCGTGGTGGTTTAGTACCACAGCCCTATAGCATATCCGCACGGCACAGTCGGGTGGTGGTATATATCCACTACCTCGGTGGCCATAAACCACCAGTATATTTACCACCACCGCAACATTTGATGTGGTGGTATACATCCACCACAACGGTGGATGTATACCACCAGTGTTTTTACAGTGTGATGTAGTCCAGAGGAGGCTGGGAGAGAAAAAGAGGGAGGAATAATGCAGAGTACTCTATACTGAAAGGGAGGGATGGTTATGCAGACCCCATATATTCTGTACATACTATGCCGTACACTGCATGCGATTGAAAGGCTAGCTTCTGCCTACCTACATAAGTCCAATTATGTACATGACATTAGCAACTAATTAAAACATATTCGCGTATACAATTAACATACCATATCCATATCATGCATAATACACTTACTAGATCTTCTGATGGTACAATGCTAACTAGGACCGCAAAGCTTGTCAGGTGGGACGCCTTGCATTGAACGTGAGTGCCATTGAAGTCTATAAACCTCATCCCTCTGTAGGACCACGCTCCTGTGCTATTGACTGCTCCAGTGAAGTTGAAGAAGGCACAATGGAACTGCTTTACATAGCCAGCAGGGACAGGTGCATTAATTGCCTCCTCCTAAGTTGAAAATCATAGACGTGGCAATTCACACATGTCATCAGCAGGTTTGGTCTAGCCAACCAAATAAATATATAACACTGCATGAAATATTAATATTTCCCAGCCATGCCCAATTAATTAGTTAATATCATCATAAAAATTACATGTATAAGCACCGGCTTGGTCTACCTTGATGGGAAAGGTCAACTCCACAGACTCGTTGGTGTGCATGTTGAATTCTCTACCATCATAGCCAGAGATTTGACTTGAAATCACAAGACTAACAGACATGGCATGAGTAGGCGGTCCACCACTGAATGGGAGGCAGTTGAATATATGCATGCACAATGGGCTGTCCAATGGATGGTAAACATTACAAACATACACTACGTAGGTGGCACAGCATGCACTATAGTGAATTGGCCAGCAGAATAGTACATTCCCATAATATCATATAATTATACCTCTATTAGAGTTATATACTATATATATATATATATAGGTATATAACATAGTACGGTGCATTCCATTTATGCGCATGGTGCATATGAACACAAAATATATTCCCATATAGTTCGATCTTGCTTGCTTCATTATTAGCTCCTCACCTCTCATTTACATCATCACTTGCAGTATCTGGAAGGTAATCCTCAATGTTGTTCATGACTACATTCACCACTTCAACTATTGTGTCACTCATCATAGTGCCATTCTCTGTTGACAGAGCCTCTCCTCTACTTCGACTGGCTGCTGAAATGAAAGCAGCTGGCAACTTAATGTGAGGAATATTTGCTGGCCTACCAAATTCAGGGAGTTTGACAGAGGTATCTGGAAATCTCAGATTGCCACGTGTGTGTACATTATTGAAAGACAGCCTTGTGCCATGCAGACCTATTAGACAGAAAACATTGAGAGGAGTGCAAAAAAATAATGTCAATAAATGCAGTTAGCGGAGAGATAAAGCTTCTAACTCAAGCAAATGGACAGAGAGCACAGTATAAGAACCAAACAAATTACCTAAGTTTCTTCTGGAAATGGTGACATTGGGTTTGTTGATATTGAGAGATGATGTAATTGCATTTGCTATGCCTTCTGTGGCCTTTAGAATCCGTGTAGCGGAACTCTATATTATTATTGTGCACACATACAGGCAGAACAATCAAGGCATGTAGCCTGACTTTGATGTGCTTACATGCACAGCACAATGCCAGCAAATATTGTACCTTGGTATTTGCTTCAAACGCTGGGGCATTTTTCTCCTCCAAGAGAGAGCTGACAATGTCTGCCATAACCTAAGTGACAAGCAACAGAATTTCCCTTGCCACAGCCATACTGTATATAAAACCGTACTAAAAATACCTTTCTCTGCTGGGTTTTCTCTATTTCCTGAGTGTTATCATCAAATAGACCATTATTTTTGGAAAGGCTGCAGTCATTGCATATTGAAGTATAAGATGTAATATATACGTATGTTGATTTTGTATATACTATTATCAGTAACAGCAAGCCAGAATGCATCGTATGTACCTGAATGAAACAGGATTTCCTAATGCACATTTATACTATGTCTAGGTGCTCACTTAGCAACAATTTCCACAAAACTAGCTGCAGTTTCTAAGTCTGTTGGAAGAACAGATCTGTCCCTTGACTGATTGAGAGCATCGCGAAGGTTTACTGATATACTCTCGACTTTCGCTCTGTCAGCTTCCAGGATTGGAAGGCCGTAAGCTATTGTCTGATTCAGATCAGTAAGGAGGTTCTTGGTCTGTGTACACATCAAAGTAGAAATGGGTACATAAGGCAATTGTATCTGACGTATACGGTAATTAATATAGCAATTACCTCAATTCTGACTTCCCTGACTGCAGGAGACTCACAGGCTGTTACATCTACAGCATCCCACATGCCACCAGCCAGGCAGCTCCTGTGGGCCAACCCCAACCCACTAGCATCTCCCTCCCCAGGGCAGCGAACTGACTGAGTGGACCCAGGAGCAGCAAAAGGCCACTGGATCCCCCACAGCTTGTCTTGCTCCATAGGACACTTGACAACTAGTGAACTGCTTATGGCAGTTGCTGCATATAGACATTATAATTGATTGTAAAAATGGCATGCAAAAGAGTAAGGGCAATATTATGAGTGCTTGTGCGATTGGGACAAACAGCATATTATGCAAATTAACATACACCTCCAGGGGCATCAAGCTAGCTTGTGATATACAGAAAATCAAACCGATGTTGTGGCTACACCATTTAGTTGCACTCACGACATCCACCAGTTTCGACAGGCCCATAACTGTCAGGGCAAGAATCCTAAGGTGCATACAGAAATATCTTCTTTAATGTTAGCAAATGAAAGCAAAAGGAAGCAATGGCAATATACGTACATGCATTGCCTTTACATATAAAATCTCAGTGTAATAGAGACATTGTTATAAGAAATAGAAGATTAAATCTATAGTATGGTACTTGCCCTGTAGTCAGGAAGGCTATCCCCATCTGTGTCCAATGAGCACTCTCCATTCGTAGCATCTTTCACATATGGGTCAATGCACTGTGTACCAAAGCATTTAAAGATGGCAAATAATTGCAACATCGCAACACCCTAATACCTGTGCTGCATTTGTTATGTTTCACATCGAGGTTTTCTTATTCTCACTTCACATGTCTGGAAGCTATTGCAGTCACACGGACTACTGGATGGACCCACGCAAAGATGAGCAACCTGACTGGCACCTGCTCTGCAAGAGCATGACTCTGCAAGTATAATCAGTGCAAGGACACAAGTAACGAGATATAAAGGGCTTCTTACAACAGTAGGATATCTTGATTCACCTGAAGGTCTGGCAGCAATGATTTTGGTAATGGTATAAGTTGCACCATTGAAGGGGTCTGTCACTGTAGTAATAGCTGTAGTGTTTTCTGTTAGGTTCACACTTGGTTGAAACTCCACAACCAACAAAACAATGGATTCATTAGCGCCATTGGTTATAGTCGTTGTTGTGATTTCATAAGAACTGTTGGTCAGAGTTTCCCCCTTTTCTGTCAATCTGTTTATCTAATGGAAACACAGTAGAATTTTAGTTATTACACAACCGTGGCATGATATATATTATACATAATTCCAAAATATAAAGAAATAGCAAGCAAAGAACCTGTTTCTCAAAAGCTCTCTTTATTGCCTCTATTGTCTCAGTGCTGTTCATTTCACTATTCAGTGTCGTGTTAGTTGTGAGAAGGTAGATGGGATTTCTTGTGGTGTTCTTGAAGGTGCATGAGCTGATGTCTGCTGGCTCCCAGGAGTCATCTGAAAGACATTTCCTTTGCACATTGGTGTCTGAGAAACTTGAGTGAATGATGGAGCAAGGCAGCTCAGCAATTGTATTATGTGGTGTTTCAGGCCACTGGAAGGTATGATCAAAGTCTGACACGCAGCAGCCAACACAAGGGTCCTAAGTGAGATGTAATTTAATGCATAATGCACAATGTTATTTTTGAGTACATTCATGAATTCTGACTGTGTAATTTCAATTACCTGCATATCCAGTTTTCTATCCCCATCAGCATCCAAGTAGCACCCGGCTCTTGCCATGGATCCCGAAGAAAGGCTAAATCTTGGAAGGCACTGAAGTTGAATGACATCAACAATAGTTAGCATGCAGCTGTACACGCAGTATACCATATATAAAGTCATTATATTCTATACTGATCATGTCTATTATTATATTATAAAAGTACATATACACAAAGTTGCACAATTACCTTATGCTGATGAACAATAATTATCATACTATATACCACTACTTATACTTATTATTATTCTTCATATACACCACTTTGCAAATTGCCAATTATCTCCTTTGATTCTGGATGAAAAGTCATCAAATCCTCTAGGATTATGGAGTTTCATATGGGAAATGCTTGTGCAATAGTTTTCTTGCCTTCAAAAATTAATCTTACATACATACTATCAGATACTATGTAGCTCACCTCCAAGCCTTCAGCTGAGCAGGAACAAGCCTGGGGTGCCTCATAACTCCCAATGCAGACATCAAATCTTGCAGAACTAACAAATATTGGCTGTATCTTAATCGCCGAGTAACCACAGCAGTTGCAGTGATCTGTAGGTAGAATAGTTGGAACTGCTTAACTATCAGCTTGTAAACATGTAATCCACAACATAATAATTCCTAGACTCCACTAAAGTGGTTGTACGTACTTGCTTTACGTGCCAACAGCACTGTGGTTGCCATACTTTGTAGCTGTCTTAGAACACCTTCATCAATTTCACTGTTTGCTCTGATTGCATATACTTGTGATGTAGACTGTATTTTTGAAACGTTTGTCACTTGTGGCAAGCTTTCCAGGATTCCCTGAAGTGGAAGTATAGGTAACAGAAAATAATGTTAATCTCTTCAATGGTTCCAGTGATATCACCTGATTGGCAATAATTACAGCAGTTAAGTTGTCTAGCCAAGAATTGAGCCTATACCAACTACTGGACAAAGTGGAAGCATGAAGCCAGTCAGCTAAGACTGACTCACGCAACATTTGTACTGAAAAATACAAAAAATAATGTTACGTATACCTCAATTGTCTCTTCTTGCATGGCCGAGCTGGGAAGAACCTCTACAACTGCTACAGTGGCCACTTGTACATCATTCCTGAATGTGCACTGAGACATGTCCAGAGCTTCCCATGTGCTGTTTGCAGAGCATTGGGCAGTTATCACACCACCAGGTAGGAAGCTGTTATCCAGCAAGGAACAGGGGAATTCTGCTTGTGAGTTCACAGCAGTCTCAGCAAAGAGGAAGGCAGCAGGACAAGCTAATGCAAATGTGTGTTGGGGGGAGGGTGAGGGCAGTGAGAAGTAAATTATGTGAAAGTATTCATTTTGGTACTTATCTTACAAGGAATAGTTGCTTACAAACTTAACCTACGTGAATCTTTGTCCACGATGTGTATGACCACAGTCCCTAATCCTTCAATTCTGCTTGTAGTGTTCATAATTGACAGCGTCAGGTGCTCAGAGTCCAGTGCGTCATTACTCACAAAAAAACTGAAATTGAAACATGTTTCCGATGAATCCACTTCAAAAGTGACCAATGTTTCTGATGATAAAGTGTCAGTATAATTTCCAGATTCTGCATCTAATATAATTGAAAGAAGAACAATTCTATTGGAGATGTTAGTTCTAAGGTATGCAAGGATCAGTTTAGAGGTAAATCAACCAGGAGTGATTTTGTGAAGATAGAATGTACAGCTGGAAGTACTATAATATATATAATTACATATACAATCATATAAACAACTTGATGGTGTCTATTCTATCCAATGATAACATTTGATCTACAGTAACAGTGCTTCTACACAAATTACAGCATTGATGACAATACCTACGTATACAGAGCTGGTGTTATCTTTGTCCCCTTAAAGGCATGGTAACGGCCAGTCCCAGTCTAAATTTGAAAATCGCAATCAATCAGATGGGCTAGCCAAACCTGGCATCTACCTGATGGTGTGCATTTTTTGTGGCAATGTTTAACTTGCCATGACAATTAGTATAAGAACATATGGAAATGCTATATAAAATAATACAGAAATAACACAATTATGCACAGTAATTCTAATTCTCACTATACAGGCAATCAACCTGAAAAAAGCTCCTTCTTACCCTCCCCATGATTCGCAGTGACCACAGAGACTGTATCTTCTCGGTGTAGGTTTCTGTTCCTCTTTAGACATATTGTTACTGCCCCAACTTCCTTCTTCACTTGTTGATAGGTTTCCGTGAACCAGACAATGGTACGTAGTCGATCTAAAGATATAATTATTATCTATGTTAAATTGATCTGCGTAGTAAATATTTGAGCATTATTCTTATGTTGCATAGCCTATAGCAAAATCACGAATTAGCAGAGCAAATGTGACTATTATCTCTATTCAATGCACACTCTATTAGTTATAATCTATACTCACTACATGAGGGTTGTGTTCCTGACCACTGCCAATTGGATTGACAGGTCCTAGGGCTGGTTCCAGTCAGGAGATATCCAGCATTGCAGCTGAAGTTGACCCTGTCATTGTAGCTCCTTCCAACATAGTAAAACTGCCCATTATCTGGTCTGGAGGGTATACTGCAATTGACAACTGTATGCAGATGAACGATGCATATGTCAAGGTTAAACCACAGTAACTGTAGTACATACATAATATTATGTAATTAGACACTCAGAAAGTCATTAGCAATAATTATATATATATATACATATATATTGTTCATATAATTGATCATTATACTTTGCAGAGGCAGAGATTGTATGAATACAGCTATACAATAATTTACACATAATTCACTATGGTGGTATCACATTTATACTAACAAGGGATTTAGGCAAAGAAAATGGCATATATATGCAGTCATTAATTTTATATTAGAGTCATATATACCTGGACATTTTCCCAAAGAAGAATTGTTGCAGGGAAAACATGATACATCATATATTCTTTATCACTGACATATCTCAGCATACACAACATTATATATGTTACGGCCCACTTTGCGACCACTGACCTGTTTCGAAACGGGTTAACCCGTTTTGAAAACGGTTAACCTGTTTTGAAACTGGTCGCTCATAACAGCCCGCTTCGCAACTGTCGACCCGTTTCATAACCTGTTTGCAGCTGCAGAAGACAGCGCTGGCTGCACCACAAGCTACACATGGTCTTTGCGGTCGGCTTCCTGCAACTATTGCTAGTTGCAGGAACCTGGTTTAAATCTGGGTCATCCAGGTTTAAAACTGACCTGGCCTTCCATGAATTTGGGCTGGGCTGGTTTGATGGGTCTACCTGCTTTACAACCATGTTTGACTGTGGGTTGAGCTGATTAACACAGCAGGGCTCACTGGTTGGCCTAGTTTAAAAGTCAGATCATGTTCCTCGGTCAATATAACCTCAGCTATTTCGCATTTTGGTTGCAAGTGTACCTGACTCTCAGCTTTGGCCACTCACACTGCTCACTGTCTGATTCACTGTGGATGCTTGTCACGAACAGAAATCCGTGAGGTTGCTGGCATTTCTTTCCTTAAGGAGTACCGAGGAGCACAGTGCCAGTTGATGCGCTCTGCGCGGTTACAAAACCGGCCAACCTGTTTCAAAACGGGCCAGTTATACATTGCAGCTTGGAATCGGGTTGAACAGTTTCCAAACGGGCAACTGGTTTCGAAACGGGTCAAGTTGCGAATCGGGTCATAACAATATTACCTATTGTCGATAATATTTTATTATTCATTATTACTATTTACTGTGTAATGACTATTTGCCTCTCCTGTGATGCCTGTCAAGATGGTCAAGATTGTATTGGCATTCAGTCCACAATGACAACTCGAGTACTACTGAGTGACCAGTTGTAGGAAGCGCAAACCAAGTGGTGCAGCATTTATGATTAGTGCCCATCGGATAAGCTGAAGAATCCTACTCCATAGCTACCTTAAATTAATGGACTGTGCAAATTATTAATCATGGAGGCACTAGATGAGCAGACATAGTAACATCTTTATTCTCTAGAAAATTAAGGAAAGTATCCCCAAACTGTTTAAACGCCTGAAAGTAAGAATACCATGCTGTAAGTTGGCCATTGCTATGGGCCAAGCAGCCAGCTCAGCAAAGTATAAGAATTTGCCCGAACCGCTAACCCTACCAAACAAGAGAAGGTTTGGATTATATAGCATATACTATATTATAGGCTATAACAAATACAAAGAAGAAGATGCGGTCTATGATACAGGATACGTATGACACGAGTCAATTCCTTTATCCTCAGCTTAACCAGGCATCAAATATTATAAAAGTAACAAATGTGAACTCACTGGAACATGTTGGATGACTCCCTGACCAGCGGCCACCAAACAGACATGTTCTACTAGAACTACCTGCAGTCCTCAAGTACCCTGTGTTACAGGTGTAAGTGACAGTACTACCAACAGTGGTGCTGGTGTAGTGTCTCTGTCCATTTGACAAGGAGCTTGGTGTACCACAGGGCAGGGCTGTCAGTACAAGAAGAATAATGATCAATATAATTCGGCATACTGGAAGTACATGAAGAACATACAATATTATTGATCAATACAACGTGGTATGTTTGAAGTAAGAGACAATTGTACAGTGGCATGTATTCTTTGTGCCAAATCCCTGGAAGATGCAACAGCAATTGAAATGTACACATTACAAGGTTGCTAACTCAATTTTCCCGTACACGTCATTCAGTTTCAGTTGGACTTCAACTACACAATCCTTTGCAACTCAGTTTAGTTGTGTAAAGGAACAGCAGCTGTTTGGTCATTACTGAAGAATAGGTAGGTTGCTATGTATATATATCAGGAAGTGTTCATAATTATATAAATACAGGGCATACCTGTTTGTTTTCCCGTTATAACTGTTGCCAATTCCAAGCATTTAACAATGACAAACGCACGAGATAATCTGCTAGTGGTACATAACAGTGCAGGGTGACACATGCAAAGATAGTAAAGAGACTAGCTACATGCATGCTAATAATATAATAACAATGAGCGCCAATATCTGTACAATTATATACTAGTGTTTACTACATGAGGGATCATTAATTAGTATATCACTATCTATCATTAATACATTCACCTGCCAGCATGCCATATATGTGTATATCCTTCAGGTAGCACACATGCTAAAATATTATATAGTTTGGTACAGCAACGAAGTGACATGAAATTAGTATTCTAGTACTTCTCAGGTTCAAAAGGGACTTGGGGTACCACATGGTTGAATGGTTAGTATCATTCAATGGCATGTATGTCTTCTACCAATTTTGCATTTGTAATGCTAAATACAATACAAGCTAACTCTATTCACATGTAGTCAGTTACTAAAGTCCAAAAAATAAACATAACGGTATAATTTTGAATATACACATGAAACAGAGCCAGTCTCCATACATACTTCAAGCTACATGACTCTTATACCACATGCAGCTTAGATTTGGTCACTTTCAGCACAAGTTAATTAAATCATTGTTGAAGTGCACTAGGTACTTGGTGTATATGTACAAGATTGGGAATGACAAAGTAAGCTATTTTCAGTGTGACGTACATGAGTGGGCTACTAGCTGGTAGAGAAGATCTAGCTATGACAGACATGCCATGCAGGATGCGTGACACACAGTGACACACAGTGAAGCAAATCAACGGATCCATTCAACGTAGTTACATCAATAATTAAACTTTATATATATTACGGTGTTTTAACTTTGGGATGTCAGGCATGCCCTTGATCGGGGAAAGTTTTGTGTGAACTGATTGAGGCATGATAGCATTTGATCACATTATGACTAATTGAAATTACTTGTCATTAGCAATCTACCAATATCTAATATACTCTCACTTGTGCTAGCACATGTCCTTGCTTGCCTCTTGTTATCCAAGGTACAGGTTAGTGCATGTCGCAGTAGTTTCAGCATCAGTGGATATGTTCCCCAAAAAACGAAGTTTCATAACAAAACGTTATCCTGAACAAATCACACAGGAATGGAATTAACAAAGATTCTTGACAGAAGTTTGATCATGAAGGTCTTCACCATTGTAAATGTTTTGTTCTGTGCACTAACTGTGTAGTTAAGGCACATTACTCATCATGGTATTGATTGAGCAAAAGCAAGAGTAGTAAGGTACTAGTACAGGAGTACTGGGAATGAAAACAGTGGAAGCCATTAAGATCAAGAGAAGCAGGAGTTCTATGAACTTAGACAGGTGATCAATCCAGATAAGACAGATCAAGTTTTACCTAATTACTATCTCTTAACGATTTTACACTAAATGTGCATATTTTAGGGCCTGATATATAGGTGATAATTGCTGTGTGTGTTTTTGATTACGAAAGAATCTGAGCTTCATCACAGCATAGGGAGCCCGATAGACGGGGCTCACCCAGGTCCGAAGACTGATAGAGATTATCTGGGCCGTTACTGTCGTAATCAAAAACACACAGCAATTATCACCTATATATCAACAATAATCATCTAAGAGCAGAGCAATATAAGGGAGAGAAAGAGAGGTGGTTGTCGGTGGGTGTCGTAGCTTAGTGGCAGAGCACTGGCGGCTTAAGCCAGAGGCCCTGGGTTCGATCCCCGGCGGCACCACTTTTCTTTCTTTCCCTTTGCCGTTTCAAAGGTCTACGGACAGTAACGGCCCAGATAATCTCTATCGGTCTTCGGACTAGGGTGAGCCCCGTCTATCGGGCTCCCTATGCTGTGATGAAGCTCAGATTCTTTCGTAATCAAAAACACACACAGCAATTATCACCTATATATCAACAATAATCATCTAAGAGCAGAGCAATATAAGGGAGAGAAAGAGAGGTGGTTGTCGGTGGGTGTCGTAGCTTAGTGGCAGAGCACTGGCGGCTTAAGCCAGAGGCCCTGGGTTCGATCCCCGGCGGCACCACTTTTCTGTCTTTCCCTTTGCCGTTTCAAAGGTCTACGGACAGTAACGGCCCAGATAATCTCTATCGGTCTTCGGACCTGGGTGAGCCCCGTCTATCGGGCTCCCTATGCTGTGATGAAGCTCAGATTCTTTCGTAATTTTAGGGCCTATATCGTTTTCCTTTAGCGCCCGTCGTATGACTTCATGTTACGGACATATGTATAAGTAATATATATGCCGGTGAGCTTTTATATGTAGTTACGTCAGAATAGAAAAATGGCGTCGCCGTCGCAGAACTGTAGCTTTGCTGTGATATGTCTGTCTACACTAGCAAATTTAACGAACGAAAATAATGTCCGTCGCAACCAATTCTGGGAAAACAACGTATAACCGTATTCAGGATGGCTCAGCCCCTGTCTGGTTGTGTTTGCTTGTGCATGGACGACTTCGTAGAATGCTCCTGCTCCCACTTCACCAAAATTTGAACAGTCCTGAGTGGCTAGGTAGGTCTGACATGATATAACTTTGTTCACACTGGCCAGAAAAGTCACAGTTTTATCCAGACGTTTCGGTAACCTATGGTTACCTTCATCAGTGATGGCAATACATAGCACTCCTACAGTTTATATATAAGTTGGTGACAGGTGATGACATGGTTGATATGTGGTGTGGATAACGTTAAAATAATAATTTAACAATGAAATCAATTACAATATGGATAGATGCCACGAGTTAATTGATAGCTGTGTGATTACTCTAAGAGTGCTGTGTATACTTCTGGTAAGGTGCCTTTCTCCCTGTTCAATGTGTCCCGATTGTGTTGTATGTGCCAACTCTACAGTAAGCACCGTGTGATGATGTAGGGATGGTGATCGATCACTTCCGCTTTGGTGAGGGCCACAGGGTAGCCTGTGGCGAAAGTGTGTTCAGCAAGGGCTGATGCAGCCACATCACCATTCTTCAAGGCGCAACGGTGCTCTGCCAGCCTGTGTTTGAGACTCCAGCCAGTTTGTCCGATGTAAACTTTGGGACATCCATCACACGGTATGCTGTACACTACCCCCTTGTGTTGGTCTGATGGTACTGGGTCTTTGGGATGTACAAGCATCTTGCGGAGAGTGTTCAGCGGGCGAAAGACTACCTTGACGTCCAGCGGCGCGAGGATCCGTCTCACTGCCTCAGAGAGACCCTTGATGTAGGGTAAGGTCAGAGTTGTTTTGGCACCTTACCAGAAGTGTACACAGCACTCTTAGAGTAATCACACAGCTATCAATTATGCTAATCTGCTATGGAGAGTGTCACACTGAAGGCCGCAATGGTCTTTCGAGTGCTAATGCTACAGAAACCCCACACGAAGAATAAGGCCAAACTGCATGTGGTACGACTGGATTCCTACCAGCCATCACAGGGAAGCAAGCTCTCAATGACACCGAGAGGGACTTGCTGTCTCTTCCAGCGAGATCTGCAGGCCTGGGAATAATAAATCCTACCAATACTGTCTCTCAGCAATTTGGAGCCTCCAAGAAAGTGACAGAGCCCCTTGTCTCCATCATTCACCAGCAGAGCATTAGCTACCCAGATCAGATCAAAGCAGACCAGCGCCAAGCCAAGAAGGCAGTTCGCAACTGTAATCGCACAGCTGCTACTGAGGAAGCCGAGGCTATAAAGCAGAAGTTGTCATCATCACAACATGTTGCCATGCAGCAAGCGAGAGGGGGGCATCCTCTTGGCTGACAGCCATTCCCATTGCCGAGTATGGATTCACCCTACACAAACATGCTTTCCGGGATGCCTTGTGCATCAGGTATGGTTGGCGGTCAGCCAGATTCCCTTCCCACTGCCCGTGTGGTGCTGCCTTTTCTGTCAACCATGCCAGGAGCTGCCCCAAGGTGCCTTCCCGTCTATCCGGCAATACTGCGTTAGGGATATCACCGCTCAACTCCTCACCGAGGTTTGCCCTAATGTGGCCATTGAGCCAACCCTCCAACCGTTGACTGGGGAGAGTTTTTCCTTGAGAAGCACGAACATTGAGGACGAGGCAAAGGTGGACATTAAGGCCCAGGAGTTATGGAACAAGAGAGGAAGCAGCACCTTCTTCGATGTGCGCGTTTTCAATCCCTATGCACCCTCCAACAACAAATCAACAGCAGCAGCTTGCTACAGGATGCATGAAATGGAAGAGCGGCGTAAGTACAAGAGAAGGGTACTAGATGTCGAACATGGCTCTTTTACCCCCCTGGTCTTCTCCATGAGTGGAGGATGGGGCCCTTCTGCAACAGTCGCATTCAGAAGGCTGGCCAGCCTCATCTCCAACAAGGTGTCACAACCTTACAGTGCAACTCTGGGCTTCATTGCATTCTCACTGATCGACTCGGCTGTGATGTGCCTACGTGGGGCCAGATCCCAAATCCACAACCCCTCCAGGGACTTGAATCTCCACAGCCAGCCGCTGGACCTCATCGCCTATGAGGCCCTGTGGTCTGTGTGACTTGCCAGATAGCTAACTGTAACGTCCTTTATTAAGCTATACTGTACTATGTTAAATGCATATTTTAAGACCATGTTAAATACAGCATATATTGTTTTGCAATGTATGTATGTATGTATGTACTTATTATTATATATTACTAGCATTCTCTGCTATGGGCGCGCCGTCGACGGCGTTTCGGCGAAGCGCTCTGACACCAGTGTTTTATCGAAAGCACTTCTAATGTGAGGTATATTGATGACAGAGAGCTGGGCAACAGAAGTAGGTCTTTAATGTAGTGACTCAGGGATAAACAACATTCTTGGTACACAGTACATAGTGAAAAATTAGCAATAGCATTTTCGTTCGAGATGTAAAGGTTCCCTTAGCGACGTGGCGCGCGTTCGACGCCCCTATATTGTTTTCAGAAATAGGTATTTGTATGGCTTCATGTTCGTATATATAATATGTATAATTATATAATATTATATATATATGTATATATATCATATAATTATATCATATCATCATTTAAGTGCATCATGTACAAAGGCACACTAGGGCATCACTGCCCCATGCAGCACTGATATATACATATATATATATAATGTCAAGATGGCGGCGCCGTGGGGTTCGTTGACTTTACTAAGCTATTATTCGCTTTGTCCTCACTTTCGCAGCCATTCAATCGAGTGAGAAGTATTCCAGAACACTTCTTCGTAATACTAAGCCAGCGCAAAGCTTGCGCAGGACGTTTTCGTGAAGAAACAGCCGGAAAAAGAACAGGGCCGATAACAAGATGGCCGCCCCGGAGGCTTCTGTTCACCCGATTAGAAATCGCCTTTGTTACCATTTCTCCCTTTACCAAACGAACGAAAGTTGTTCACAAAGTGTTTCAAGAAGGCTGATGTGGCTTACAAGCTTTAATAAAGTTTGCTTTTGGGTTACAGCTCAAATGTTACCGAGGCTGAACGGCCATTTTATTAACGTTCTCGCATGGTTTGCACTTGACGAAGACTACTACTACAGCGGTTAGCTTCGGTGCTATCCCTTCATGTAATATTTTAGATTTTGGACAGCAGCTAACAGTTTGTGTAGGCAAGTGAATAGGTAGCTAGCTAGTTCGGCTAGAACAGTTGGCTATCAAAGTGCATAAAGCTGTGTAACAGCAGGGCTCTATCCTGTGCAAAGCATCCAAACACTTAATGCACTTTCCCATGCAATTGCCAACTTTCCAATGAGTCTGGATGCTTAGGCACAGCTTCTTGGTTTGTATTTAAAACCCTGATGCATTCATACTTCTGCATGATGCACCCTGGGGTCAATCTAGCATTTAGAGTGATGCTAAACATGACAAATGTGGACACCATTACTAGCAAGTAGTTCGAGTTTGGGGCGCCCCATTGGCGCCCCACGAGTTTTTTTAACTCGAAATACTTGCTAGTTTTTGCGAGGCGTCTATGCAAGAGCCGGAAGTGGATACGACTGTTAGCCCTGAACCGTACGATCAGCTGTAGCAGGAATGCAGACATTCAGTACGTCACAAGATAACACGGAAAGGTGTGAAGTGAGGTGTGAAAACCACAATAAATTGGCTCGACCGTCACCGAGTCGGATTTTTGGCTTCGCGTTGGTGAGTGCGCACACTGGAAAGCTTGAAAAGGTCTTAAGGAGGTATAATAGATGTACTTCTTAGTGTTGCGCTTAGGAAATAGGTGCAAAATCTGTAAGGGCGCTTGCATTGGCATGATCCTGTGTAGGACAAGGTGTTGCTGGCCTATCTATTCTGGCGCGTTGCAGTCGATCCATTTTCGATAGCACATAGTCGTGTGCAAAAACGTATGGCAGCAATTGTAGAAAATTGTAATGGCGTGGAAGTTATAGCAAAATTTGTTGCTTTGCAAGTCAATTGGAATATCTCTGCAACAAAAAGGAAAATGAATAATCGCTGCCATAGGTTTGTGCACGCTTGCCTGTAGGTTGCATATCCCAGGTTTGGTCCCTTCCAGCCATCCAGGTCAGAACTAGATATAATTTCCCTGAAGCTGGTAGACTTTAGCTGAATCTAAATAAATAATTAAATAAAAATAATTAAATAATATAATATAATATAATATAATTAATTCACAGAGGTCCTGGAGGCTTCTGCAGATAAGTGCTCAGTATCCACATAAAATATGAGGAATTTGATGGATTTTAAATTGAACAGATTTCTTAATTAGGTTTTCGTCTTTGTACATTTTGCCGCCAAAGTGACTATATAATTTCCCATAGCATAACACATAATTTATGGAACATTTATACTAATAGATGTTGTAGGAATAATTTTAAAGACAAAGTTGCCGGAAAATTATGAAAATCAGACCACCTGACCAAGTGCTCCCTAAGCCCCTGTCATTAGCAGGATTTCTTAATTAGCATTTGCACCTCTTAGATACGAGTATAAATATATAATATTACAAGTATAGCAGTATTACTGTACCAACATTTATAAAGGTCGAGTATTGACTAAGCATTGCAAATGGAGGCATTTATATAGTGAGCAACTTTTGAGTCTACTTTTCTGAGGAAGGAGGCTTCTACACGTGGCACAGTTGGCCATTCCACCTTCTGGCCAACCTTTTGCATAATATTCTTCAGGAAAGTGCGCCATCGCTTGCCGTCTTGGTTCCAGCATCGTCTTCAATGGCTGCCGTCTCAAAGATCTTACATCGCTGCCATGGAAAAGTGACAGGAGCGACGCAGAAGTGGGTGAGGGCCGTGAATCACATACGTTAAGGTTTGGGAAGTGTCTGTAGCGTGGAAAAGCCTTAGTGCGCACGATTTCGCGTTGAAATCGTCTGCACAAATGGCGCGCCCTGACCTCACTCGAGCTCGCTCGTACGAACAGCTTCTTAGCCTTGGGTATCCACAGCAATCGGCAAATTTCGTGTACAGGTATATATAGATAGATACTAGCAGTGAAGCCCGCCTTCGGCGGGCTTCACTGCCACGGCGCTCCTTCGACAGCGGCGCTTCAACGGCGCTCCGACGACTGTGATTCAACGACAGAGCCTTGACGGTACCACTGTTGTTAGCTAAATTCTCAGTTCTTCTTGCATTTGGAGCTAGCTATATAGCTCTTGGCCATATACAAACAACACCATCCCGGGAATATGTAGCCGAAGCAAGCTGTCTGGTAGTTTGGCTTTAGCAAACCACAGAACATGCCATGTTTCTGTAGCTTATTTGTGCACAATGGTCCATCTACGTGCCTTTGCGTGCCAGAGAGCGCGAGCATCTCCTCTTGGACATTGAACCACCTTTCACAGCATGTGTTAATCATGACAACTTTGGCAACATGTGTCGACATCATGACAACCTATCAACATTTTCACAGCTTGTGCTAATCATGCTTCATATAGCTACAGATCCAAGTTTGTTGAGCCTATTCAGCTGCAGAATACATGGTTGCAATTATGCTATCATCAAACATCATCAATGTAACTTTTGTTATCACATGCATAAATATTTCTCATGTTAGTTCCCACAATGGCATTTCTAGATGGCGCTTCCAGAATAACAAGGTGCGAACCGTGCACGGAAGTAAAACCAAAATGGTGGACGGTCGTTTTCTAGTTCTTCGCCACGCGCTCCTCGGCTGTAGCGTATTTGCGCACGTTGCCCCCTCGAGGACACTCTACAGTAGGGGTTCCAAAGCACTGTGAAGGGTTTCGGGCAATTTGGCTGTGCGCATGCGAGGATATCGAGCACAACCATTTTCAACTCCTCTTTATATATGTAGATATAGATTATAAAAAACAAACGAACAAGAAATTATAATTATATATTACCATTACCTAGGAGGTCTAAACATTGCAAATCCGTCAAAGAATGCTGCCAGGCAGCACAATGCATCTACCCAAATTTCTGCCCTCCTCACCGCTCTCATCGTTCAGCAGAGCAGCAGCTATTCCCACTCAATGAAAATAGAGCAACAACGGGTAAGCAACAGATCAAGAATGACCAACAGAAAGAGCGGGAGAACCAGGCTGCCACACTATACCGGAAGCTTCCAGAGCAGATGCGACGAGCAATGGATTGTGCTAGTGAGAAGGGGGCATCAAGCTGGCTGTCAACGCTCCCCATAGCAGAACATGGCTTTGCACTGCACAAGGGAGCATTCAGGGATGCCCTATGTTTGCGGTATGGTTGGCACCCAGGATATCTGCCCACGGAATGTGTGTGTAGCAAACAGTTCACAGTCAATCACGCTTTAAGTTGTCCTTGCGGTGGTCTTCCATCACTGCGCCACAATGAGATCAGAGATGTTACAGCAGACCTTCTCAATGAGGTGTGCCATAACGTAAGTACAGAGCCTGAGCTGCAGCCCCTATCAGGTGAACTTCTCAGCCACTGAGCAGCTAACACTGAAGACGGGGCCCACCTAGATGTGAAGGCACAAGGGTTCTGGGGGGACCGATGTCAGTGCGCATTTTTCGATGTACGGGTTTTTAACCCTTTAGCGCCCAGCAATTGCCGCCTCCCCTTACCTCAGTGTTTTCGGAGTCATGAAAAAGAAAAAAGAAGGGCAATATGATCAGCGAGTGAGAGAGGTAGAGCATGGGTCCTTCACGCCATTGGTTTTCACTGCAATGGGAGGAATGGGGAAGGCAGCCAAAGTTGCTTATGGGCGAATAGCAGCCCTGATAGCGGTAAAGAGGGACCAACCCTACAGCCAAGTCATTGGTTGGATGCGATGTGTGCTGAGTTTCAGCTTATTGAGATCGGCAATCATGTGCCTCCGTGGGGCTCGATCTCCATTCCACAGCAGACCGGCCAGTGCTGAGATTGAACTGGCCACCAGTGAGGGAATGATTCCCCACTATCAACTCGCACACTGAAATTAATCACCTTTTACCATTCACTAGTATAGTTTCAGCTAGATAATCAATTATTCTTAATTTTTGGGATGTACGTAAGTGCATGGTGCCATCTTGTCCATTAAATTTTCCATTACAAGGGACAGGAGCGACGTTTATCTTGAGAAACGTGCCGTATCGTTGCAGTGTGTTTGGTTTGTGACTTCCCGACTTACAATCTACGCAGCACTGGCGAGAACGATAGTCAGGCTTAATGCCAAGCTTGGTGAGGGTGTTACATGTCTATTCTAAAGTTTGCTAGCTATGTTTCGCGTAGGAAAGCTTAGCATGCACTGAAAACGTATAAGAATAATGCCTCTGGCAGTGCACGCTGTTTGTACACGAATTCACTACTGCCTTGACTAAACACTTGCTACCGTGTCCCTGCGACCAGTGTGTGTGCATGTCACTGCATTCTTAATTGTGTTTATGTCTTGAAGCGCAGAAATACAATCAATGTGGCTAGGCGGTATAAGATGTGCATGACTAGCTAGCCAGATTGTTTGATACAACTCCAAATGAGGAGGGATTCAAATAATGGAAAATGCATGCACAGTCTGTCTGTGTCTGTGTGCCCATGCTGTGCGGGCATATGTTGTTGCAATGCTCTGACATGTTGTCACGTCCTAACTTGAGACTGACGACAGCAAGTAGTTCGAGTTGGGGCGGCAGCCCCACGGGTTTTTAACTCGAAATACTTGTTATTATAAGACAACCACTCTAGTATGTATAGAAACTACATAGCTTACAGTAGTTTGTATAACCGTGATACTAGATAATTAATTTTGGTCACCTTCAGGCAATATACATAGAAAACACTTGCAATTCTTTAGATCATTCATTCTGCCCATAAGAATTAGCTGCAGAGTATTTTATACATTTCTGGACCAATTATACAAAAGATAATTAATAAGAACAGCAGCAAAAGTGTTGACTTACGTGTACATGTTGGTGGATTCCCTGACCATAGACCAACTGACTGACATGTTCTACTAGAACTACCTGCAGTCCTCAAGTACCCTGTGTTACAGGTGTAAGTGACTCTGCTCCCAACAGTGGTGCTGGTGTAGCTTGTCTCTCCGTTTGTTAAGGACCTTGGATCACCACAGGATCCTAACAATAAAAAGGCAATCACCACATTCTATGATTGACTAAGGTAGTAAATAGCATTATAATTATGTGAACAATATATAAACTTCATTCATTCTTTGGAGCCAAACATGTGCAAGACAAGCAGCTTACTATGGCATGTTGGTTGTGTGCCCGACCACTGCCCAGTGGACTGACAGGTCCTGGAGCTGCTTCCTCTCAGTATGTATCCTGTGTTGCAGCTAAACTCAACCCTAACATTGTAGTTCCTTTGAGTGCTCGAACGTCGTCCATTAGTTGGTATTGGTAGGAAACCGCATGTGACAACTACAGCAGAAAGAGGTATATCAATCAAGTGTAATTTTAAGTTTTTAGTATCCAAGGAGTAATATATATAACCGTAACTTAAGGCTTGGTACTACGTAGCTATATGGAAATAGTGAGAATGAAATATAAGACAAGGTAATAGTGAGCTATAGGTACTGTACATAATTTGTCGTCAGAAGTGTCTAATCTACATTATACATATGGTGGACATTAAAGCATTTCCTGGAAGACATTGGAAATCAGATGTCTCTGTCATTAAGTCAGGTACCAAAGAATTACAACAATACAAATTATTTATCAAGATGTGGGAGCATAACAGATAGATGGAACAGCCAATTAATGGAGTATAGCAGGCGTGGACTAGTTGCTTTTCTACTGAGGGCTACAGATTCTGTAGGAAATTGATG
Source organism: Aplysina aerophoba (assembly GCA_949841015.1). NCBI lineage: Eukaryota > Metazoa > Porifera > Demospongiae > Verongiida > Aplysinidae > Aplysina > Aplysina aerophoba. The sequence continues at coordinate 4,208,068 of OX465040.1, forward strand.
TCAATAAATATCTATATTTCTATATGTGCAACTGCCAGCTTTGAATTTGATCTCTGTCAGTCTGGACATTGAAGTATCTCTCAGCTTCTTTACAGCTTCTTGCTTCCTTGCGTCTAGATCTCCAGACCTTACTAATATGCCATCATTATTCTTCCAATTGTACTTCCTATTAGGCACCCACACGTACACCAGAAGCATATATTGGTCTTAATACTGTTCATATTGTGCCCATTATCTGCTTAGCAATATAATATATATATGGCTGAAATGGTATTATGGCTGAGGCCAAACCAGAATATGGCTGACCCTGAAACTATTACAAATTTAGGACATATAGGATATCAGTTATGAGATCCTTTAAGTGCTACACCAGATCTTTTATTCTCAATAATTCCATTCAAAATACATACTTGAAAATTGAAAAGATGGCGGATGGTGACGATGACGATGATGGTGAGGGGGAGGCCGCGTTGATCGAGGATGAAGCTCCAGAAGATTCTGCCTCTTCCCGCTCCCAATGTACAGTTTGTCACCGATCAATGCCCGTTACCAGATTGGGGCTTATCCGCGTTCATGGCCCAGTGTTAAATCGTTGTCCTGGCTCTCGAAGGCCGCCCGCACCCGTCAACACCTGTCAGCGTGGCAACATCCCTGACATTGCGGACCCTGTGCAGGCCTTCAAGCTACGCAGGTTCTCGGTGAAGATCCTGAAGAGAGTCCCTCGCGCGTCCCGTGATCTGTCGGCGAGAAAATTGGCCGAAATCCTCGATCGCGTCTCATCAGACGGCTCGGAGTCTTCCTGGGATCGCCTGTTCTGTTTCCCTGCGCGCTGCCTACGAGTGCCAGATAGAGGCGGCCATCGCAGAAGCTTGGCTTCACACACCAACCAGCTCATCAAAGAGGAAGCGGACCCTGCCATCGTCCAGTCTGCCCCCAATAGACGAACAGGTAAATTAATCCGTGATCCGGCAGATACTTTAGCAGGGAGAGTTTCTGCTAAACTAGAGGAAGGAGATTTTAAAGGGGCAGTTCGTCTTGCCTCTTCTGAGGACAGTATTGCCGTCCCTAGCAGTGAAACGCTTGCCACCCTTCGGGAAAAGCATCCTCTGCCCCACCCGGATTCTGCTATTCCACTAGTGTCCACCGAGGACCATCCAATGCCAGTCCAGGTATCAGAGGATGAGGTAGCCAGAGCCATTTGCTCTTTCCCTTGTGGTTCAGCTGGTGGCCCAGATGCCCTGCGACCGCAACACCTGAAGGACATGATAAGTAAGTCAGCTCTGGGGGGTGGGCAGTTGTTGCTTCGATCTGTCACCTTTTTTGTCAATTGTGTGCTGAGAGGTGAAACTGCTGTCCCGGCTTGGGCCTCCTTCTTTGGTGCCACCCTGATTGCCTTGAACAAAAAGGGTGGAGGTTTGAGACCAATCGCCGTCGGGTGCACATTGCGCTGTCTTGTGGCAAAATGCGCAGGTGCCTGCGTGAAGGAAGCAATGGCAGCACTCCTGGCACCTCACCAATTGGGATTCGGTGTACCCTTGGGAGCGGAGGCCGCTGTCCATGCCAGCCGCATCTTCCTCAACAACCTGCAGCCTGGACACCTCATCTTGAAGCTCGACTTCAGGAACGCTTTTAACTGCCTCCGTCGAGATAAGATGATTGCTGCTGTGAAGCAGCTGGCACCTGAGTTGCTCCCTTTGGTCACCTGTGCCTACAGTACTCCTTCCTTCCTCTTTTTTGGGGAAGACATTATACCATCCTCAGAGGGTGTGCAACAGGGTGACCCGCTTGGCCCATTGCTCTTCTGCCTTGCTGTCCATGACTTGGTGCAACAGTTGCAAAGCGAGTTCAATGTTTTCTTCTTAGATGATGGCACACTAGGTGGCAGCTTGGAAGGGGTCCTTGAGGATTTCAGCACTGTGGAACGAATAGCAGGGGAGCTAGGTCTTCAACTCAATCGAGACAAGTCAGAAGTCATTTGTGATGACAGTTTCACAAGGTCAGCCATGCTTCGTGCTGTCTCAGGTCTCAGCGTGACAGAACGAGACCATGCCACTTTGCTTGGGTCTCCCATTGGCACCGCCAGTGGCATTCAAAACACCATCCTAAAGAGAACAAAGTCACTTCAGACCCTGGGGAGCAGGCTACAGCTTTTACGTGCTCACGATGCCTTCTGTCTTTTACGTAATGCCCTGGCCATCCCCAAGGTGCTGTACATCCTGCGCACCTCACCATGCTTCCTCGTTCCAGCCCTGCATGATTTTGACTCCCTCCTTAGATCTTTGCTGGGCACCATCCTAAATGTCAACCTCTCTGACTCTGCATGGACCCAAGCGTCTCTCCCAGTCCGAGCTGGTGGGCTGGGAGTTCGTAGCACAGCCCAGCTTGCACCTTCTGCTTATTTAGCATCGGCTGCGGGTTGTGCACAGCTTGTCCAGCGGATCTTGCCCCAAAGACTGCTGAACTCTCCATTCCCAGCCGCTACAGAGGCATTGGTAGTCTGGCAACAGGGCCACAAAGAACCAACTCCATGTGCCCCTGACTCTTCTCATCAGAAGGCTTGGGATGGCCCCGTGGTGACAGCAGCAGCAGAAGCCCTTATGAGGGAAGCTCCTGATGAGTTAGCTCAAGCTCGTCTGCTGGCATCTCAGAGGAGGGAGTCGGGTGAATGGCTATATGCGCCCCCAATGTCGGCTATTGGTCTCCGAATGGATGATGAGGTGCTTCGAGTAGCAGTGGGGCTCCGCCTGGGTGTTACCCTGTGCAGACCCCACAAATGTCATCAGTGCGGCGCTGAAGTGAACCATTTGGGTTTGCATGGCCTTAGCTGCAGGAGGAGTCAGGGCCGGCATCCAAGACATGCAGCTGTCAATGATCTTCTCAAACGGTCACTGGCCTCAGCAAAGATCCCCTCTCTCCTGGAGCCCACAGGCATCGCACGCTCCGATGGAAGAAGGCCGGATGGGATCTCAGTGATGCCCTGGAGGAACGGGCGGACACTGATATGGGATGCCACTTGTCCTGATACATTCGCCCCTTCCCATGTAGCCCTTGCTGCAAGGGAAGCAGGGCTGGTGGCCAGCCAAGCAGAGAAGGCAAAAACCCAGAAGTACGCTTTTCTCGGTTCCAGCCACCACTTCGTTCCAATTGCAATCGAAACGTCAGGGGTTTTTGGGCCAGAGGCCATTACATTCATCAAGGAGCTGGGTCACAGGATCAGGGCTGAGACTGGGGAGCCACGCTCCCTGCAGTTTCTGATGCAGGGTATTGCGGTGGCTGTCCAGCGGGGCAATGCAGCTGCAGTGAGGGGTACTTCTCCCCCAACAGACAATGGTTTTATTTGACTATTTAGAATGATTTTTTAGTTAGTGCAGTGTTCTAGGCACTGCCCTATTTCAGTAGTAGTAATTTACTACATTAAATGCTATATATAAATAATAATAATAATAATAATAGTCAACTGCATTGGTATTGATACATACTTGTATATATATTTATTTAAGTGTATTTATTCAAAATTAAAATTAATTAGAAAATACCAAAAGTTTAATTATTTGATCAAGAGATTGAAGACAGTGTTGTATGTTGTGGGTGTACAAAAATCTAATTATGCCATGCACATAGCAATCAAAGCATCCTGTCAAATGAAGACTGACCACTGTCAAACACTATATCTATATAAAACAATATGCATGAATAGATGATCACAAGTAAAATAACACAGATATGCTTTCCTTCGCATTGGAAGAGAAATGATGTATGCCGGCGAACTTGATGACCACTGGATCGTGAAGTTGGATTACCAAGAACGCTTTCGACTTTTTGCACAGGGACAAGATGCTGCTGGCCGTGTTTGGGTTGGCTCCAGCTTTGTACCTCTTTGTCCACTCTTCCTATTATGCACTCTCCTCACTGTTCTGGCATGACAGGGTACTTCAGTCGGCAGGAGTACAACAGGGAGACCCTTTGGATCCCCTCCTTTCCTGTCAGTCCATACCTACATGACCTCTGCTCCCAGTTGAGGTCAGAGTTCAATGTATGGTACCTGGATGACGGCTCCATGGAAGGCGCACTGGAGGACATTAGCTATGACATGGTGATAGTACAGGGTGTGGGGTCGGAATTGGGCCTGCACTTGAACTGTCAGAAGTTTGAAGCAATCAGTACCAACCCTGCAACAACTATATAGTCCCATTCTGTATATATAACGCCCCGATGGAGTCACGCTGGTACCCTGGAAGAATGCCATTGTCTGATCTTTAGTACTGAAGGTGACAAAAGCACTAGCATTGTTTAGCTGTGATACCCAAGAAAATTTGATGAGTCAAAGTACTGAGATGCCACTTCTTGTTTCTATGCCTTTTTGGATCCTAAATTTCTTGGAATTAAAAAAAAATTAATGCTATCTGCAGGATCTGTCATTGTTTTTGCTAACCATACTGATGTTGTACCATTAGTTATAGCTAGCTAATTTATTGAACAATCATTTCTAGGTTTTAGCTATGCAGAGTTAATATAATTATATATATGACGTAGAAAATTGACCAAGTTACATAAGATACATGTAATTCTGTGTAGCCAGGACATTTCTGCTGATCTGGAGACTGTGGTTAGTTTCGCCTGAGACTATGTATGAGATCTACAGACAGGTACATAAACATGGAAGAATTGGGGTATGCTCAATTAAACATTTATTAAGAAAGCTTTGCATTCACCCAAATGCTGTACGAGTCAAAATGTCACCGGCTCTAAATTCCTAGAGGTTTCAATACTTCCATGTGTCCTTGTATATGACTGGAATCTATCAAAATGATCAAAAAGCATTTCTGTATAAAAGTAATCACAAAGCATATGACAATATGCAATGCATTTAGTTTTATTACGAGACAAAAATGCAGTAGATTGTTGCGGATCAAAATAAGCATCCATGCATGCCACTGTGATGACACATCATAATGTACTCTTCACTTACTATTACACGTTGGTTGTATGCCCGACCACTGCCCAGTGGACTGACAGGTCCTGGAGCTGCTTCCTCTCAGATTATATCCTGTGTTACAGCTGAAGCTGACCCTATCATTGTAGTTCCTGCGACTGCTTGAACGGTGTCCGTTAGTTGGTATTGCAAGCGAACTGCATGTGACAACTACAGCAGATAGAGGCATATAGGTTCAATCAAATTGAATGCCATTTAAAGCTTCTTTAGTACTGAAGGTGACAATGCTAGGCTATTGTAATGGAGATGGTATACATAACCATAACCTGATAACATGGCACCAGGTGCGCAAATGGTGTAGGAGGGGTTAAAAGGGGAACGCCTACACAAATCATTTTAATTGCAATAATTTCCCATGCTATATAGACGTGCTTATATCTTTAGAACTACTGCGTTTTAGGCATGACTGTGCAGAAGTCATCTCCTGGCATTGAACTGGTCCTGTGGAAGGAGAGTTGTCTCTATACTTACATAGACACACACCTGAGCCACTTTGCATTGTGGAGATGTTTGAGTGAATGCTGGTTGAGCAACGGGCATCTTGGAAGGCTGGATCTACCAGCACGCTAACGCAGAATAAACAAGAAAGCTAACTCTTACACTGATCTCATCGTCTCAGGTGTAAATCGTTGTGGAAAGTCTGAGATTGAGCTGAAGTGAAGAAAGCGACATTTGTGGTTAAAGTGGAGGTATATAGCACTCGGATTCGCTGGTCATCCCGACAAATTCATTGGCAGAAGGCAATTTATTCACAAAGTGATCTTTAGTGCAGCTACAATAATTCTAAAAATAGTAACACCTCTAGTGTTGGAGAATGGGCACTTCCTGCTACTACCCCTTCCGTTCTACTCATATTATGTGCTTCTGCCTTGCTGATATATAAATATACTACTAAAAGTGGCTTGCTTACAAAGTTACAATGATTTTGGCAAACAAGGTTCTCACACACACCAGGGGAATGCTGGAGTTGGTTGCAATCATACATGGTAAAGCAGCAATGAATATGGGTTTAAGGATATTCATTGTTCTTTACTATGCACTCTATAGCTTCCCATGTTTTAACAGGTGCAGCAGCAATAGTTGCAAAAATCAAACCTTGGTAAACAAGCCACATTTTGCAGTGATAATTGCTGAACTATAATAGGTGTGAGTTGACTGATCACTGTCAACATGATCAAAAAGCATTTCTGTATAAAAGCAATCACAAAGCATATGACAATATGCAATGCATTTATTTATGCTGCGAGACAAAATTGCAGATTGTTGTGGAAAATCCATGCATGCCACTGTGATGACACATCAATAATGTACTCTGCACTTACTATTGCATGTTGGTTGTGTGCCTGACCACTGCCCTGTTGACTGACACGTCCTGGAGGTGCTTCCTCTCAGATTGTATCCGGTGATACAGCTGAAGCTGACCCTGTCATTGTAGTTCCTGCGACTGCTTGAAAGGTGTCCATTAGTTGGTATTGCAAGCGAACTGCATGTGACAACTACAGCAGAAAGAGGTATATGTCTCAATCAAATTGAACGCCATTTAAAGTTTTTTTTAGTACTGAATGTGACAATATGCTATGGTATTGTAATGGAGATCGTATACATTACCAGAACGTGATAACATGGCACCAGGTGCACAAATGGTGTAGGAGGGGTATAAGGGGGAATGACCACGCAAGTAATTCTTATTTGCATTAGTTTTCCATGCTATATAGACGTGCTAATATGTTTAGAACTACTGCACTTTAGGCATGGCTGCGCAGAAGTCATTTCCTGGCATTGAACTGGTACTGTGGAAGCAGAAACGTTTCTATAGCTACATAGACACTCACATGAGCCACTTTGCATTGTGGAGATGTTTGAATGAAAGCTGGTTGAGCGACGGGCATCTTGGAAGGCTGGATCTACCAGCGCAGCTAGCACAGAATAAACAAAGAAAGCTAATTCGCACATTGATCTCGTCGTCTCGGGTGGAATTCGCCATGAAAAGTCTGAGATTGCGCTGAAGTGAAGAAAGCGACATTTGCGGTGAAAGTGGAGCTATATAGCACTCCGACACACTGGTCATCCCGACGAATTCATTGGCAGAAGGCAATTTATTCACAAAGCGATCTTTAGTGCAGCTGCAATAATTCTAAAACTAGGCAGATGCTTACAGCATCGTGGGGGCGAGCCTGAGCGAACTAAAGGTGCCGATGGCATGCAGCTATTTGCATTGGACTGCATAGCGTACATTGTAGATGCTGACACGAACCGAGTGTTTGCTTGTATGAATGATATGTAGAGGCTAAAGCTGATGTTAATGAAATTGGATGTTGTAATCATAGACACACAAATGGAGCAATGTTACAATCAGATGATCTTGTCGTAAGCCAGGTGAAGAGCGTTTCTCAGAACCCTCAGAAGCGGTTGTGCTGCTGAGTGTTCTTCTTAGTGGCTTTCCTGTGGGCATTGTATAAAGGAGTGATCTGCTGACTATTTCGCTTAGGGTCCTGTGAAATTCTCGAACGTGGAGGAAGATTAGTTGGCGCTATTCCTTCGTACGATGCCTATGTCCTTGCCTGGGTGAGAGGTTGGAGTGTCCGCTTCATGTCGTACGATTTCCTTCTCGTTTGAAGCTGTCCGTGGCGAGTATTTGAGTCGCACGCAAAGTGCTACGCAGAGGGCGGCCATCTTGTCCATTCTGTGTAAATGGAAATATACGGTGAGCCGTACGTACGGCAGACGCGAGACTTGTCAGTGTGGGGCTCGTTCAGGCTTGCCCCAAATAGTAACACCTCTAGTGTTGGAGAATGGGTACTTCCTGCTACTACCCCTTCCGTTCTACTCATTTTATGTGCCTCTGCCTTGCTGATATATAAATATACTACTAAAAGTGGCTTGCTTACAAAGTTACAAAGATTTGGCAACCTAGGTTCTCACACATAGCAGGGGAATGCTGGAGTTCGTTGGAATCATGCAAGGTAAAACAGCAATGAATATGGGTTTAAGGATATTCATTGTTCTTTACTATGCACTCTATAGCTTTCCATGTTTTAACAGGTGCAGAAGCAATAGTTGCAAAAATCAAACCTTGGTAAACAAGCCACGTTTTGCAGTGATTATTGCTGAACTATAATAGGTGCGAGTTGACTGTCAACATGATCAAAAAGCATTCCTGTATAAAAGCAATCGAAAAGCATATGACAATATGCAATGCATTTATTTATGTTGCGAGACAAAAATGCAGTAGATTGTTGTGGATCAAAATAAGCATCCATGCATGCCACAGTGATGACACATCAATAATGTACTCTGCACTTACTATTGCACGTTGGCTGTGTGCCCGACCACTGCCCTGTTGACTGACAGGTCCTGGAGCTGCTTCCTCTCAGATTGTATCCTGTGTTGCAGCTAAAGCTGACCCTGTCATTGTAGTTCCGGCGAGTGCTTGAGCGTTGTCCATTAGTTGGTACTCCAAGCGAACTGCATGTGACAACTACAGCAGAAAGAGGTATATGTCTTAATCAAATTGAACGCCATTTAAAGTTTTTTATATAGTACTGAACGTGACAATGCTATGCTATTGTAATGGAGATGGTATACATAACCATAACCTGATAACATGGCACCAGGTGCGCAAATGGTGTAGGAGTGGTATAAGGGAGAAATGTCCACGCAAAAAATTTTCATTTGCAATAATTTTCCATGCTATATAGACACGATATGTGTTTAGAACTACTGCTCTTTAGGCATGGCTGCGCAGAAGTCATTTCCTGGCATTGAACTGGTTCTGTGGAAGCAGAATCGTCTCTATGGCTACATAGACACTCACATGGGCCACTTTGCATTGTGGAGATGTTTGAGTGAATGCTGGTTGAGCGACGGGCATCTTGGAAGGCTGGAACTACCAGCGTAGCTAATGCAGAATAAACAAAGAAAGCTAATTCTCATGCACATTGATGTCGTCGTCTCTGGTGTAATTCGCCGTGGAAAGTCTGAGATTGAGCTGAAGTGAAGAAAGCGACATTTGCGGTGAAAGTGGAGCTACGTATATAGCACTCGGATATGCTGGTCATCCCGACGAATTCATTGGCAGAAGGCAATTTATTCACAAAGCGATCTTTAGTGCAGCTACAATCATTCTAAAACTAGTAACACCTCTAGTGTTGGAGAATGGGTACTTCCTGCTACTACCCCTTCCGTTCTACTCATTTTATGTGCTTCTGCCTTGCTGATATATAAATTTACTACTAAAAGTGGCTTGCTTACAAAGTTATAATGATTTTGGCAAACAAGGTTCTCACACACACCAGGGAAATGCTGGAGTTGGTTGCAATCATGTATGGTAAAGCAGCAATGAATATGGGTTTAAGGATATTCATTGTTCCTTTACTATGCACTCTATAGCTTTCCATGTTTTAACAGGTGCAGAAGCAATAGTTGCAAAAATCAAACCTTGGTAAACAAGCCACATTTTGCAGTGATTACTGCTGAACTATAATACGGTATACGCAGTAAAAAAGTTAACGTAGTACACCCGTACGTTCGCCCGTAGCCTCAGTCGTAGTACGCCCGTAGCCATAGTCGTAGTACGCCCGTAGCCATAGTCGTAGTACGCCCGTAGCCGTAGTTTATGGCAATGATAAGTGACGTGTCTGCATGCAGCATCAGTTTGAAATGCTTGCGTGGACAGTTATAGTGTAGAATGTGTAAATGAGTGTATCGTAGTACGCCCGTAGCCATAGTCGCAGTACGCCCGTACCCGTAGCAGTACTACGCCCGTACCCGTAGGAGTAGTACGCCCGTAGCTGTTGCCTAGGACGCCCGTAGCCGTAGTACGCCTGTACCAGTCTTAGCTCAGTTGGCATACGAAGTATAGCTACGTACGCATGCACTTGCACTTGAACGATTCCGCGGAGTTTCAGCTTTCAGTGGTTGAATTGCATCTGAGTAGCCTTGCGTAGCACGACCGCTTCCTCGCCTCCACTTTCTTCGTGGTAAAGTCGTTACGCAAGGTGAAAATGGAGGCGCAAGAAGGGTCAGCTAGCTACGCTAGCGTCTAAGAGGCCATACCTCCGTCAATCGTCAGATTTACCTTTCACGATTGTAGTGACCAGAAGTTAGCTTACACCCGGTCGCAAGCCCATAGTACGCCTGAGGCTGTAGCACGCCCGTAGTTGTAGCCGCGATACGCCCGTAGCCGTAAGCGTAGTACGCCCGTAGCCTTAGACTAGTACGCCCGTAGCCGTAAGCGTAGCACGCCCGTAGCCGTAGGCGTCGTACGCCCGTAGCCGTAGTCGTAGTACGCCCGTAGCCGTAGGCGTCATACGCCCGTAGCCGTAGGTGTAGTACGCCCGTAGAACGTTAACTTTTTACTGAGTGTACCGTAGGTGTGAGTTGACTGTCAACATAATACCGTATACGCTTTAACTTTCGTGGGGTTAAACTTTCGCGGATCGCGGATTTTAGCAATTTTCGCGGATGCAGGGTCTACCCTTTGATTGGTCGATTCGTCGCTTCCTCTGAATCCTTGTCGTATATTGATGTAATCAACTGCTTCAGTGGAGGTTCTTAGCTGCATATAGTTACCCTAGCGAATCGTCGCCATTTTTGCAGTTTTGTGATGCAATCGTCTTACAAATGGAGACACGTTGCCAGACAGGTCTAAATTTTCGCGGGATGAAATGGCTGCTGATCCGCGAAAACCACGAAAGTCTAACCTCGCGAAAGTTAAAGCGTATACGGTATTATGATCAAAAAGCATTCCTGTATAAAAGCAATCACAAAGCATATGACAATATACAATGCATTTATTTATGTTGCGAGACAAAATGCAGTAGATTGTTGTGGATCAAAATATGCATCCATGCATGCCACTGTGATGACACATCAACAATGTACTCTGCACTTACTATGACACGTTGGCTGTGTGCCTGACCACTGCCCTGTAGATAGACACGTTCTGGAGCTGCTTCCTCTCAGATTGTACCCTGTGATACAGCTGAAGCTGACCCTATCATGGTAGTTCCTGCGACTGCTTGAACGGTGTCCGTTAGTTGGTATTGCAAGCGAACTGCATGTGACAACTACAGCAGAAAGAGGTATATGTCTTAATCAAATTGAACGCCATTTAAAGTTTTTTTTTTATATAGTACTGAACGTGACAATGCTATGCCATTGTAATGGAGATGGTATACATAACCATAACCTAATAACATGGCACCAGATGCGCAAATGGTGTAGGAGGGGTATAAGGGGGAAATGCCCACGCAAATAATTTTTATTTGCAATAATTTTCCATGCTATATAGACACGATATATGTTTAGAACTACTGCTCTTCAGGAATGGCTGCGCAGAAGTCATTTCCTGGCATTGAACTGGTTCTGTGGAAGCAGAATCGTCTCTATAGCTACATAGACACTCACATGAGCCACTTTGCATTGTGGAGATGTTTGAGTGAATGCTGGTTGAGCGACGGGCATCTTGGAAGGCTGGAACTACCAGCGCAGCTAATGCAGAATAAACAAAGAAAGCTAATTCTCATGCACATTGATGTCGTCGTCTCTGGTGTAATTCGCTGTGGAAAGTCTGAGATTGAGCTGAAGTGAAGAAAGCGACATTTGCGGTGAAAGTGGAGCTATATAGCACTCGGATATGCTGGTCATCCCGACGAATTCATTGGCAGAAGGCAATTTATTCACAAAGTGATCTTTAGTGCAGCTACAATAGTTCTAAAACTAGTAACACCTCTAGTGTTGGAGAATGGGTACTTCCTGCTACTACCCCTTCCGTTCTACACATTATATGCACTCCTGCCTTGCTGATATATAAATATACTACTAAAAGTGGCTTGCTTACAAAGTTACAAAGAATTTGGCAACCTAGGTTCTCACACATACCAGGGGGATGCTGGAGTTGGTTGCAATCATGCATGGTAAAGCAGCAATGAATATGGGTTTAAGGATATTCATTGTTCTTTACTATGCACTCTATACCTTTCCATTTTTTAACAGGTACAGAAGCAATAGTTGCAACGATCAAACCTTGCCAGACAAGCCATGTCTTACAGTGATAATTGCTGAACTATAATAGGTGTGAGTTGACTGATCACTGTCAACATGATCAAAAAGCATTTCGGTGTAAAAGCAATCACAAAGCATTATGACAATATGCAATGCATTTATTTATGTTGCAAGACAAAAATGCAGTAGATTGTTGTGGATCAAAATAAGCATCCATGCATGCCACTGTGATGACACATCAATAATGTACTCTGCACTTACTATTGCATGTTGGTTGTGTGCCTGACCACTGCCCAGTAGATAGACAGGTCCTGGAGCTGCTTCCTCTCAGATTATATCCTGTGTTACAGCTGAAGCTGACCCTATCATTGTAGTTCCTGCGACTGCTTGAACGTTGTCCATTAGTTGGTATTGCAAGCGAACTGCATGTGACAACTACAGCAGAAAGAGGTATATGTCTCAATCAAATTGAATGCCATTTTTAGTACTGAAGGGGACAATGCTATGCTATGGTAATGAAGGTGGCATACATGACCATAACTTTACGTCTAGAACGCTGTCCATTATATATGTATCTAGTGCAGTGGGCATACTGCATGCAACAACTGTAGTGCAGCAGTAGAACTAACACATATGCCACAAACAAAATTGAAGATGAAGTGAGGGCTTCTCAGCTGGCTCAGGCATGAGAAAGGGTAGTTCTCGAATACCAGCTTCAAAACAGGATTGAAAACCTTGCCGACGTTTCGACCAGATGCTCTGGCCTTCTTCAGGGCGAAAATCTAAAAGAGTCATTATTCCTGCACATTGTCCCAAAAAAGAATACTTTCAAATGTTGTATGAGGAAAGCGGTCACCTAACTGATATCTCAGGTGCATTAAGGACAGTTCCGCAATAATTGCGCAATAATTTCCACTATTTTACTTTACCATATTCTCTTTTCGCTAAGTAAATACAACTGTAACAGTGGGTTGTATAACCATAATGGTACACAATTAGGTCACCACCAGTCCAATCTTATTATAATGGAGTTAGGCCAATTTTTCATCTGCACTAATCTACAAAATTGACCTTCACAGCGAACACGAACGGCTTTATTAAGCACTGTCTAGAGGGTGTCCTTGACGGAGATTTTGATTGTTAGCTTGCAAAACAAAGGTTTCCAACATCTGCCTATGCATAAGTAACTATGGAGTACCATCTTGGTTTTACAGAATTCGCAAGGCAGACATTTGTCCACAAACTCCTCCTGGGGCAATACTGTGATTGCCTTTTCGCTATCGCCGCACTTTCATTTATGCGGCTGTGTCTGATATAAGATATAGAACAGAAATTGTCGTCCTGGGACAGAAGGAAAGCAGCTTGGACAAAACATTGGCCTAGCTTCATTATAATAAGACTAGCAGAGAAGCCCTGCCACGGCACGCCATTGAAGGCGTTTTGGTGAAAGCATTCTGTGTTAAAAGTAGTCTAGCCAAGAACTGAAGGTGAAAGAGAGATAAGTAAAGGGCCATCAGCCGCAAAGGAAAAACCGTAAATCTCACGATATCTCCCTGAGAGCACTATAACAGGCAATTTCAACCCGCGCAGAACACTCTCTGTTTGGCATAAATCTGTGGAGTAGTTTTGGCGTTTACCACGAACAAACAAACAAACACTCTAAATTATATTATATAGATTATATTGTAATTTCGAACACATACTGATTATTATAAGAATTGTGCTCATGGAGGTTTCGAAAGCAGGCTGGCATCTCTGCTAGTAATCTAAATTACCATGAACACTTGCGCCATCAGAACATAATGGCGGGCTGGCTACGTGAGACTACATAATCCACTCCCACTGTAGCATGCCTAATCTTCATTAACCCTTTTCTTCCGGAGTTTATAATTTTCGCCAAACCCCTAAATCCTCATTGCAAAGTACGCAATAATTATGAATTTTATACAACACGGGCACACATGCGCACTGCCTGATGGTCGGTGATCGTGAAAACATGGAGACATAATAGATGTGATATAGTTATCATTGGTATAGTTATCATAGTAATAGATAATAGATGGTCATGGAGGTTCTTGAGCAAAAATTCACAGCTGCTGGATTGACAATCAATAATTCTATGTCCAGGACGTTTCGATCCGAAGATCTTTCTCAACTGGTACAACAAACTAAACTGACATGACTGAGAAAAACCGTTCCTAAATGTGGGCAGTGTGACAGGGGATGATGAGTGAGGTATTTATGATGTAATGCAGGTTCTCAAAATAATAATTAAGAAATAAATAAAATAAATGAATAAATTAATGCTGTGCTAGCAGGGGGGGGGGGGGTTGGTTATGATGGGCAGAGGAGAGGCTGCCATACTGGGCTTAGGGAGCGGCCACAGTCCAGGTTAGAGGTGACTTTCTGCTTCTTGATGTGGATTGCTTCAATGACCTTCCGCCGTGTGTGGTTCATTTCAACCTGCTTGACTGTGGCAGCTTCCCAGTCCACCCTGTGCTGTGTCTTCCATGCATGTACTGCAATGCCATTCTTCAGTTCATTTCTCTTCACTGCTCCTCTATGCTCACTCAGTCTCTTTTCCAGTGTCCTTCCAGTTTCTCCAATGTACACGCTGTCGCAGTCTGCACAGGGTACCTGGTACACGACCCCTTTCCTCTTCAGTGCTGGCTGAGGCTGCTGTGTGTGGACCAGGGCTTCACGGAGAGTTCCCCGAGACTTAAAGCCCTTTGTACCATGTACAGCGCATATGTCCTCCCTCACTTCACCTATGCGGATGCTGTCTGGGGCACGTGCACACAAGTGCAAAGCAGAGGTCTTGAACGTCTCCAGAATTATGCTGCCCGCATTATTCTGCACAGACGCACGGTTACTTCTGCCACTGCCATGAGGCGCGAACTTGGCTGGCCCACACTGGCTTCCAGAAGGGCTGCTAGTGTAGCTGTAGCAGTGTACCGCAGTGTCTCTGGTCGCAGTCCCTCATATCTGTCTGCCTTATTCCAAGCAAGTGAGCATACCCACCACCATGCCACCAGGTCTGCATCCTGTAGAGGCATCCGTGTCCCTCGTGTGAAGACCGAGTTTGGAAAAAAGGCATTTGCATTCAGAGGGGCTCAGTTGTAGAATGCACTTCCTGCAAGCATCAGAGTTAGCAAGAACCATGACGTTTCAACTTCTATCAAGGCTCACCTGCTAACCTACACTATACCTAATGTTTCTTAGTATTCTCTTATGCATCTTACACTGAATTCCATGTCACTGTGTCTGACTGCATGCCCATTTTCACTCCCATTATCATTAAAATCCTATTTGCTATTATTGTATGTTTTTCCTCCCCTCCCCCTTCCTTTACTGGTCCCACTGTTACTTGTATCTGTGCTGTTCTGGGTGCCTTGTAAAGTAGCCTCATGGCTAAAGGCCTCCCCAGGTGAAATAAGATTTCCATAACCATAACCATAACCATAAAGGTGGCTTTGATCCCTAGATGTCTGCACACTCGCTCGATTCTTTCACTCACTCCTTTGACATAGGGGAGGTGGAGGGTGGGCTGGTCCCGTGCTTCGGAGGGAGGGGGTTTGTGGTGTTTCCTGAGGGAGCGGACAATCACCTGTGTGGGATAGCCATTGACCTGGAAGATAGCTTTCAGGTGCTGGCGCTCTTGAGGCAATCTGGTGGGGTGACAGATTTTCTCTGCTCTGGTTGCTAGGCTCTGGATAACTCCTGATTTGGTCCTATTATGGTGGTGTGAGTTGTAGTTAATGTATTGGTTAGTGTGTTTTTTTCCGGAATACTGAAGGTCGTTTTTGTTCTTTGCCGCTTACCTCGCGCAAGGATAGAGACGGCCTGTTCGGTCGAGAAGACGGTTATGAAGTTGACGCTTGAGTGTGCGGCCCAACGCTGAAAGTAAAGACTTTTCAGTCTATCGCTGTCACACAGTAAGAAGGTTCGTCGCTTCTGACTCTTTGTGATTGTACTTAGCTCTCACTGACTGCTATAGTCGCTGATATTGACGACCAAATGATGTCTTCGTACTAGGTGCAAACTTCGGCGCTCAACTGCGACCCGCGGGAAGAACTAGAAGATGAAATAACCTTCCTGGTGAAAGCTCAGTCACTGCCACATACATCTTTAAAGCAGTGTTACCTTGCAAGCCTAGTAGCGAGAGAAATATAACGTTTAACGCGAGTCTTCAGCCATGACGTGAAAACACCTCATGCGGAAATAAAGGGTTAATGATCATGACACTGTCCATATGGCCTGAAACAATTCCGAATAGCCTCGCATTCATAAGTCTCCCCAAATGACAGTGTACCCAATAGCACAGGTACATAAGAGTGCGTAACTTGAAACTGCTATTGATTACCAGTTTTTGTTTAACATTTACCGGTTAAATGATAACAGGTAATCAATAATATTCAGAGACATAGGATGGATGACGGCGAAAAGACGTAATAACAAATGAAATTACCATCGTATTTCTATGCACCAATTAATTAGATATGAGATGCTTAAATGGCTTCCAGTTTCTTCAGGCTGTTCCTTGACCATGAATAGATTCTGTCCTGGTCAGTTGGTGCAAATATCCACTGATTGCAGAAGCAGTTGATAGGCTAGATGTTATCTTGATAGAGTAAAGATTCCTTACCACGTCTATAAATAGACACTTCCTTGGTTTTCGAGCGTAAGACACGTGGTAGATAGCTTCACTTAGCAAAACGTTTCGGCCAAAAGGGCCTTCTTCAGTTGTAAGGGGTTACAAAACAGATCAAGCAAGATGAGTGGTACAGCAGAATAAATAGGGGGTGGCAAGTGCACCTGTGACAAGGCATGATGAGGCTGAATAAAATTAAGAATTAAAAATTAAAGAATTAAGAATTGAATTTAATAGTCATTGCCACATCAGTGCCTGTCATTGTTAGAGGGGGGCTGTCCTAGAGGCCGTCCAGCGTGGGTTCAGTAAAAGACCAGAGTCAGAGTTCATGGCATTGGAGCTTCTAATGTGCAGTGCTTCCTTGATCCTCCTTCTAAACCAGTCTCCAGCATGGTCGATACTCATTGTCTCATCCCACAGGATCTTGTGACCTGTGCTCCACACATGTTCTGCGATGGCGTTGTTTGGGTCGGCTTTCATTACAGCTCTCTTGTGCTCTTCAATGCGAGTTTTCATCTGTCTTCCTGTTTCTCCGACATAAACTGAGCCACAATCGCATGGGACACGGTACACCACACACTTATGTTCCTCTGGGGGAGTTGGAACCTTGACGTGAGTGAGGAGGCTTCTTAGTGTCGAGGAGGACCTGAAGGCGGTCTTGATGTTCAGAGGGCGGCAGACTAGGCGGATCTTCTCACTGAGGCCTTTGATGTAGGGCAGCACCAGCAGCCTCTGTGCATCGTCCTCTACACTGGTGGGTGGGTGGGCTCTACGTCTCTTGTTGAGTACCCCGGCTGTGACTGCAAGTGGGTATCCATTCGCCTGGAATACTCTTGAATTATTATGGCAGTAGGCTAAATTTTATTTAAAATAATTATGTTTCCTTTTACCTTTCATATGAAAATTGTAATATACAGTCATTGCCATTAATTAATACTGAGTACACAAAGCTCATAGTGTACTCACTGGTGCAAGTGGGCAAGTTGCCTGACCAATATCCACTTGTCAGACACATCCTCGTGCTACTCCCTGACAAGATGTACCCAGTTGGGCAAGTATATGTTACAGTGTCACCAACCAAGGCTCCACCGATAATGCGATTAATGTCAGCTCTTGTTCCAGGATCACCACAGCCACCTGCATGCAAGTTGCAAAATGCATTACTCAAAGCAAGTAAGGTAAACTTAGTTCTTCACACAGGGGATACCATCATGGATACGCGCTTGAGATGCAAGTATACTGAGACACTTCTAAAATAATACATAAGCTCAACTAGGCCATGGTCTCTGTTCCTGAAGTGTTGACCCGGCCTCAAGTATTTTTGTTCAACACCTGGCCTAAAATCTATAGGCATAATGAATCCAGTTTATATATATCTCCTAGTAATGTCACATGTCAAGCTTCTATATAATGCGAATAGTTATGGCTAGCAAACTTAGTTTACATATAACCGATCACAATCCAGTTCAAGCATGCATTAACTCACATATCACACCTGCATCTTCCCCATGCCCACAGTTGTGGTTGTAGTATCCATTATGGGGACACTGGAAGAGGGATGACTCAGTTCCAGTGCATTCTAGATTGTCCAGTAGGATTTCTCCTGATCCTCGGCCAGAGTAGGCACTCTGACGAGCAAAGACTGGTCCTCGATATCCAAGTTGCTGGCACACAACTCTTGCATCATTATTATTCCACAAATCATCACATACAGTGTTCCACTGGTATGAATACCATAGTTCAACTCTACCCACCGAGGGTACAAAGCCATTAGTAAGACGCAAAGATCCACTCGAAAACCTTGAGGTGGTACCTGTACAGTTTGTGTGAACACTTAATTATAGGAAGAAGATCATTTGTATAGTGCATGCATCCAAGCACAGATCACACTCACATGTCACACTTGCATCTTCATCAGGCACACAGTTGTGGATGTTGATCCCACTGTGATTGCATTCCAAAAGAGATGCTTCCCTTCCGGTGCACTGCAGGTCATCAAGGAGAATCTGTCCGGAGCCTTGACCAAAATGAGCACCGTGATGGGCTGTTACTGCTCCTCGGTATCCAAGTTGTTGGCATACAACCTTTGCATCATTCAAGTCCCAGTAATCATCACATACAGTGTTCCACTGACTGTTGTACCAAATCTCAACCCTTCCCTGTCGGCTCGTAGATCCACCAATCAACTGAATGTCACCATTGTTTCCTACAAAGTGTAGTATAATAGTAAATCAATGAAATGCAACGTTATTATAATTATGATGCAATTTCAAACACACACTGAACACTATATATATAGCTTTTTAACATTTAATTCATATGGCACAAGAATGGCGCTGATTCAGGTTTGGAAAGCAAAAGTATGATGTAGTAAATATCCCTACAAAACATCATTCAAAAGTCATATAACTAATATACCAAATGAAGAAAGTACAGTTGTCTTCGGAATGAAAACTATGAAACTAAAGTGCTTAACCCTCTGTGCAAGAAGCTATAGCTATCTTATAGAAAGTTTCAGTATCCCAATCTTATGTTATTTATTCAGGCAAACGATTGCACGTAGTGTAGGTCAACGTCCAGTGATGAAGATACGCATGTGCGCTACATATATAGCGTCACGCCAAACACAATGGCAAAGCTTGTAACAAAAGCACCACATGGCTGAGAATAATGTCACATAAAGGAATATACGCTCAGATGCCTGCGAGGGCAAGCAAAATGGCAGGCATGTGCACCAATAAGGCTGCCACTCGAATTCCATAGTTCTGCGAAGAGGGTGTTTTACGAAAAACCCTTGTTTTACATCAAGCGATTGCAATCTGCTGAGGCAATCTGTAGGTCTTGATGGCCGATTCATCACTGTTTCGAAAAATCGAACCGGACACACACACACACATACGTACACACACATCTACTGTAACCCTGCAGCGCATGCGCACCGAGGGTTAATAATTATATATATTACACGACAAAATCAATCAATAACAACTGATTGCAGAATGTTTCCACCTCATAGGCCATTGTTAACTCTGTACAATATGCCCTGCAATCAGTTGTCATTGATTAATTCTGCTATTTGCACATCCAGATCAATTTGTGTTATCTTAACATAGTTATAAGTTCGAATACCTTTAGTCATTGAGATTTTAGGGAGGCTCAAACACATGTAATGTATTGTCTGTTCTGTGTACATGCATGACTCGAGGATGGTAACATGTTCTGCAGTAATGGTTCCATTTCTCTTCCATCGGACAGGTGTGTAGGGACAAAGCATGCTCCACTGTTGCTAGCGTAACATGCACATGTACCCTCTTATGTGTCACCACCAAGTGCTTCCTTCAATTGCATCCACAGCACTATCCTTCACAGTGTATATACATTCGCCAAAACTACAGGGGATCTACTCTAGATGTCCCTCCAGATTGACACAAGGATCATTGACAATACAAGGGACACCATTAAATTTGCTGGTTAAAGAGAAAAGGACTTACGTGAACAAGTTGGATGAGTCCCTGACCACTGACCATTTGACTGACACGTTCTACTAGAACTACCTGCAGTCCTCGAGTACCCTCTGTTACAGATGTAAGTGATTGCGCTCCCAACAGTGGTGCTGGAGAAGTGTCTCTGTCCATTTGACAAGTAGCTCGGGGTACCACAGTATACTGATAGGTGATAAAGAAAAGTACCACAGTTCACAGCTATATAGTTGATAATGAAACATGATACAGTATGACTTGATGCACAGTTGACAAAGCCAGACTGGCTATTGTGACTTCAGTGAGATCTATACATACACAATTAGGTGATGTTCTGAAGTTCAACGTCTGAAGGGAATACTGCCCCAAATTGATAATGTGCAACAAGTAGGACAACATGAATACAAACACATGTACACCATCCAATAAAACACCACACACAATTAATTTTCTACTATTATAGTACATAATAATAATTAGGGTCACCATATGCATCACTTAGTGTTAGTCATACGTAGAGCCACAAAACTCACACAGCAGCCATGTAGCACATACAAACACAGACATAAAATACCAACACCATCACTATATATGCAGCTTACACCATCAGTGTAAACTGCATATATGCATTATAAGGTCAATAGAATAATAAGGTGCCAGATCATTCAGTGGCTTAGTAGGAGGTGTTGGCAGTTTAGATAAGGAGGAAAGAGGCCAGAAAGATCTGCAAATAAATATAAGCGAGGCTACAGGTCAGAAAGAGTATATAAAGCAATTGATGGTATATAAGGCTGAGGGAAGTTGGGAAGGACCATAAGGTTGTAGATGCCATTTAAGTGGTGGAGTTGATGTTACTTTACCACTGTCAACTACGCAAGGACTTTAAATGTGGCAGTCCATTTAGACTGTAGTTTCTTCCTTTGTGCCATCCTTAGCTGTCTTTAGCTATCTGCCAATGGAACGGAATAAACAAATTGTCTAGTAAAATTAATTAATCATTATCATCTCAACCTTTTCTGAGCACAGTTTTTGCGCTGTGACAATGTACATGAGAACACTGTTTGTTCTCATGTGCTTCAGGGTGAAGGAGTATGTGGAGATGGGTTTGTACCATTAAAAACATGACTGACCCTTAAAAAGCTAATTAATTGAAGTGTATGGGCAGCAAAAGCATCGAACATTGTGACCAGTGTATGATGGTCACTCACTAAATCTGCAGCTCCCAAGGCTGGATGACCAAGCTGCACTATTGGTGGCTCTTTAGCAAGAGCACAAAATGAGCTATAATTGGACACAAGTGGCGATGTGAAGAAGTATAGCTTGTCATGCCTGCTGAAGTTGATGAGCCCAAGCAGCCTTGGATTTTGATAATGACAGTTCCTCAGATAGTAATATTGAGCAAAACGATGCTGCAAATATGAGCCAGGTGTGTAGGGGCAAAGCATGCTCCGACTTGCTAGAGTACTATGCATATTCACCCTATCATTTGTAACTGCCAAATATTCCTTCAATAGCATCTAAAGCACTATCGTATTGCCCAGTGTACATACATTTGCCAAAACTACAGGGGATCCACTCAAGATGTCCCTACAGGTGGAGACAAGGGTCATTGCCAATACGAGGCACAACATCATTAAATTTGCCAGTTAAGATATAAAGAATAGCTATGCACATCTCCTTTGGAACTGACACTGAGTCCTGACATCACATCCAATGACCATCACGTAGACATAAAAACAACAAGTATTTCGAGTTACGCCGATGGGGCGCCCCAAACTCGAACTACTGGCTAGTAATAGTGCCCACATTTTTCATGCCATATAGCATCATTCTAAATCCCAGGATGACCCCAGGATGCACCACACAGAGGTTTGCATGAATGCATCGAGGTTTTAGATACAAACCAAGACAGCTGTGCTTAAACATCCACACTCATTGGAAAGTTGGCAATTGCACGGGAAGGTGCATTAATTAGCTTGGGTTTGGGTGCTTTGCACAGGATAGAGTCCTGCAGTTACACAGCTTTATGCAATCTGATACCTAACTGTTCTGACCCAGCTAGCTAGCTAGTCTTCGCATTGCGTGCAGAACAATATGCGAACGTTCATAAAATGGCCGTTCAGCCTCGGTAGCATTTGGAGCTGTAACCCGCAAGTAAGATTTATTTAAGTTCTAAGCAACATTACTCTTCGTGAAACTAATCGTGAACAACTTTCGTTCGTTTGTTAAAGGAAGAAATGATAACAAAGACGATTTCTAACCGGGTGAACGGAAGCCTCCGGAGCGGCCATTTTGTTACTGGACCTCTTCTTTTTCCGGCTGTTTCTTCTCGTAAGACAAAGCGAGTTAAAGCCTGGTAAATTCAAGGACACCCGAGTGCCGCCATCACTGCTACGGCGCTCCTTCGACAGCGGTCCTTCGACGGCATTCCGACGACTGTGATTCAACAACAGAGCCTTGATGGTACCACTGTTGTTAGCTAAATCTTGCATTTGGTAGCTAGCTACAAATAACACCAATCCGGGAATGTGTACCCGAAGCAAGCTGTCTGGCAGTTTGGCTTGGGCAAACCACAGCACATGGATTTTTGTAGCTAATTTGTGGACAATGGTCCCCCTAGGTGCCTTTGCGTGCAAGAGAGCGCGAGCGTCTCCTCTTGGGCATTGAGCGCCTTTCTTACACACAACAACGTGTCCGGAATCTCGCATTCGCCATCCGTATTAGTCTCGTACCCATCCCCACTTCCGGCCGCCATTTTATAAGGCGCGGAAGGTAGGTCTGGGGACTATTAGTCCAGCCAGCTTGGGACCCACGTACAACGAAGCGCCGAAGCGCCGGGGACGGGAAGGAAAACGTTATTCCTACCCGCCCCCGGCGTTTCGTTGTACGTGGGTCCCAAGCTGGCTGGACTAGGGGACTATGCTTTTTTTTTGTTTTTTTATACGTAGTACTTGAAGTTAGATTCAAAGTAAAGGGGATGAGTGTCAATAACTGTGATAGTTATGGTGGATCAGGTCAAGGTTAGTGGATGAAGCTCTCACTGGTCACCAATGGAATATCCACTGGAGCCAGAGCAGTGGTGGAGCTTCGGGATCCCCGCAGAGCCCTGATGGAGGATCTCAGTAGTGCGAACGAGATTCTGCATCTCAGCCAAGTCATCACTAGGGAGTAGTTTGTCTTGCGTTTGTAGGCCAAGCGGTCAGCCAGACACTTGTAAAACATGGTGCACTCCACCTGTTGTGGACAAAACCAGTGGTGCGAAGGCCCCCCTTTCCACCTCACGGATCCTGGCACCATATATATATATATATATATATATATATATATATATAGGGGACTATGTGCATTTTTCTTGGCGGAGTCCGGCAATCCGCAGACTCCAATCAGATTGCAGATACGTGAATAATAATGAGCAAATCACATGTCGGTCACATGCGCGGGCGAACGGCGGAGATGGAGCTTTCTTTGGGTCAGGCTAATGGTCGAGCCATTGCCATACAGAGAGTCATCGCTAGGGTACGAACGAATGGTTGGGTAAAAGTTGTCGTCATCCTAACTGCCAAAGGATAGTAGCGCCTACATCAGATAGTACTCAGAGCTCGAAAATGATCCTTCCAGTTTAGAAATGGATTGACTCAGCGCTTCAAGCCGCTTTGAGCCGGTGTCCAGATCTTGAAAGCACTGTCGGCAAGCGTACGCAGTTTGCGTACTCACTGTCAACTGGTGCCACAATGCAGGCCAAACCGTCCTCACGAAGCTTCCAACTATGCTACCACCGCACAAAAGGGAAGATAGATAGCATCTTCTTGTCTCCATTTCGCTAGGAGGCTGTGCACAGAAGGAGCACTGCGATAGTCTTGGGCTTCCCCATAAACGCGATATGGAAGCATGTGCCTATCATGTGATATTGCACAATCACCGCCAAGGATTATGTACATAGTCCCCAGAGCCAACCTTCCGCGGCGTCAGCCATGTTTGCGAAAGTTGGGGCTGGGTACAAGACTACATCCGTATACGCACAAAAAACATGGCGTCTATTTCCGTAAGAGTGGGAATCTGTGCGGCGCTCTTTTCGGTCGCAACGAATCGTCTTCCGCCTACCTCCTTATGACACTCCCCGTGCGGCGCCCTGTAATAAGGCCGAGTTTCGCATCCGTCGCAGACATGCTGCGGGAGGAGTTTGCGAACAAAGGATCAGCTCTACAAATATATATATAAATCTACGAACATGAAGCCATACAATTACCTTAATGTGAAAACAATATAGGGGGGCCTTTGGCGCCCCAAAAAAGAACAGAGCATAAAAGAAGCTAGACCTAAGTATAGTCGACATCATCTGCTGACATACGTACAGTACGTAAGTACATGGATTATGATATCAAACAATGTAGCTGTATGTGTTTGCTAATAATTCTAGTAGATACGTACTTGGTTGTTTTGCTCAGTGTGCAATCTATAAAACTATGACCCTTAGATATAAATATATATACCACTTAATCTGTCTGATATTCATGTACGTACAAGCTATTATGATAACAGTGAACTGAAGACACAGTTACAGACATGTATGCAACTACTTATCAGTGCATCAGATTACAACATGGCACACTATGAGCACATTGGTCAAATTCAGAAACTTTCGAATTGTATTACAGTACTTACAACCCCTAAATCATCAAGATTCAGCACATGCAATCCAATCCAAAGTCCCTACTTGAGTTTATGTGGTCACCACATGCTAAACATTAGCCCGAGTGTAGCTGTACTTCCTATTTACTGTAGCGTGTAGTCTTGCTGCTTTGCGATGTTTGTACTCTAGCTAATCAAGGGTGCAGCTTCATGGTCTCAAATCGAGTAGAATATGCCGATTAATTTTAGCTCAGTTAGGTGGAATCACTCTTTGCAATTAAACATTACCAATGAAAATTTAATTAAGTACAATATGGCTGGGACTTTTGGTGGGGAATTTGTTTTGGCGGATAACCAAAACATGTGTACTAGGCTTGAGCTAGATGCGCCAGTCTAATTGTTGCCATGGAAAGCTGCATATGAGGACATAACTTTCCAGTTTTTGACACTGGAGCTGGGAGAAGAGTTGGCTTGTCTATTTACGCAAGGAAGGCAATGCAAACAAGGCAGTCGTTGTAAAGACCGACGTGACAAGAGCAGTCAAGATTAAGTGTAACACCAATTTGTCTAGTTTTCAGTTGCATTTCATCATCAATTTTGTCCTAAGTGAGCCGAAACTAGCTCACAGTCCAGATAAATTCCCAACGCGTTATATTAGCCATTTTTATGAATATCATTATGGTTAAGTGGCTCCACCACCAAAGTAAATTCCGCCAAATGACAAATTATCAGCAATCCGTCAAAATTTCTGGCCATACTGTATGTGGTTAAACAAGTATTGAAACATTTTCAGATTTCTGTTGTAATGTCAAAACTCATGACCACGCACATTACTTGTTGCTAATCTACATCTGTTACAATAGTAATTAGACATACATGGGCACTGAAAAGTGTGTGTGTGCGTGTGTGTGTTTGTGTGTGTGTGCATGTGTGTGTGTTGTGTGTGTGTGTGTGTGTGTGTGTGTGTGTGTGTGTGAAAGGTCATATCCTAGCACTAAACCTAACCTAAAATGCTTTAAAATAACTAATTAGTTGTAGAGGCCTGAGTGGCCAGGGGAATGGTTCATCGTAGTTTTGTACACACTAGCCAATGGTCACAATTGGTTCAGACATTTTGGTGTCTTTACGGACACCCTCGTCCATGAATAGCTAACAACGGCACTCAAAACTGCCTAAATAAGGTGTGGTGACAGGAGAGGATATGTTTGGCAGTTGGAGATAGGATGTAGCAATATGGCTATGATTACAGTTACAAAATCAATAAGGCCGATTAATTATACTGGAAGTAGTATTAGTGTGAATAAGGTCCATGCATCATCAGTCTAGGAGGGCTGCATACACTTCTGACAGTTCCTCTTTCTCTATTCAAGGTTGTCTGGTTGCGCTGGATGTGCCGGGTGGTGGCATGATGGTGCTGGTCTAGTACCATTAACTTAATTGCTTAGACAGCATGACCTGTCTCCAGCACATGCTCTGCCAGGGCAGATGCTTGGACGTCTCCTTTCTTCAAGGTCCGTCGGTGCTCACTCACTCGCTGCTTCAGGCATTTTCGTGTCTGGCCAATGTACACTTCACACGAGATGGAATACACGACTCCTTTCCGTTCTTCCATCGGGACTCAGGACTTATTAGCTAATTTAGCTTATGAATAAGTCAATTAATGCGATATCTCTCCAGCAAGCAACAATTGGTGGTGAAATGGTGGCAGTCCTCTCCAGTAGACCATACAAAGGGGCAGAGATGATAAACTGCCACCCTTTCACCACCAATTCAGGGCACTATAGACACAGAGTTGATATGATGATTAATATAATTAATTGTGTTGCATTTCATCACATTATTAAATCATCATTTTATACAATGTAGATCAGTTTGAGTTCTTTTTTGTACCCTCACTAATGACTGTATACGACAAAACATTGATATCTTTCTGATCATTGGCTAGTGTCAACAAATTTGTATAGACATACTACTGAATGTAGAAATTATACTTTTTACTATATACACTTGATGCCCAAAACATATACAAATGACTACTGAATATAGATATACGTTTTACTCTAACATATATACAGCTTATGTCTAAATGCTACTTTACTGTTGCTACTACTGCTGCTAATTACGCTGGGCAGTCCGTATAACAATGACTAGGTGAATAAGGTTGGCATGGGAAGTAGCATCAGTCTTCTACAATTAGTGTGCCTGCAGAACTAAGAAGTCTGTCACAACTCTCTTGGACAAAAGGTGAAGTGAGCACACAAAAGAGTATAGAGAAGTATATCGATTAATGCGTGGAATCAGCTTGAGTAACACAGCTTGATTGATGCTTGTCTAGGGGAGTTGTTGTAAAAAAAACTCTTCTCATCGTCTTCGAATGGTTATATAGCACATCCAAGGACCATAGAGTGTGGGATTTCACAAACTGTAGTTGGGCTCAAGTTCTTAGTAATGAGAGAGATGGGGTGTTGTACAGTAGTGGGTTTCACTCAATGACGCCACACGCAACACCCACTACTATATAATAAAAACTACTTTAACTTATACCACAGATATATACAATATCTATGCTAATACATCCCTTGAAATAAAAATAATATAATGAGAAAACGTACAAAGAGCACCTACAAATGTACATAATTATACTTGTAAACGACACGCACATGCATATATATACACATGAATGTACACAGACATTACGCCACTGCACGTAACCACTATATACCACAACAGACAACCACCACACACGTTCACTGTGTACATGTGCAAATTTAGTGTCAATTGTTTCGGGCTCTCCCATATATATACATAGGCCAGTCTATGTCAATGGCTACATATATATATTACTTGTGAAGACTGAATTTTCTTCTATGCTGTGCCATAAGTGATGCAGCAACACTGGTACATACACCTTCCACTCAGTTTCTAGGAATGAGTACCAGCTTTAGATGGTATGTATATTTTGTGCTAGAAAATGATAATCTAATGAAAACATTCAACAACAATTGTAGTACTTTTTCCCATGATTATTGCAATAATAGCATGCTATTAATTATTGACTAGTGCTTATTTATCAGGCGAACTTGGATGCATCAAAACTATATACCATTATCTGTTTACCAGGTTGATGAGTTTTTCTTGCATTCATGTTACATCGTTTGTCAACATCATAACGTTTGGGTTTGTAATTACCATCCTCTACCTACAGTATACACACAGGAGACACTCCTCCATATACAGTAATTATAAAAGTATTATGCCACACATACCTATACAGCGTCCATTAGAATCTTGCCTGTGCCCTGTACAGCAGTAAGCATCGCAAGCTAGGTTGCTCCGATACCGTGTTCTGTACCTCAGTGAGCTTCTGGACCTGCAGAGGTGTACAAAATATGTAATGTTCACAACTGCCTAGTGTCACTTAGATGTCGGTAGTTGGACTATATCATATGGTGAGGCGATCCTTGCTGAGCTAATCACGGGTTTTCTTACCCCAAATCACTGACAGTGTTGTGCAGTCTGGGGACGATCACTTCATCTTATTGACTGGGAAACCAGTCATCACCTCGTCAGTCAACCCAAACAAAAGATAGAGGAGCCACAGACAGCTGTTTCACCCTTATTGGGTCAATATGTGTTGGGATGACTGATGTATTCACCACCAGTGCAAACACTTGTGGTTCAACAAAGGCAAACAGGCCGGAAGGCTACACTCAGTGTCACTTAGTTTGCAATGTAAACTGCACCGTATACTGTGATGATGAAGAGTATGCATAAACATATTAACCTTTTGTGGTAATTTGTGTGGTATCTGGTGCACCTCCTCAATCTTAAAAAGCCACATCTGTGATCGAATATAGCCCCGTCAAAATTAGCTATGCTTAAATGGTAAAATGTCTCGGAAGGATAACCTCGTCCCGTTGCATGCACATATGGAAGATGTTTTGGCATTGTCTGGTACATATATAGACAACAGGATAGCTATACTACTGAAAACACTCACACTTGGTGGTAATTGGTGTGGTATCTGGTGCACCTCCTATTCCTAAACCAGCTACCACATCTATAGGTAGAGGAGCCCTGACTGGTTCCTCGGGAATATGTTGTCACATAGTATGTGGACTGGTAGGATGTTCTGTAGTATCTGGCCCTGTAGCATTTCCTGCACAATAAAAAGAAGTCAATACATGCAGGCATCAAATCACAGACATCATCCAAGCTCTTATCAACTGTACATCTTTAATAAAAGCGTACCCCTCTGACATTCCAGTCTGAGAGCATGCATTGCTGGGACAGCTGGAACACCTTCCCTGTGCTTCCTTCCAGAGAACGAATAGCAAGATGAGAGACAGGAGAAATGGCAGCTTGGCGTTACTGAGCATGTCTCCAAAATTCAATAAAACTTGAGAACACAGAGAGAGCCTGGATACTTGACCGGTTGCAAGCACAAGCTGGTAACACAATTTCCAATTCACTACCAGTCTGCTGTATTTAGATCCCAAATGGTTGCTTCCTGGCTACTGTTTGAGAGAACGCATTTCCGTGTTGGGTACTACCCCACTTAAATTTGTACTTGCTGCTGCCAATACCTTAAAACATGCTGGATAATCAATTAATTAAGGGTGTAGCGAAAATATACATCTCATTGCATGCATAATTATATGCATACTCCAAAACCTGTTTTATATACTGCTATATAACTAGTAGCCTCCATGGGTGTGCTTCCTTACAGAGGGCTCCACTGTACAAGTGTAAGACATGTGCACGTGAGAGTGCCAGTTGCTTCAGCCATGCCATACATGGGCACTGACCAGTATGAGGGCACTATGTATACAATGGCAGCAGCTATAGAATTGAATTACCTGAATGCCTGCTTTGTTCTTGTATGACACAGTGGCATTGTAGGTCATTGTGCTCCATTCATGCATACAGTCTTAAAGACGGTAATTATATAGTGTGATGGTAGCAAACCTTATTCAAAGTTCACACATATCATAGTTAAGGTATTGATTGGAATTGCTATATCACACACATGCCAAGTGCTAGCTCAATGCTCAACAGTGTAGCCAACTGTAAGTTATGTGTTGACAGTAGGAAGCTATACTCCAACTGGTACATTCAGTCAATGTGAATGTTCCATGCATGAGAGGAAGCCCCTGAAATCAGGGCAGCCATTTACACATGACGTGGTACATAGACATGACAGCATTAGTCAGCACACAACAGGCTCATGATTAAAGGAATGAGCAATTAACACAAGTCAAAGCATCATTACAACATTACAAAAGGACTAGTCCCCGAAGTAATTACTACTTACGAATACGTATAACATTTCCCTACAATTGAACATACGTACAGCTCGTTGTGCTTTGCCATTCGGTGACTGTGGCATGTTGTGTCAATATTAAGAGCTACCTCATGCAGTGTTTCATATCTATACTTCAAAGATAACGGTATACATGCACACAGCTCCAGCATATGTTTCAGATAATTCTTGCTACAATATACCCCCCACCCTTTTAGACTAAATACAGTACTAGATACACAAAGATTGCATGGTAAACCAAAGTATAAACATAACTCTCTATGCACCTACACTATCATGGTTGTAGAAAATCTTTAAGAATATTATGCGGCGTAAAGTAAATTTTTGCATTGCATCTGATTGGCATAGAGTACGCACACAGACACTCAATGCTCTATTCTTGACCACAAGGAAACAGCATTTGTGCATAGATATGTCAATGTGTGTGTGTGTGTGTGTGTGTATCTGTGTGTGTATGTGTGCATGTGTGTGTATGTGTGCATGTGTGTGTGTGTGTGCATGGAATGGTTCTACATCTGTTCAAGTTGGAAGCCTTCTAAAGGGGGTTGTCTACTTTATAGCCTCACATCATTGTTAGCTACAGCTCGGCAAGTGTGACAGTCTTAACGTACTACATAGCTAGGTGTAAGAAGAGTGGACATAAATGTGATATTAACTTGGCTGGGTTGTAAGTGCTTGTGTCTTGGAATACTCTTTCATTTGCTTGGCATTTGTCTTCCAAAGAGATACAATAACTCATTTACTATTTACTTAATACATGTGGCAAAGATGATATTGCTGCATTGTACATTGTATATACATGGGCAGATTCAATCTCAAGACCCTCTCCCTCAAGGAACCAAAAGTACATATATGACACCATACATGACATTACATAATGTAGCAAAAAACAACATGTTAGTAATATGTATATAAGTTGCTAGCTTCACAGCCAGAAATAAGTAATGAATGGAGAATAAGAACCGCGACCTGGCACCCAAACTTGTGGCCAGTTAACGTACTAATGCAGAATTTCAGCCATGAAGGCCATTGATTCAGCTACAATTATTCATCTCCAATCTCCGTAGATATGTGTTGGGTCGCGTATATAGTAATGTGCAACACCACACAACATGTTAATTACATGCAACACAACTACATCTATACACTCACAGTTCTATATGGGACTGAGTTGTTTAGTTGAGTGTCACACACGTGTTTTCCATTCTCATAAAATGTGCTATAGTGCTCATTTTCACGCACAACAACGTCCTCAATTAGCCTCTGTATACAGTAGCAGTTCTATATGGGACTAAGTTGTTTAGTCGAGCATCTCACGTATGTGTTGTCTATTCACTTAAAATGTGCTATTGTGCTCATTTGCACGCACAAGGTCCTTAATTAGCCTCTACATTCCCGTGTGCTGTGTATAGCACACTCAACTGTGCATATGCCCTCAAGACCCCTACAACCATGCATCATGAGGACAAAGCCATGGTCACAATTTATGAAATTTCACTCAATAACATTGTGTACAAGTTCCACCAATGTTACAGGGAAGGCTCTGTTACTGCTCAGCTTGTCGGTCAGCAAGGCAGCAACAAGACCGCACAGTCATGCTTACGACTGCTAGCCTCTACCTGCTTCTGTTGAAACCACAAGTGTTCTACTTGGGGTGGATACAGAAGCAACCAGTCATCCAGCATTACCATCAGTACGCCAAACTGATGAGGTCCAACAATCCCGAAACAGCTGTCTGTGGCTCTTCCATTTTGTTTGTTGAATGACTGGGGAGGCGATCACTGGTTGCCATAAATAGGACTTTGGTCCCCCTGGCCAGGGATCAATTTGTATTGACCTGGCCAGGTTTGGCGTAATTAGCCAGTGATTATTGCCACACATCACCATAGCCTCATACTGGGCTACAGTGTAACAATTCCCCATCCAGCAACAAATTACCTACCAAAGCACTCTTTTCACGTAAGGCATCGTCATAGACCATAAAACACAGCTTTTGCTCCAATAGTTATAGAGGCTGCCAGTGAAACAAATGAGTTAATGCATCACACCCTCCTTTCCTAACATCTAGAAAATTAGCTTTCTCAGAAAGGTCATGTATTCAACTTAGTGTAAACTATCACAACCACACTTGGTCAACATTGTACCTACACTTGCCATCTACATATTGCTGCTCCCTGTGCGGCATTGTGGAAAGAGTCTTTATTGTTTAAAAACTGTTTAAATGAAAACGATATTAGTGTAAAACCAATGGTCAATGATAAGTGATCATGACAGTAGAAGCAACACCTAAAGTGTGGCAATCATAGTATTAGTACTAGACCAAATGAAGTGAACTTGCGAAAATTCCCTTTTTTACAACCACATGCACTCCTCACCTGTCATCTGTGAGTTGCAAGAAAGTGACTCCTGCCTTTGTCTGACTAGGATGATGTACCAAACAGAGACGGTCCTCTCCATTGTCTGTTAGGGACGGGTGACACATCCTCAAGTGCACAAGTGTCAGGAGCAGAATCATACTAGATAGAAGGAGATCAACACAGGGTGCCATAACAACATTACGGTATTTGGGGTTAATGCAACAATTGGCAGTTGAAAACCAAACAACAAATGAGAGACTTTATTGAAGAAATTCCACGGCTAAACACTTATATACTAGCTAGCTACAAAGATCTTGTCATTCACTCTTTATTTCAGTACATTTGAACTGTGCAAAACGCCACATTGAACATATACATCAAATCAGTATGGGCAATCCACTTCAGTTCAGCTACAACAACATCCAATAACAGGCATGCATACTTACATTGATAAGTAGGCACAGCAGCACCATGCTCCAGTGCTAGCTCTTCCATGAGAGAAGTAAACAACCTCTGTCGACCACCTGACCACACAAAATTGGAATTAGGGATGATGTGGCTATTTCCAGCGGAAATTCGCTGCCAGATAATGGCAACAGCATTGTGGAACTGCAGTCCCATGTAGCTATAGCAAATGTATGAGCAATCATTGACCAGAAAAGAAACTAAGTCTGGTCATGTGTAGCCGTCTATATAAACGGTCCACACACAAGTCGTTGGTGCACCAACCAGCTCACTAATGCAGTTACTAGCTAGCTAGCTAGCCTCTTCAGCTGGCAATGCTTCATCTTAGTAGCTAGCTAACCACTCAGCTAGTCATGAAATATATAAGTAGATGCTTAAACTTAGCAAAGCATTCAGCCAGGCATCAAAAGGTGGCTATCATGCACATGTCATATACGGTTACACATATGACTGACATCGCGCTCTCATTACCTCAAGTAGGCGATCCTTACGCCATTTTATTGATTGCGAAATGAGGGTGTCCAGCAGCCCAAGTGTGGTGGCTCCTGACTTTAGCCAAATAAACTTTTGCCAGGTGCATATGCTCGTACGGTTGTTGTACTTGCTTTACCTGACATGGAACGCTCGAGGAAGCTTTATATCATTATGCATACAACGCTCATAATTGTAAGTAGCTAACTAGTCTCATCCGCCATTTATATCGGGCGCCCGATATAAAATGGCGGATGGGTCTGGGACGAGACTAGTAGCTAGCTAAGTTGTAGCTAGCATTTCATTCCATGTTTAGCTATTTCATGCACATCATAGCCAAACTTGGACCTTAATTATCTCCAAACTACATGTACTACCAAGTGACCCCTGTGCCAGTCTACTACACACATACCTAGATTTAAGTAGCTAGCTAGCTATTGTTTGGACCAACAAATGCATTGTGTAGTTAGCTAGCTATCATGGAGAGAGATTAACTTGGCATTACCACTAATAACTAGCTAGCTAGCCAGTTACTGCATTGCAATCTCCGTTTAGCTAGCCATCTGACTAGCTAGCTATCTAGCTAGTACAAATTTTGCTTGCCATGGTCTGCAGTAGCTAGCCAGCGAGCTATCGCTAAATAGCTTTACTGATGATAATTATAGCAAGAGTCTTGATTGTAGCATTTTTCATGAATCATGTGATTATAGCAAAGTCAATTGCAATTTTGCAATTCATTGGACTGCAAGGGTTCCCTTCTAGCTAGCCCCCCCCCCCCCTCTCCCCCAAGTAACCTGGACAAGTAGCCTTCCAAAGTCATTGTGATCATCCATTGGTGAGTTTGGCACAGCCAGTTGTAGCAGCACAGAATAAATCAAGCAGCCCTCGGCCAGTCCACCATTGTACTACCCAGATCTCAACTACTTACCTGCACTCCAATAAAGTGCACCAAGGTGCATTTAGACTAACCCTCAGCATGTATATAATAATGTTATGCTATTTTCTATGAGTCTTCCTTGGTGAAAAGCACCAGTGTGCTTGAATTGACTTGTATTGCATTTTATTCGCAGTTCTTAAAGTATTATTCCTTAGCAACGCAATCACTCAGTTTTTTTAATACATTTCTAGCAACCATCAATTTGTACAGGAAAAAGGGATTATGCATTCATTAAATGTTTAAAGAGTGTTGCTCCTTATTATTCATTCATACTAGACATGTAAGCCATTCATTTAAATTATAAATTATTATTACATCAAATATAACAAGTGCATGCTCTATATATCATGCCCCTCCCATCTGAAGCACATTGGTGTTTCACTCATTGAGGCATAAATATACAGACTGTGAAAATGTGCAACAAATTTCAGTAATTATTATATAATTGCAGAGTTTAGACATTTAATAACTTAGCATACATCTACCAAAGCATGTTTTGCACATGCACACACACACACACACACACATACACACACATACACACACACATGCACACACGCTCACGCTGATACTCATGAAAACATATAATAATTTAAATACCTGGCTATCCAGCTGCAGGCCTATAAAATTATGGACAGCTATTATATATGTCTGGGAATTCCCTCCAGTTGTGAGCAGTAACAGGAATGTCACACTGCCTGGGTGAGCTACAATTAAACCACTTTCCTGAATCCTACGTGTAATATTGTAGTATAACAAAGTGTGTCATTGTTGAAATAGAATATGACCGTATGAAGCGTATCAATGTTGCTAGTATGGCAATGCAAAATTGAACAAATGAGATCATCACACAAACACACACTACGTGAATGATCTATAGTTATAGTATAATTCAGCTGTATAAAGTTTCCTTGCTTGCACGCTGCACTCTATATGCCCTACAAGCCCTAGTGTAATGTTATTCCTGGTGTAAAGCTACATATGTTTCACTCCACGACTGTTAATCTACAATAGCTGGCTCTTCACTGGACATCTGAATAAACAGGTTCACCTGCGTCATTCTGAGCCTCTCCTGTGAATGGCAGCATGTAAGTGGCAGCAACAGATGAAGGTGTATCATACTCATTGCCAACTGCTGCGTCATCCACTGTACTAGACATCAATTCCAGCATCCGTGTGCCCTGGTCATTCTTGCTGTACTCCAATTCTGCTCCCCAATCAACATTTGCTGCTGTGTTATGCGTGGAAACAGAGCTTTTGGAGTTGAAGTCATCTGGCTTGCCACTAGAGCGAGTGAAGGTGGCTGGTGAAAGTAGAAATATCAATGAAAGTGTATTTAGATTTATGTATTAATTGAATACAGAATATAGATTCAGTATACTGCTATATAATATAATTTATGAGACTTACATTGTCATGTGTTTTACTTACCGGTTGTCTTCCCTTTGAATCCTGAAAACTCAGTGAATGAAGTAAAGATCTGCATTTGAAAATGGTTGCCACTTACGTATATGTGCTGTGGGTAGGCTGTTACATGCACTTTGCTCCGGAATTATAGCTATATACCTCAGAGCTGCACTGGATAGCCATATATACTATGACATACGTCAAACTCTAAAATTGGTTAATGTGCTATAATGAAATATTATAATGCACAAAACTACTTGTACACTCAGATAGTACTGTCAGCAGTGATTCAAAGGCTATATAATTATAATGAAGTGTGTACACACTACAACCATTGACACTATATTAATTAATATTAAATGACAATACCTTCAGCTTAGGGAGTCTGGCCTTTATCTTCGCCCACACCTTCTCATGTCTTACGACATGAAGCAGAAATATGAATGTCCCCTGCATCAGTTGAACATAACAACTAGGTGAATCATACAATAACTACATTCACTATATTCTAATGTATGGTATACAGACAAACTACGTAGCTAGCACCAATTATTTCTCTCACCTGAAACACATTGGCGATAACAAAGAGGTAGGCAAACACCCTCCCCTCTGCTCCAACTGCAAACAGCCCAATGATCCAAGTGAACCCCAACAGAGGAACGAGGATGACTGTGGCCTTGAGGAGATGCCTGGTGCATAATCAGGTATAGGTGAGACAGTTTCTATATAGTAAGCTGAAACTCTATAATGCAAAATGAATTGGTAAGGTCAAGTACACTATACATGCACATTGGTCAATTTGGGTCATGTTAAATAAAGACTGGAATGAAACATGCTGTACACAGAGAATGCATGATATAATATACTATATTATTATGGATACTGTCCAAATGCATTGCAATGTACTAGGGCTCAGCATGTCTACTTATAATAGTTAATATATTGCACCATCAGGTTATAATTAATTCATATGATTAAAATAATATATAATAAAATAATAATAAACTATAGAATAGGTGTCAAATAAGAACAGGAGTGATTATAATATTTTATTATTGGCACCATGTCAATGTTATGTATACAAATTTCATGCACTCACTTGCCAGTTTGAAGGTATTGCTGTGTCTGTTTATCATTCTTACTGTCTGTAATCTTCCCACACTGAGACTTAGCCAGTGATACCAAACTTATAGTAAGCAGTATGCCATTTACCTGTGTAACAC
The DNA here is from genome assembly GCA_949841015.1 of Aplysina aerophoba. Taxonomy (NCBI): domain Eukaryota; kingdom Metazoa; phylum Porifera; class Demospongiae; order Verongiida; family Aplysinidae; genus Aplysina; species Aplysina aerophoba. The sequence goes on from OX465040.1 coordinate 4,245,008, forward strand.
ACATCAATAAAAGCAATATGTAAATCAGGTGTGTGTATCCATTCAATGTAGCACATAATGTACGTTTAGATGCACAAAAGCTGTATAATTATAGATGGCATGCCCAACCAATGCATACGTATATATATATATCTAGTACAGTGGAACTCACTACAATGATGGCTATCATTGGTACCACAAAAGCAAAAATCATTCCTTTGTCAGTGGGCAACCAGCACCTGCATGTAATTATAAAGTACAAATAGCAAAACACAAACTTTCTATGTAGCTATAAAGTTCAACTGCACTATTGCATATACGTGCACATGCCCCTACAGTTCTAGCTAAGCATTGAATTTGTGTACAGCCATGCAATTGTATACAATACTTACAACAATTACTCAGTGACTCACGCTTTAATTTTGTTGTAGTGTGGGCTATCTTCATCATGTGAGTGCCTTATAAGGTAGTGATCATTCCGCGAAGCAGCAGAAATTATCACAATAGGGATTGGAACAGCTGTTGGATATAGCATAAGCATAATGCATAATTATGCTGCAAGGTATACGGTCAAACATCTGTATATATAGTGCAGTATGTAACACAGAATATGAGTGTTGCTTACCCCATCCTAATGCCAGATAGATGTAGATCCACTTTTTGTCATTGGCTCCAAACACTTTCACTAGAAGGTTGTAAACGAGCACAGCTTCACAGAGTGTCCAGGTGAAGGTGGCCATGAAGAAGTAGTGCAGCAAAGCTGTCACAAACTTGCAGGCTCCCTATGCACCATGAGATAGACACATAATCAGAGATACATAATTACAGAATGAGATGAAGCAAGCAGGAGGCAAATTGGCTATTTTGGAAAATAAACTGGTTACTGAGATTCCCGAGGGTGCAATGCATTTTTAACTGACGTAACTTGAGTACTTTGCACCGTAAGGTACATGGTCAGTTAAAGGCCTTACATAGAAGGTCAGCAGTAACCAGTACTTCTGACTCTGAGATTTCATATTTTTAGGCACATGTAGTCATTTTATTCATGCCATGCACCCCATGCACTTGAGTACCATGCTACTCATATATATGCAGTGAATGCAAGAACAAGCACCTCAAGCTAATGAGACACTATACATAGTACAGAGACATGTATGTATGTTCGTTTAGCCATTTACCACATTGGCTGTGGCTGTTTGCACTCCAGTGAGGAACAGAAACAGGCCCAAGGCAAGGGCAATGCACAGGTTGAGGTGGACAAAGTTATGGACCTTCTGTATCAACTCTTTCCTGTATGAACAAAAAACAGCATTTATGAGACACTGTATGCACAAAAGTGACACGAGTCATACGTGCCAACCTCAAGGACAAGAAGAATATGATAGCACCAATCAAGCAAAGGAAGGAAATGCTGCAGCCAATGTACGTGATGTAGTCCAGAGGAGGCTGGGAGAGAATGGGAGGGAGGAATAACGTAGAGTACTCTATACTGCACGTTACATTCTGCAATATATAGTGCATAATTGAAAGTGTAACAAATAATGTAAACTATTATCAGCAGGTATGTATGCATATGCCTGCAGGTACATAGCTGTAAACCTACATTGAAGTATTAATCATTGGATGAAAATGCGTAATGCACTTACTAGATCTTCTGATGGTACAATGCTAACTAGGACCACAAAGCTTGTCAGGTGGGATGCCTTGCATTGAACGTGAGTGCCATTGAAGTTTATAAACCTCATCCCTCTGTAGGACCACGCTCCTGTGCTATTGACTGCTCCAGTGAAGTTGAAGAAGGCACAATGGAACTGCTTTACATTGCCAGCAGGGACAGGTGCATTAATTACTTCCTCCTATATTGGATTAAATTAGACCATACTTAATGTAGATGCAAACATACAAAGTTTTCCATCCCATTGAGAGGATCAATTCAAACCAATCAGAAAGCTAAAAGTATAATACATTTGAAATACTCAATGAAGTACGTATTAGTCCTAACACTTCCAGGAAGCGTGATAATTAATTTATTTCTGGTTGGTTCTTTCATCAATGACTATTAAACACTGTCGACTTCTTTGCGTTGTGTTGCATTGTGCCATTACGAAATGAATGTTAACTACCAACGCTTATATCTAGACATAAGCATCAGCATTCGATCATTCAGCAAGTACCAACGCTAGCAGCTGGATATAATGTTCCTCACACCTGTGCAGGTGGTTAATCATAGCAACTACCTACGTAGCAACAGTGAATAATATCTATGTGTATATATCCTTTCAGAGGTAAGCACAGTGACTGATAATTGTATGCAATTTAATGAGCTTTATAATCATTTACCTTAATGGGAAATGTCAACTCCACAGACTCGTTGGTGTCCATGTTGAACTCTCCACCATCATAGCCAGAGATTTGACTTGAAATCACAAGACTGCCCGGAGTGACCTCATTAGATGGACCGCTGCTGCTGCTGCACAGAAGGGAAAAAGACATCAAAGCATGTTTACTTCAGACATTGCCGTTAGCTAATTGCACTACCACAGAGGACAGCTTCATTGCATGATAGTGAAGCCAACATTACTTTTTCGAATATATAATACTTTCAATTTATGTGTGATGATGCGATACATCAAAGAACACCTGGCAAACATTATAATTCAATTAATTATGGTAGTGTATAAATTATCGTAAAGTATAGGCGCATATATAAGCCCTTTATTTAGTGCTTGGTTATGATAAGTAAACGCTTCAAAGCATTACAAAAGAGCAAGCATAGACAGTGTTGTGACTTCCGCCATGAAGACAGATTCAAACTTAGCAGGCTAAGCCAGTACAATTTGCAAAAAGCCGTGGTATATATGCTAGACGAAGCTCACCCACAGGCTTGATTGTGTGTAGTATATAATATGATGCATAGTCTAGTACTTAGTCTATAGTCTATAGTCTAGTGCTGGCAGTAAATAGTACAGTCTCTTCTAGTTATTATAACACATGCACATGGGTCACACTGTCAATGCTTTGTTATTATTAATTATTGTCTGCACAATACAATATTATGTATGTATACATACGTTTGCCATGACACATTACTTACCATACCACCCTCACCTGTTTTAATTAAGCTTTAAGTGTGTATGTATGTATGTGTGTATCTGCAAGAGTATGATGCATGCCTCAGCATGTTGCATATAATATACACTTATAGCTACACACTTATCTTTAATGATTAATTTTGGTTTCATTGGTGAGTGAGACCATATTTTAAAGCACATTTTACAAGTTATCCTCACCTGTCATTTGCATCACTCATTGCTGTATCAGGCGGTAGGTAATCTTCAATGTTGTTCATGACAACATTCACCACTTCAAGCATGGCATCACTCTTCACAGTACCATTCACCCCTAGTGATTCCTCCCTTCTGGTTCTTCTGGCTGCTGAGATGAATGCGGCAGGAAAATTAATGTGGGGGACATTTGCAGGGCTACTAAAGTCAGGAAGACTGGTGGAGGCATCTGGGAACTGCAGATTGCCACGTGCTTGTATTTGATTGAAGGAACGTCTTGTGCCATGAAGAGCTGGAAAGGAATTGCAAACACAGTTGACAAATATGGTAGCCAGATATAGACATGAGCACAGAGGGAATTACAGTTGTGAATATACTACTTGCCTATGTTTCTTCGTGAAATGGTGACACTGGGTTTGCTAGTGAGAGATGATGTGATTGCACTAGCCATGTTTTCCGTAGCCTTGAGAAGCCGTGTTGCCGGACTCTACATACAACCAGTTGGCAGGCAACAGACAATGTTCATATAAGTATATGTACCTAATTCAACAAGAACATGCAAACTATACACTGTATTACACAATAACCAAGAGGTTATTGTGTGTGTATATAATATAAATTGTATAATTAATACTAGTATTAGCTATGAGACAAAATATATACCTTGGCAGTTGCTTCAAATCCCGGTGCATTTCTCTCTTCCAAGAGAGAGCTGACAATGTCTGCCATAACCTACACACGTACCACAACATGCCTTTGACTGAAATCAGGTATTCAAATGCTTGTAAACTGCATGACAGGACATACTTTTTTCTGTTGTCCTTTTTCCTTTTCCTCAGCAGTATTAAACAGATCATTATGACTGGAGAGGCTAAGTTAGGAACATAAATATTGCCAACTGCAATTGCAAGTATACAAGTACATTTACAGTAGTATAGTATAATATAAAATAAATACAGAAGACTTGCATGTCATGCAGAAGCATCCAGCCATGCATTTAAACATGGCTATATGGACACCCTAAGGGAATGCGTGTACATGTAACTAGTGCAACTAACTTAGCTACAACGTCCACAAACGTTGTTGCAGTTTCTAAGTCTGTTGGCAGAACAGATCTGTCCCTTGACTGATTGAGAGCATCACGAAGGTTTACTGATATACTCTCAACTTTCGCTCTGTGTGCTTCCAGGATTGGAAGGCCGTAAGCTATTGTCTGATTCAGATCAGTAAGGAGGTTTTTGGTCTGTGCACATAAAAATATATCAGAAATTGGTATTGTCACAAGTATCCGAATGGGCAAGTGTGTAAACAGAACTATATACCTCAATCCTGACTTCTCTGACTGCAGGAGACTCACAGGCTGTCACATCTACAGCATCCCACATGCCACCAGCCAGGCAGCTCCTGTGGGCCAACCCCAACCCACTAGCATCTCCCTCTCCAGGGCAGCGAACAGACTGAGTGGACCCAGGAGCAGCAAAAGGCCACTGGATCCCCCACACCTCGTCTTGCTCCATGGGACACTTGACAACTAGTGAACTGCTTATGGCAGTTGCTGCAGAACATTTGTGGGGAATGTAGCATAAATTCCTACTATATAGTGTACTATAAGTAATATTCTGTAGCACAATGTGCAGGTACTACAACATATAGTATTTCTATATAGTGCACATATGAATATACATTCTGTAAACAGGTTATATATCAACATCACGGCATTGCATGATATTGATGTTTATGTGTAGGCAATTTATTGTTTGAACTCACGACATCCGTCAATGCTATCTAGTCCATATCTGTCAAGACAATGATCCTAAAGTAGGCCATAGCACATAGCACATTTATACGCAGCTATATGATATGTACACACATTCATTCATGTACTAATACAGACATTATAATATGCTAAAGCATAGAAAATAATATTCTAAGGTACGTAGCAATGGAAAATAGTATACACTTGCCCTGTAGTCAGGAATGGTATCCCCATCTGTGTCCAACGAACACTCGCCACTCTTAGCATCTTTCACGTATGGGTCTATGCACTTTGCGTTGAAAAATGAAATGAAGCAAGTATGTACACTTATGCTACTATTCACCAGTGAAATTAGATAATGTGTATATTATACAATGCATATGGTCTGTGGTACATATGTGGCACTCAAGTGCATTCTCACTTCACATGTCTGGAAGCTTTTGCAGTCACATGGACTACTGGATGGACCCACACAAAGATGAGCAACCTGACTGGCACCTGTTCTACAAGAGCATGACTCTGCAGGTAGTTAGTGTAATATATAGCAGGAGTGGTACGTGCTGTATAAGGGACCACACTTACAATATTAAAAATATCTTGGTTCACCTGAAGGTCTGGCAGCAATGATTTTGGAAACAGTATAAGTTTCTCCATTGAAAGGGTCTTCTACTCTGGTGATGGCTGTTGCATTTTCTGATAGGTTCACACTTGGCTGAAACTCTACAACTAATAGCACAATGAAGTCATTAGTATCGTTGCTAGCTATAGATTTAGCCGTGAGTGTATAGGAAGTGTTGGTCAGCGAGTCCCCTTCAGTGATTTTGCTTAGCTAAGAAGAGAAGGGCCAAAGAAACTGCATTCTGAACACTATTATGCTAATATTATGCAGGCTGTATAGACATAAAAGAAAATTCATTACTAGCAAACTGTGTACCTGCTTCTCAAAAGCTCTTTTTATTCCCTCTATTGCCTCAGTTCTGTTCTTTTCGCTACTCAATGCCGTGTTAGCAGTGAGGAGGTAGATGGGATTCCTTGTGGTATTCTTGAAGGTGCAAGAGCTGATGTCTGCTGGCTCCCAGGAGTCATCTGAAAGACATTTCCTTTGCACATTGGTGTCCGAGAAACTTGAGTGAATGATGGAGCAAGGCAGTTCAGCAAATGTATTATGTGGCGTTTGAGGCCACTGAAAAGTTAGATCAAAATCTGGCAAACAGCAGCCGACACAGGGGTCCTATATAAGTGAGGTGTACATAATTATAATTGTTATATAGAATGTAGCACAGAAACATTTGGGCTCAGTGAGGCAGGTAAATCTTGATTTTAGAAGTGGCCAAAATCTAGATTGCATTTGCAGTAAGACGCCTTCACCTGCACATCGAGTTTTCTGTCTCCATCAGCGTCCAAATAGCATCTGGCTGCTGGTATGGGATCCATTGTGAGGCTGAATCTTGGAAGGCACTGAAGTGCATGCATGCACGTAATATCAAAGCGCAGCATTCAGCCATTTATGTGCATAATATGGAACATAATATAATAATAGGCATGTATCTACTTTATAATAGCTAATACTCACCTCAAGGGATTGAGCTGAGCAAGAACATGCCTGAGGTGCCTCATTATTTCCAACGCATGCATTGAAACTTGCTGAAATAGCAAACAGTGGTTGTGTATCAATCACTGAATAATTGCAGCAGTTGCAGTAATCTGCAGGTGGTACAGTGATATACAGCATGTATTTGTACACTAGTTGTTAGGAAATCCACCCCTATAAGTATTTCCACTATTAATCTCTTACTTGCTTTATGAACCAAAAGCATTGCAGTAACTCTGTTTTGTAGACGACTTAGATAACTTCCATCAAATTGACTTTTTGCTCTGAATGTGTACACTTGTGAATGTCGATTAGACTGGATTTGTGATACATTCATCACTTCTGGCCAGCTAGTCATGACTCTCTGAAGTCACAGAAGGTAAGATAGAAGCACTTTCTACAACTAGAATGGCTTTGATAACTACACTTCCATAAGTATATATGTATGTAGTGAATTGTGATTTTATACTACACATTGATGTCTACTTGATGACATTCTATGCATAGCCATTGATTCTAAACACATACGTATACTCTAGCACTCTTTGGTATGTTAGCTATAATACCTCAATTGCCTCTTCTTGCATGGCCGAGCTGGGAAGAACCTCCACAACTGCTACAGTGGCCACCTGTACATCATTCCTGAATGTGCACTGAGACATGTCCAGAGCTTCCCATGTGCTGTTTTCAGAGCACTGGGCAGTTATCACACCACCAGGTAGGAAGCTGTCATCCAGCAAGGAACAGGGGAATTCTGCTTGTGAGTTCACAGGAGTCTCAGCAAAGAAGAAGCCAGCAAGGCAGGCTTGTCAGAAGGAAAGTGTGTGGAAGAGGTAGAAAGTTAATAATTTTGGTACTCACAAAATTGTATATACGTACATGCATTATGGTTGTAGACTTAACTTACGTGACTTCCTGCCCACTACATTGATCAACATTCTCTCTGATTTTTTGTCCACTTCAGTCCTGTTTGTACTGTTCATAATTGAAAATGTAAACTGTTCACTATTCAATGCGTCATTATTCACTACAAAACTGAAGTTGAAACAAGCTTCTTCTGCACCAGCCTCAAAAGTGACCACAGTTCCTGCTGTCATATTGTTGTTAACAGTTCCAGAATCGTCATCTACATTGAATTGAAAGAGTACCATTAAAAAGGGTACAGTATACTATTCTTGCAGGGTCATATAAATTTAGACGTTTAGCTATCAGTGAGGACCAAGCCTAATATCACTAGAATGAAGTGATTGTATACTGCTAGTGGAATATAAATACTGCGTATTAAAATTTATTAAATTAAATAATACTAGATACGACAAGGGGGTGCAGGTGACGCTCCACCTCAATCGTGAGGCCAGGCCTCGTTTCTACAACCCCCAATTGGTTCCATATGCCCAATGTCAGAAGGTAGAGCAGGAGCTTGACAGCTTAACCGATGATAGTATCATTGTTCCCATGTAGCATTCAGAGCTAGTGGGCACCCCCCATTGTGCCCGTGGTGAAGACCAACAGATCTGTCAGAATTTGTGCGGACTACAAATCGACAGCCAATGCAGCAGTGAAAACACAAAGATCTCCCTTTACCAAAATTGAAGACTTGTTTGCCCCACTGGAGGGTGGTAAGGGTGGATCTGTTCCGTTCCTATCTCCAACTGCTGTTGGCAGAGGAATCTCAATCCCTGGTAACCATGAACACCCGCAAGGGATCCAAAATTCTCACAAGTTATCCTTGGCACTAGCTCTATTCCACCGCACTGTGGAGACTCTGTTGCACTGTCTACCACATTTGTGTAAATCCAGATGACATCCTGGCCAGTCATTCCCACCATGCAAGAGCAGCAGCAGAATTTGTGGGAAGTGCTCAAACAGACTAAAGATCGAGAAGTGTGCCTTATTCATGCCTAAAGTTGAGTACTTGGGACATAGAATCAGCCTGAAGCTTCTGCAACCCACGGAGTCCAAGGTGCGTGCAGTGGTCGATGCACCACAGCCTAGGATTGTGACAAAATTGAGATAGTCTTGGAACTGGTGAATTACTATGGGAAGTTCCTCTCCCACCTTACATATCAAGACAGCAGTACATCTTTTTGAGTGTGGGTCAAGACCCAAAGGGCAGCATTCCAGCTGTGGGTGTGAAGTGGGTACTCCAATTGTCAAACATGTTGGTCCACTTTGACCCCACGGAACAGCTTATCATGCCTTGTGATGCCTCTCATTGTGGACTAGGGGCTGTCCTATCACACCACAGATGGCTCAAACAGGCAGTAGCATTTCCATCCAGTACCCTGTCGGTGGTAGAAAGGAAATACTCCCAGCTTGGGAAGGAAGCCTTCTCCATTGTATATATTTGGGGTGAAGAGATTTCGTCAATATCTCTAAGATGGATGTCTTTCTCACAATTGAGACTCTATCTCTAACTCCAGAATCACCACAAACAGATCCACCAGCAGCTGCAGCTGGACCAGGTCAAGCCGTCAACACAAGTCGGCTGAGTGTTTGGCATAAAAATTAGACATTGGCTAAAGGGGGAGATGTACTGACTGTGTAGCTAAGCAATTCTAGTTGTGACAGTAATCATTGTACATAGCAATTACTGGATATTACACCAACCTGACCAGGTCAGTAAAACTGAAACCATGGTCAGGGGTACTAAAGTCCTATTTGTGGCAACCAGTGATTGCCTCCTTACTCATCCAACAAAGGATGGAAGAGCCACAGCCAGCTACCTCGTCCTGATTGGGGCTCATCAGTGTGCACCATGGCATACTGATAGTTGATGCTGGATGACCGGCTGCTTCTAAACCCACCCTAGGTGTAACACTTGTAGTTTCAATAGAAACAGGTAGAGGCTAACAGTCAAGGCATGACTGAGCACTCTATAGGCAGATGAGGAACTTGTACACATTGCCCAGTGTAGGAGATAAGTGACAAGTCATCCTTTGTTGGATGACTGGGGAGGCGATCACTGGTTGCCGCAAATAGGACTTTGGCCCCTCTGGTCATGGTTTCAGTTTACTGAACTGGTCAGGTTGGCGATATCCAGTGATTTCTACCACTTGTCACTAATCTCCTACATTGGGCAATGTGTAAAAATCTGTCCATTCTAGTTGTGTTAGACTGTTTTGTATATCGTTGTAGTAGTAGTGTTATTCATACATCATTGTGCCATTATAATAGTTGCAAGCCAATAAAGTGTCTGTATACTTTGACTGTGCGGTGTCATTGTGTGCTTTGTTTTGTGATTCATCATTGTTCACGGTTGAGCACCATGCCTGCAAAGTGGCCAGTTGAATGCATGCGGGCAGCCATCTCAATTGTGAAGTAGCCAGACATCACAAGGCCATGTTGTTTTCTTACAGTTAAGGGTTACGAAAAGATTTATTATGCATGCATAATATTATGTTACTATAGCTATCCAATGCCAAACTGATCATGCTTGAAATGGTGGCCACAACAGTTAAACTACTGCAACCTATAAGAATCCAGCACCTTACCTTCACCTTGTTCCACTGTCACTACAGATACTTCATCCTCTCGGTAAAGGTGCCTCTTCCTCATCAGACAGACCATGACTGTTCCCTCCTCCTTTCTCACTTGCTGATAGATTTGTTTGAATCCAACAATGGTAGGAAGCTCTGGGCAAATACATTTTCCATTGTAATGATACTATACTATACAGCATATACTTGAATATTAGGGGCATGCATACATAATGTAGTGCAAAGAGCAATTTATGCATTTAATATATAATTATATTATATATAATATCTATATAATATATACATTTGTGTGTGTGAGTGTGTGTTTGCGTGTGTGTGTGTGTGTGTCTGCGCGCGCGCGTGTGTGTGTATGTGTGTGTGTATGTGTGTGTGTATGTGTGTGTGTATGTGTGTGTGTGTGTGTGTGTGTATGTGTGTGTGTGTGTGTGTGTGTGTGTGTGTGTGTGTGTGTGTGTGTGTGTGTATGTGTGTGTGTGTGTGTGTGTGCGTGCATGTGTGTCTGTGTACTGTATTCATTTGTCAACTACATTATATGCAAGGATATTCTTGGTAGTGGCTATATTGGTTGCTTGAAGGTATACAGTGAGCATAACGTCAACAAAGTGGCATATATAATAGTGACATGTTCCCCTATGCTTGGTTCTGCATAGGGAATTCACTGATTGCCAACAAAAATTAATAGTAACAATTTGATATAATGCCACCTCACCTGGTAACTATAAACAATTTCCTGAAGACAAAATCCTAGCTGTGGCAAACAGTGATCACACACCCAGTAATGATCAGTCCAATATGGAAGAACCATAGAACGACATGTGCCTGAAAGTATTTCACCCCACTATATAGTCAAATTTTGGCTGTTCTGCATAGTGCATACAGTGATGGCCACCTGTTCAATTGAAACCACACATTATAGACAACACGAATAATTCAGCATTAGCCATCAGTGCTTCACACTAATAATGAGCCCCAAAGGGTCCACTGCTTGTCTTTGGTTCTCCATTCTTGAATGACAGGGGAAGCTATCGCTAATTGCTACTAACCTTTTCTTCACCTTGCACTAATGGTCATCATTGTCTACAACTTGCACAGTGTTGGTGCTTTTCCTATATGACAACTAGCCCATTTACTAATGTGCACAAACACATATATATGTGCAAATTTGGGGCATACCTGTACAGCTTCCATCGGATTCCTGCTTGTGATCTGCACAACAGTATACGTCACAAGCTAGGTTGCTGCGATACCGTGTTCTGTATCTTGTTGTTCTTCTAGAGCTGTAGAGGTATGTACATTTATACCTCACAATAACTGAGTTAATTAAAATCACTTTATATAAACCTTGTAAATTGTATTGCTATTGATAATACCTGGCTACACAGTGGCCTACAACTTTAGTCATATACCTAGTCTAGCGGATAGCCCCTACTTTGTCTTTGCACCCAAGGCTAGCTGAAAGAATAGTTGGGTCTAGCAGATGACAAAATATATATGCATTTTACAACTTTATAGCCAACAGGTAGCTAACAGTATTAGCGTCATGATGTTCTAATGGACTAACACGGATATCTATCAACACGAAAGATAAGATCAGGAGCTGACAACAACGTATTACTCTGCCAATCATGGTCCTGAAGTAAGCCAGTGAGCAGCTGCAGGACACAGCCTATATAGCTAAGATGCTCAGCATAAGGACTTGGCATTTGCCCTCTGCTTCATTCAGGCATTGCGTTAAGTCATCCACAGGCTACATACAGTACACTGTGTTAGAACTTCAAACATACAGCTGGTCCCATTTGTCCACAGCAACTGCAGCATGAGTGAGCTGCCAAACTGGTTGGAATCAGACACAGGGGCGTCATCCCAACTATAACAGACAAGAGTAACATCAACAACACAGACACAAAGCTCTTTGCCTTGCCTCCCAGATTGCGAAGGCTCCCCCTCAGGCATCTGACTGTTGATCACAGGAGTACTAGTGAAAATTACATGTGGCATCAAAACCATGTCATGACTGAGCTATATTATGATTGTTCATGCATTGTGGAGAGTAGTGAGGATAGTCATTTGTAAGCGGTTGCAGCCAGTTCTCAAAAACCACTTGAGGTGGAAATACAAGTAGTATAAAGGAATCATGTTCAACCTCTGATTCGCTGCTCATGGCAGTCCTTCTCATAACGACAGTACTAGTAGGCATATCGCAGTTGGAGTTTCTGGTTGGATGGTACATTGGGATTGAATACCTTCACGTGAAAGAATGGCCATCGCAATTGTTCACCCCTGAACCAATGTGCCCTAATTATAAGGTAGAGAGGGGCTTTATCATCTCTGGTGGATGGAACATGGTGTAATGGTTCCCCAGACAGCTCCTGTAGCTATGGCTAGATGCAGACATCATGATAAGCTTTAATCATGACGTTGACCCTGAAGACTCTGACTTCATTGTGCCTTAGTGTATATGAAAGCCTCCTGTGTGTGTGTGTGTTGCGGTTAAGAGCATGTTCTATGGTGAAAGATCTAGATGTACTGGGAAGGTTTGTAGGCTGCAAGCCGTATCGTAAGCATACTACTTGACGAAAATCACCATTGTGTAAGAGAAAGCCATGTCCTTCAATAGGGAATGCAATGCATTCAACCATTATGAGGCACCCTTCCTCTTCTCCACTTCCATTGTGCATACAATACATAGTGCATGTGCATACAATCCTGGTCATGCCGCATCTGTCTGACTACTGATTTCAAATGTTTTGGTTAGTAATAGCTCCATGGAGTTGGTAGGGCTTTGCTGAACAGAGAGCCACAAAAGAGACGGTTATCTTAAGAGAAGACTTGTGCTCCAACGAAGGTACCATGAAGCCAAGGCCACCAACTTGGTTTGACAGTGACAATAGCTGCCTCTCTGTGTCACTAACACTCTCTCATACAGTGAGGGCAGGGATAAAGAGGTGGGTGATGATGGCTTCACCAAGTGGTATTAAATTGCTGCCTGCTATGGTGGAATTAAGTCTGTTTAGCTATTCATGAGACCATGCTATTGCACAGTGTCTTTATAATTATAATTTATGCGTTTACCTCCGTTTCATTATGTATAATTTATAATTCATATTTCATATTTTAAGTGCACATGTTCATACAATAATACAAACACCAGGGTGTTCACCCCATATATCACTATGATTGAAACAAATATATAAGTCATTAGAGTCTTGCTCCACTTCATTCAATCCAATCACTTTCTATACAACCTCTTTACTTCCCTTCGTACCCTTCCATTCTCACATGCCTTATCCACCACACATATATACCACCTAATCTTTACCTTCCATCTCTTGCCACCCCTCCATGCACAGTCTCCTTCATCACCCTCACCATCTCCTTTCTCTCCTCTGCCATTACAGTGCAGTAAAAATGCTCCACATCTTCCACTTCTCCCTCGTCACACATTTTACAGATCTGTTCTTCCCTCCTTAATCCACACCACCTGCCAGTTTCAATTCGCAATTCTGCCGTCCCACCTCTCAACTTCATTAACATCCTCCTCTGCCTTTTACAATCAACCTCTACATACCTTGCCTCACACCTACAATTCATCAATCTCCCCATCACCTCTAACTTTGGACATACCCTTCTTCCCTCCACCCCTCCCTAGCTCTCCTCCATGCCGTACACTTCAATGTCTGCTTCACTTCACTCAGTGACAGTCCATACACTCAATGCCTGCATGTCCAATCCTTGCCATCCGAAAGCCTCCAACCCAATCTTCAGATCTTCCACCCATTGCACCTTGCCTCCAAGCTCCATAGCTTCCCTCGCAACCTCCTTCAACAGCCTGCCTTCGCCCAGACTGATGCATTACATGTATCCAAAACATGTGTGTATATGTGCTCGCGTACATACCTCGCTACAATTGGGCAACGGTACCATCCAAACACTGAGGGCCCGTATCGGAGCATGATTGCCCTGTCCAAATATTCGGCGTAGAATGCCCCCCGCCCCGCTACCCAACTCCCAGAATGGACTCCCATATTGACCATGATGCCAAGATCCACAACCACTGGCTGAGTATTGTGTGTCTCATAGCATCTAACAGCAATATCCTCAGGGGAGCCAGTTCCTCCTGCCATAGGCCAGCCCATGACACCAACGTGCAGGATCAGCCTTTGGACCTCATCGTGAGTGAGGTTCGGCTGTTTGACTGACTCGTTATTTGTTGTCTACGCCTTAAAGTACAATTCATTGCATTTTTGGACAAATTCAGCACATCATCTTGTTTTTATACATGTAATGTACCTGCATGTATATATTGTTGTAGCGCTATCTAGGTAGTAAGAGGTGGGGGACTATATAGGAGACGCCGCAAGAGGACAAGAGAACCCATGGAAGATTGGATGCCCTTGTGAAGGATTCTCTTCCCCAGCTTTTCGTACGCGATAGGAGATCTTTGCGCTCTGATCCCCATGAAATACAGTACCACAAACCTAGTATCCTAGCCTGTCAGTCATTTAATACATATCCAACTCCATTTTATTTCCTTTTTTCAGTGCTGCATGGGGTGTGCACACCCTAGTGTGCTGGTGCGTATGGAGCACTTAAAATAATAATAATAGTAATATGTGAATGGGTAACTTCTCCTCAGAAAATTAAGATGCTGACCATGTAAGTCTTGTGCGAGATCCTGAAGAACGTCCGACCACAGATATTCTATGGTCCGACTATAGGTATCAGACAGCACGGTAGTGCTGTCTATGTAGGGATGGTGGTGGTTGTTTGTATACCGTAATACAATGGAAAGCCGCCGCTAGCGTTCTACAGAGACAAGCATCGGCGAATGGAACAGGCGAGTAGAATGTGTGCGCTGTACACAAACGAACGCTAACCGTTCTTCCAAGTGAAAAGGCGCCAGCGCGTTGAAAACGTCCTTGGCAGTTTTCGGATTTCGTCTTTTTCTTCTTCTTCTTCTTCTTCTTCTTCTTCCAATTCTTCTTCTTCTCCACGCGCTGTAGCTCACGAACTCTAAGGGGTGTGGTCTTAGCTTTAACACAGTATCACGCGGGTTTCCGCCCACTGTATTCTTTTGTACATTAGAGAGTGCCGCGGTGCAACATGTAAATGACGATTTTCCCAGCTTCTCTGACGACGCTTATCTGTAAGACGCCATTTGCAATGACGTCACACAATGGCCGCCTCGCTCCCAAACAAAGATGCCGCCATTTGCAATGATGTTACTCGACCGACTGGTTGTGTCTCGATACGCGGTTTCTCCTCTTTGACCCTTCCTGCGCATCAGGCGGCCACAGTTACCGCAATTATGGTAAGCCTACACTTTCGGTTACCTTCGCGGTATTTCTTCGCCTTCAGCTCTGTATTCTATAGCTACTATTCTATGTGTTTCTGTTCCTTGTTATATGACGCCCTGTGGCTAGGGCGAGATACTCTGTGGCCGGAGCAATTCACTCTGTGGCTGGGGTTGGGGCGAGATGCTCTGTGGCCGCAGCAATTCACAAAAAGCCGCCACACCTCTTCCTGCTATGTAAATATCCTCACCTCAACAATCATAAATTGCATATGCCAATGACTTGTTTTTGCACTATGGTCACTGCTCCCATTAAGCTCTCCCAGGCTTGCCACAACAATGAAATGCCTCTGCCTAGTTTTTATATGGGTGACACCAGTGAAAATGTAATATATAATCAATCATTTAATCTATATTTATACGTACCATCCCTGCAGAATGCCAGGTGCAGGGAGAAGAGTACTTTGACGGTGTTGACTCTTGTGTTCCTTGCACCGGTACCTGTGAGGAACCCACCAAAATCTGCACCTTAGAGTGTCGCAGAGGGTGTGGGTGTCCTGTTGGAACAGTGCTTGATGAAGAGGCTAATGCTTGTGTCAATGTGACTGACTGTCCTGACGGTGAGGCAATGACTCTTCAATGACTGCAGTGTGCAGTTGTGCAGATGCGTGTGTCATGCTACCTGTGTCTGTTCACTTGCCCACTGAAGCGTACACATTGAACATAGCACATCAGACATTTCGGAATTTTCATTATTTCTGTTGTATTGGTCACTAGATTGCAAGATGCTCACACTAGCTATTGTTCCTGCCTTTCTTGTTTTTCCACTACTTGCGTACATGTGTGCATAAGGTCTTACCATCACTTTTGTAAGAATCTATTTTCAACTGACAAGCGTCCTAGATTTTGTCAAAATGTCCAAAATCTGTCCGTTTTGACTACTGCTGCTATTAGATTGACTTATTAGCTGGTCTGAACCTAATCATTAATAGCTGAACAACTGGTATACCACATTATTATGCAACACTGCTTTCAGTGTTTCTTTATAAATATAATCTCTGTATTTGGAGTACATTGTACGTATGTGATCAATGTATTCATAAGTAGGCTAATACCGTATGGGCTTAAATTTTCGCGGGACTAAACTTTCGCGGTTTTCGCGGTTCGGAGGACATCCGCGAATAGTTTAACCCTTTAGGCGCGAATGACGCGTTTACTCGTCATTTATTATTATGCACGTAAGCGCGAATGACGAGTATACTCGTCATAGAAATTGGCGCGATTTACGAGCTGTTTTCTTTTGCTACAAACCTTCGAGCGGACTGCCTTTCTCCGAGGACCTATAGCTGTGGTTGGACCTTGCTTGGCTAGCTTTTCCTATCTCCTTGTCGCGCCTGGCGGTCGCAGGCAGCCTTCCAAGTTCGCGCGTATTTGCGCACTTTCGACGGCGACAACTGGTAAGCGACCTCTACATATACACCGATAAATTGTCACTATTACCAGTTATCGTCATAAATCATACAAATAACCTAACAAATAGAATGGCAGAGCAGTCTTCAAGGTCCCGTTTCACTGAGCAAGAAGTTCTTGCTTTTCTGGATGAGGAAGAAGATGGTATGGATGACACCTTCTTCCCAGGCAGTGATGAAGACCTTGCCTTGAACAGTGATGAAGAAGTCAGTGATGCAGGGGAACATGAAGAAGTCAGTGATGCAGGGGAACATGAAGAAGTCAGTAATGCAGGGGAAGATGAAGAAGTCAGGGTTGCAAGGGAAGATGAAGAAGACAGGGATGCAGGGGAAAGAAAGTAGGAAACTGTATTGAATGCAGTTATGAAAAGTGCATGGCACGACAATGCAATACTCATCTTTGTGCAGTGCTGCAACATCTGAGAGTGACACCGAGTCAGAAGAGGAGTCACCAGATATACACACAGGCCTGAAGTAAGTGTGTACCTCGTGGAAGTAGAAGAAAGCAAGCATCTTTCTCACACACAGATTGACGTACTGCTGCTTATTCTATTACAGTTCACAGAACATCAAGTGGAAAGGAAAACTTACACCAATTGAGGTACAGCCATTTGGAGAGCCAACAGGTCCTCGAGTCAACATCCCAAGCTCGGTGAAGGATATATTCTTCCTCTTCTTTACGTCTACCATCCTGGAGCACATTGTGGTAGAAAGTAATAGATATGCAGCGCAATGCAAGGGAGAGCTTTTTCAAAATTGGCAAGCAATTACAGTACAGGAGCTATGTGCATACATGGGATTCATGATACTCATGGGCATCGTCAGGCTTCCACGTTTCGATGATTACTGGAGGAAGGACGCGATCTATCACTACAACCCTGTTGCAGGCAGGATAACTCGAGACCGTTTTAGGGAGCTGAAGAAGTATCTCCACTTCGCCAACAATAGTGATCTTGCAGCACCACAAACTCCAGGATACGACAAACTTGGCAAGATTCGGCCAATCATTACAATGCTTGGTGACCAGTTTGCTGCAGTATGTAACGCTGCAAAAGACATTAGCATCGACGAAGCAATGATTCCATTCAAAGGAAGATCAAGCCTAAAACAATACCTGCCTCTGAAACCAATAAAACGAGGCATAAAAATCTGGATGCGTGCCGATGCTAATACTGGTTATGTTTCTGCCTTCAGTGTTTACACTGGCAAAAAGGGTGACTCGGTGGAAAAGGGACTAGGGTCAAGCGTGGTGAAATCACTGTGTGAAAAGCTACACAATACACACCGTCACATTTACTTCGACAATTTCTTTTCAAGTGTGGACTTAGCACTCGATCTTCTAAGAGTTGGCCTTTACAGTTGTGGGACCTTAAGATCCAACCGTAAAGGATTTCCAAAACAGCTGAAGCAATTTGTGAAGAAGGGTCTTCCGGAGAGAGGACAGAGTAAAACATATCAGTGTGGAAACCTTTGCGTCAGCGTTTGGCAGGACAAGCGGCCCGTTACTACTATAGCTACAAACTCAGACCCAACTACTAGTGACACGGTACAGCGAAAGAAACGTGATGGCACCAGCACTTCATATTCTTGTCCCCACTCAGTCTCCAAGTACAACCGGTACATGGGTGGTGTGGACAGAAATGATCAGCTGCGTTCATATTACCATGTTCGCCTTAAGAGCAGAAAGCACTACAAATACATATTCTGGTTCCTGTTTGACTTGTCCATAACCAATGCCTACATACTCAGCCAGTATCTCCCAGAACACCGCGGAAAGAAGCTAAAGGACTTTCGTGTAACTCTGGCACAGGAGCTGATAGGTACTTACACCAACAGGAAGAGGATTGGCCGGCCGTCCATCACATGTGCAACACCATCAGCCACAAGAGTCTGCCAAATGCATTTCCCAACAAGGGTATCTGGCAAATACAATCGGTGCCATTACTGCTACAAATACAAGCACGAACGCCGTTCTACAGTTTGGTACTGCAACGACTGTGGACGGCACTTCTGCCATACAGGCCACCAGGATAGTGACTGCTTCCGCAAATACCATACTCGGGTTTTCAGCGGGCCAACAGACAACTAATGTTACCAAGTTTAACTGTATGACATCGACTCATAGACATGCTTACACTTCATCTGTACCAGCCTACTTAGCTACACAACTACATAGCTACATGCACCAAGCTAATAAGGTGTAAGGGCGAAACACGTCCTAATATAACAATCTGTGATAGTCAGCGGAACTTTAGAGCATGCGGACACTCACCATTCTCGTCGTCTTCCTCCATTTCCGTTGTCTTCGTCCATTCGCGCTTGGATAGGATCTTGAACTGGTAAAAGAGAAGCCCTCGGTCTTCCTCGGAGAGAGCGTCGAACATCCTTCACATCATCTTTGCCATTTTCAGCAGGGAAAACGCCACGAAGTGCGAGCACGTGGCTCAACCGATTTCTCACGTGCGCCGCCATATTTAACTTCGCCACTGAGTGCACGGCGCGAAGTTTAAAGTTCGCGCGTATAGGGTTAATCCGCGAATAGTTCGAGCAAAGTGTTGCGTAACTGTATAAAATGGATGCCGAACGCCGCCAACAATGCTCTTGTTATATCAGACAGCACGGTAGTGCTGTCTATGTAGGGATGGTGGTGGTTGTTTGTATACCGTAATACAATGGAAAACCGTCGCTAGCGTTCTACAGAGACAAGCATCGGCGAATGGAACAGGCGAGTAGAATGTGTGCGCTGTACACAAACGAACGCTAACCGTTCTTCCAAGTGAAAAGGCGCCAGCGCGTTGAAAACGTCCTTGGCAGTTTTCGGATTTCGTCTTTTTCTTCTTCTTCTTCTTCTTCTTCTTCTTCCAATTCTTCTTCTTCTCCACGCGCTGTAGCTCACGAACTCTAAGGGGTGTGGTCTTAGCTTTAACACAGTATCACGCGGGTTTCCGCCCACTGTATTCTTTTGTACATTAGAGAGTGCCGCGGTGCAACATGTAAATGACGATTTTCCCAGCTTCTCTGACGACGCTTATCTGTAAGACGCCATTTGCAATGACGTCACACAATGGCCGCCTCGCTCCCAAACAAAGATGCCGCCATTTGCAATGATGTTACTCGACCGACTGGTTGTGTCTCGATACGCGGTTTCTCCTCTTTGACCCTTCCTGCGCATCAGGCGGCCACAGTTACCGCAATTATGGTAAGCCTACACTTTTGGTTACCTTCGCGGTATTTCTTCGCCTTCAGCTCTGTATTCTATAGCTACTATTCTATGTGTTTCTGTTCCTTGTTATATGACGCCCTGTGGCTAGGGCGAGATACTCTGTGGCCGGAGCAATTCACTCTGTGGCTGGGGTTGGGGCGAGATACTCTGTGGCCGCGGCAATTCACAAAAAGCCGCCACACCTCTTCCTGCTTCTTGTGCAACGCAAACACTGAGGCCAGAGGTTGCTACGCGAAGTGAGACTACATGTATGGTGGCGATTAGATAGGAGTGGTCTAGCTGGCAGACAAGACAGAGTGCATGACATTACGCTTATGCATAGATAGCACAGTAGTGCTGTCTATTAGGGCTGGTGATGCTTGTTTGTATACCGTAATAATGGATAACCGCTGCTAGCATTCTGGCTACAGAGTGAAGCATCAGCGAATGGAACAAGCGAGTATAAAGTGCGGGCTGTACACAAACAAATGCTAATCATTCTTCCAAGTGTAAAGGCTCAAGCGCGTAGAAAACCTCCTTGGCATTTTTTTTGGATGTCGTCCTTTTCTTCCAATTCTTCTTCTCCACACGCTGTAGCTCACGAACTCTAAGGGGTAGTTTCACCACAGAATTACGCGGATTTCTACTCACTGTACTCTTTTGTACATTAGAAATCACAGCCCAAACCATAGATAGAGTATATAACATCTATGCCCACACAAACTGCCACCTTGTACATTCAGTATGTTGCCAATGACAGCTGGGAGTAGGGAGCAAACCATCCACAGGTTTACATCGCTAATTTCTTTGGTCAGGCTGCATTCATTTCAATTCATTTTCCGGCGCATGACAGTGCTCTGAATGTTTATATGGATCTTAACAATTAAAACAAAAACCCTCCAATGGGCCTCGCTCATCCATGCAAACTATGTGCCTGTATGCCTGCTACTACTTCCATAAGCATTCAACATGCCCATGTACAGTTTACACTCCATAAAAACTTTAGAAACAAGGCGAATAAAAAGGTTTCCTGCAAAAACATTCACAAATGTAGGGATGGTGCAGCGAGTCACTAAAAATCGAGTATGTGCACCAACACATCACACTGGCAACAAAAGTCCAGATACAAGGAGGGGGTCCCTTGCCAGTCTGGCAATCCACAATCCTTGCAGGTCACGATTCATCGCCTTCAAGAGACTTTGCATACATTGCACCCAGGTCAACATTCTCAGGCTTCAAGACACTTTGAAGCCGTTGTCACCATCCCTACATCTGGCAACATCTTTCTGCGCCAACTATATATTCCAGTGACACCATAGTTAGTGACATTTAATGCTGCGACTTACACAGCCACACTCTGTGATGCAGAACTCTATACTTTCTGCTCCAATCACTTCCTTGCAAGGTATATATGATGTAGTCACCCTTCACGTCCATATCATGCATGTGCTAGGATACACATGCAGGCCCTGCATTTGAAATGCTTACTTTGCCAAACCAATAAATTGATGTGTTGCCACTTCAAGCCAAATCCTGTACCAGCCACCAACAACATTACACATGCAGATATCATATCGATCTCACATCTACATCTGCTCTCTGTGTATTATCAGGACCTCAACAGAGACAACAGGTACCTTTCACATGCTGCCCTGCATTTGAAATGCTTACTTTGCCAAACCAATAAATTGATGTGTTCCCACTTCAAGCCAAATCCTGTACCAGCCACCAACAACATTACACATGCAGATATCATATCGATCTCGATCTCACATCTACATCTGCTCTCTGTGTATTATCAGGACCTCAACAGAGACAACAGGTACCTTTCACATGCTCTTTCCACACTAATTTGTCCACACTGCTCCTTTGTGCTATATATAATTATACACACCATTTACACCATATAGGTGCTGACACCAGTATCCCCTGCTACATGTTGTGCTAACGGTCTCACTTGCATATCTGTGTGCACCCTCTTTGCTTCAGTGCGTACACATGCATGCCACCTTAACTGCACATGTTGCCAGATGTAGGGATGGTGACAACGGCTTCAAAGTGTCTTGAAGCCTGAGAATGTTGACCTGGGTGCAATGTATGCAAAGTCTCTTGAAGGCGATGAATCGTGACCTGCAAGGATTGTGGATTGCCAGACTGGCAAGGGACCCCCTCCTTGTATCTGGACTTTTGTTGCCAGTGTGATGTGTTGGTGCACATACTCGATTTTTAGTGACTCGCTGCACCATCCCTACATTTGTGAATGTTTTTGCAGGAAACCTTTTTATTCGCCTTATACATATAAAGGACACATTAACTTCCTATGATT
>OX465040.1:4267607-4360107 GCA_949841015.1 Aplysina aerophoba
ATCATCGTCTGCAACTTGCACTGTTGGCATTTTGTCTATGTCAACTAGCCCATTTACTAATGTGCAAAAACACATGTTATAACCTAAAAATACAAAAGAGAAAAGAAAAAGAAAGGGCGGGTGGTAGAATAAACCTAATAATAGAATACAATCTAGTAATATCTAATAAATAACCTCCCAGGTGCTAACCTAAAGGGAAAAGCAAAACAAAGATTAATACTATTAATGACACAATAATAAAGGTTTCCTGCAAAAACATTCACAAATGTAGGGATGGTGCAGCGAGTCATTAAAAATCGAGTACGTGCACCAACACACCACACTGGCAACAAAAGTCCAGATACAAGGAGGGGGTCCCTTGCCAGTCTGGCAATCCACAATCCTTGCAGGTCACGATTCATCGCCTTCAAGAGACTTTGCATACATTGCACCCAGGTCAACATTCTCAGGCTTCAAGACACTTTGAAGCCGTTGTCACCATCCCTACATCTAGCAACATGTGCAGTTAAGGTGGCATGCATGTGTACGCACTGAAGCAAAGAGGGTGCACACAGATATGCAAGTGAGACCGTTAGCACAACATGTAGCAGGGGATACTGCTGTCAGCACCTATATGGTGTAAATGGTGTGTATAATTATATATAGCACAAAGGAGCAGTGTGGACAAATTAGTGTGGAAAGAGCATGTGCAAGGTACCTATTGTCTCTGTTGAGGTCCTGATAATACACAGAGAGCAGATGTAGATGTGAGATCGATATGATATCTGCATGTGTAATGTTGTTGGTGGCTGGTAGCTACAGGATTTGGCTTGAAGTGGCAACACATCAATTTATTGGTTTGGCAAAGTAAGCATTTCAAATGCAGGGCAGCATGTGAAAGGTACCTGTTGTCTCTGTTGAGGTCCTGATAATACACAGAGAGCAGATGTAGATGTGAGATCGATATGATATCTGCATGTGTAATGTTGTTGGTGGCTGGTACAGGATTTGGCTTGAAGTGGCAACACATCAATTTATTGGTTTGGCAAAGTAAGCATTTCAAATGCAGGGCCTGCATGTGTATCCTGGCACATGATATGGACGTGAAGGGTGACTACATCATATATACCTTGCAAGGAAGTGATTGGAGCAGAAAGTATAGGGTTCTGCATCACAAAGTGTGGCTGTGTAAGTCGCAGCATTAAATGTCACTAACTATGGTGTCACTGGAATATATAGTTGGCGCAGAAAGATGTTGCCAGATGTAGGGATGGTGACAACGGCTTCAAAGTGTCTTGAAGCCTGAGAATGTTGACCTGGGTGCAATGTATGCAAAGTCTCTTGAAGGCGATGAATCGTGACCTGCAAGGATTGTGGATTGCCAGACTGGCAAGGGACCCCCTCCTTGTATCTGGACTTTTGTTGCCAGTGTGGTGTGTTGGTGCACGTACTTGATTTTTAATGACTCGCTGCACCATCCCTACATTTGTGAATGTTTTTGCAGGAAACCTTTTTATTCGCCTTGTTTCTAAAGTTTTTATGGAGTGTAAACTGTACATGGGCATGTTAGCAGGCATACAGGCACATAGTTTGCATGGATGAGCGAGGCCCATTGGAGGGTTTTTGTTTTAATTGTTAAGATCCATATATACATTCAGAGCACTGTCATGCGCCGGAAAATGAATTGAAATGAATGCAGCCAGACCAAAGAAATTAGCGATGTAAACCTGTGGATGGTTTGCTCCCTACTCCCAGCTGTCATTGGCAACATACTGAATGTACAAGGTGGCAGTTTGTGTGGGCATAGATGTTATATACTCTATCTATGGTTTGGGCTGTGATTTCTAATGTACAAAAGAGTACAGTGAGTAGAAATCCGCGTAATTCTGTGGTGAAACTACCCCTTAGAGTTCGTGAGCTACAGCATGTGGAGAAGAAGAATTGGAAGAAAAGGACGAAATCCAAAAAAATGCCAAGGAGGTTTTCTATGCGCTTGAGCCTTTACACTTGGAAGAATGATTAGCATTTGTTTGTGTACAGCCCGCACTTTATACTCGCTTGTTCCATTCGCTGATGCTTCACTCTGTAGCCAGAATGCTAGCAGCGGTTATCCATTATTACGGTATACAAACAAGCATCACCAGCCCTACATAGACAGCACAACTGTGCTATCTATGCATAAGCGTAATGTCATACACTCTGTCTTGTCTGCCAGCTAGACCACTCCTATCTAATCGCCACCATACATGTAGTCTCGCTTCGCGTAGCAACCTCTGGCCTCAGTGTTTGCGTTGCACAAGAAGCAGGAAGAGGTGTGGCGGCTTTTTGTGAATTGCTGCGGCCACAGAGCATCTCGCCCCAAGCCCAGCCACAGAGTGAATTGCTCCGGCCACAGAGTATCTCGCCCTAGCCACAGGGCGTCATATAACAAGGAACAGAAACACATAGAATAGTAGCTATAGAATACAGAGCTGAAGGCGAAGAAATACCGCGAAGGTAACTGAAAGTGTAGGCTTACCATAATTGCGGTAACTGTGGCCGCCTGATGCGCAGGAAAGGTCAAAGAGGAGAAACTGCGTATCGAGACACAACCAGTCGGTCGAGAAACATCATTGCAAATGGCGGCATCTTTGTTTGGGATAGTCTCGTACCCAGCCCCAACTTCCGCAAACATGGCTGACGACGCGTGCCTTACAAAATGGCGGCCGGAAGTGGGGCTGGGTACGAGACTATGTTTGGGAGCGAGGCGGCCATTGTGTGACGTCATTGCAAATGGCGTCTTACAGATAAGCGTCGTCAGAGAATCTGGGAAAATCGTCATTTACATGTTGCACCGCGGCACTCTCTAATGTACAAAAGAATACAGTGGGCGGAAACCCGCGTGATACTGTGTTAAAGCTAAGACCACACCCCTTAGAGTTCGTGAGCTACAGCGCGTGGAGAAGAAGAAGAATTGGAAGAAGAAGAAGAAGAAAAAGACGAAATCCGAAAACTGCCAAGGACGTTTTCTACGCGCTGGCGCCTTTTCACTTGGAAGAACGGTTAGCGTTCGTTTGTGTACAGCGCACACATTCTACTCGCCTGTTCCATTCGCCGATGCTTGTCTCTGTAGAACGCTAGCGGCGGTTTTCCATTGTATTACGGTATACAAACAACCACCACCATCCCTACATAGACAGCACTACCGTGCTGTCTGATAGTAATATGCTGTCCCAGATTTCAAAGGTTGTGAGGTCAGGTGGTCGAAAGAGGCTGTCTACTTCTCTCATGGAAGAGCTAGCACTGGAGCATGGTGCTGCTGCGAACCGCTGGTCAGAGGTCAAGAATTGTGCACTAGCTAACATCAAACAGAAAAAGGTGTGCAAGCAGCTAGTGACAGAATGGTGATGTTTAGCTACCTGTGTCAATCTCAGGCAGGCTTGTGACACTACATGAGCAGTGTTGTCATAGCAGTATAAGTGTTTTGCTGTGGAACGTTTCCATAAGGAGTGTCTCTCACTTGTTGTTTGGTTTCAACTGCCAATTGTTGCATTACCCCCAATTATCGTAATGATATTATGGCACCTTGTTTTATCTAATATGATACTGCCAATTGTTGCATTAACCACAAAGACCGTAATGATATCATGGCACCTTTTGTTGATCTCATTCTAACTAATATGATTCTGCTCCTGACACTGGTGCACTTGAGGATATGTCACCCGTCCCTACATCATCCTAGTCAGACGAAGGCAGGAGTCACTGTCTTACAACTCTCAGATGATAGGTGAGGAGTGCATTTGGTTGTAGAGTAGTGGATTTTTACAACTCCACTTCATTTGCTCTAGTACGAATACTATGATTGCCACACTTTAGGTGTTGTTTCTACTTAGTTATCATTGACTATTAGCTTTATACTATTTTAAACATAAATACACTGTTGTCCAAGTGTGGTTATGGCAGTTTACGCTGAATTGTATGTAGGCAAGCACTAGTTGACTGCAATGGCCTTTCTGAGAAGGTGAATGTTTCTAGATGTAAGAAACTGATTTGTTGAACTGGCATTCTCTATAGTTATGTGAGAGTATCATTTCAAAAGCTGTGTTCGCTGTCTATAATGATGCCTTACATTAAAGGAGCGCTTTGGTAAGTAATTGGTTGCTGCTTTGCTGACTGAGAAGCTGAGCAGTAACAGAGACTCCCTGTAACATTGGTAGAACTTGTATGAGATGTCTTGAGTGGTTGTTGAAATTTCATGAGTTGCAGCTACAACTTTGTCTTCATGGTTGTACAGGGGGTCATAAGGGCAGAATGCACAATCTAGTCTAGTGTAACAGAGCCTCCCCTGTACCATTGGTAGAACTTGTTTGTACACACTGTACCTTGAGTGAAACTTCCTGAATTGCAACCACAACTTTGTCCTCATGGTTGTAGGGGTCTTGAGGGTATAATGCACAGTATGCTACTACACACAGCACATTGGAACTCGGCAGATAATTAAGGATATTCTTGTGCGTGTTAAATTAATGAGCACTATAGCACATCAAAGTGAATAGAAAACACATACATGTGACACTCGACTAAACAACTTAGTCCCATATAGAACTCCAAGTGTATATAGATGTAGTGGTGTTGCATGTCATTAACATGTTGTTTGGTGCTGCACATTACTAATGTATCAGTGAGTGTTTGCAAGCTGGTATGTACTTGTGTGCAAGTGGCTACGTAGCTTCACAGCCTGAAAGGGAATGGCGACTGGAGAAAAAGAACCGCGATCCGACTCATATCTATGGCAATTGGAGACGAAGAATTGTGGCTGAACCTGGGTTGTAAGGGCTTGTGTCTCGCCATCCTCTTTCATTTGCTTGGCATTTGTCTTCCGAATAGTTACAGTAAGTCATGATCAGTTGCCATTTACTTAATACTTGTGGCAAAGATAATATTGCTGCATTGCATATGGGCAGATTCAATCTCAATACCCTTTCCTTCAAGGGGGGACATATGTCACAAAGTTAATGCTAAGTCTCAAGGGGGACAACCATCCTCTGCCACCACTGTAACATCGAAGTCTCCATTGAGCTTCCACTCAGTGCCAACAACACAGGTTCATTTAATCAAGCATATACAACCACTTCATGCACGCTTAAATAGATGAGAGAGTTTACAGTTTTTAATGAAGTGTCAATCTTGGACATAAGACAAATGAGCTGTACACGTAACACAAATCAGCTGAACAGAGAATCAAGTCCTGTCGCAGAGTTAGCGCTAGGTCTTAGTCCCATATAGAACTGCTATAGAGTATATATGTAGCTAGTGGTGTTATATGTCGCTAACGTGTTGTTCGGTGTTGCATGTTACTAATGTGTTGTCTTTTGTTCCTAGACACAACATGGTACTGTGTTTTTGCCACATTCTGCAATGTCATGTGAGGTGACATGTGGACGTTTGGTTCATTGAGGGGAGGGTCTTTTAGATTGGGTCTGAATGAAACATCTAGCATACATGGTTAGTAAGTTTTACTAAATTTCCCTGAGTCATTTGGATAGGCATGGTGCCAAGCATGGAGTATATGTATGAATTTCTGTTAAGTAATTTTGGGAGTGTGTGTCTGATTATGTATATGCGAAACTGACCTTATAGTGTTTTTGTGTAACAGTTACTTATGAGTGTAATATTATATAGATATCGATATCCTAGTTGAATTGTGCACATTGCTTGACTTATGCATTTGTGTTATTATTTTGCAGTTTATGTGTGAATTTATAATTTTAACTATTGTGTACTCATGAACAATGAATGCAGATTGCTCTAGATAACAACGCAGCATGCCAGGAACTAAATAGGGAAGGACAACAAGTCTACCTGTTCATTTGTAGGGAACTACTATGAGTACTGAGTATTACTTCGGGGCTATTTAGCTACTTTGCAATGTTGTAATGATGCTTTGACTTGTTGCTCATTCCTTTAATCATGAGCCTGTTGTGTGCTGACTAATGCTGTCATGTCTATGTAACACTTCATGTGTAAACGGTTGGCCTTCACCTCAAGGGTTTCCTCTAATGCACCGGATACTTCACATGAACTAAGTGGGGAAGACTTCTTAGTGCCAAGCACACAAAATATACATTGCTATGTACCTTATACGCTTTAACTTCCGCGGGGTTAAACTTTCGCGGATCAAAGATTTATGCATTTTTTGCGTTTTTATTTTTGCGGATGCAGTGACTTAATTAGTCTTTGATTCGTCGATTCATTGTTTCCTCTGAATCCTTGTCGTATTGATGTAATCAATCGCTTCCATGGAGATTCTTAGCTGCATATCACATTGCCCTAGCGAATCGCCACCATTTTTTGCATTTTGTGATGCAATTGTCTTGCAAACGCAAGCTCATTGCTAGACTGGTCTAAATTTTCCTGGGATGAATCTTTTGCTGCTGATCCGCAAAAACCACGAAAATTTAACCCCGTGAAAGTTAAAGTGTATACGGTACATTAAGCATTGAGCTAGTACACACTATGTGTATGGTATATCAAGTAATCCTTTATATTGTACTTTACGTACCCACACTACATGAAATGTATAATAACAAGTATTTCGAGTTAAAAAACTCGTGGGGCTGCCGCCCCAACTCGAACTACTTGCTCTAGCTCTCAATTGCTGGTTAGGGTAGTTGTGCACCAGGACCATATTATGTCAGTTTATTAGTGCATGCAATCAAACATATATACAAGCACACAATACCACACATGCACGGATTGGCACACTGTGCACAATTAAAGCATGTTTGTTCGAACGTTAACAAAGTTTAATAGCTTCACCAACAGAAAGTGCAAACACACAGGAGAAAACACGGGTCATAGAAGCATAAATGTGCACAGAAGGCCATTCGTTCGAGTGCAACGCAGCGCGCCAGCTCTGAAGACGATCCCGGTGTGTGTCACGCATTCCTGCGCTAGAGACAGCTGGATAACCTTAGCGTAGACAATTCACGGGCTTCGCAAAGCTTGTCGTTGCGCCTGTCAATCATCCTCGGCAGCGTGGTGAAGACCACTAGTGTACAAGTCACAGCGAAACGATGAAAACAATATTGTGCGCTCGCCGAGTTCGGCGTCGCTCTTGTCCTTCGCCTAAGGCAGTAATTCGCGCAAACTTGAGCTTTTACGCCGTAGAACACAATGCCGTAGGCAAGAACATAACCAACGGCGACCTGGGCGACGTTTGAAGTCCTTTCCGTGCCGTCTCCCCTTCACGAACGCTAAGAAAATGGCCGCCTATATAAATGTTTATCGCGCAATACTTCGCCTGTACTTGCAATATAAATTTCAGTGTAATAATACAACCGTAGCTTCACGTATTATATATATATATATCTTACCGTAACATGAAGCCATACAACAAAATCGCAAAATGAAAACAATATAGGGGCTGCCGCACTTATATATGTATATGTAAATGTATATGTAACATACAATGAACTGCTATTGAACTCTGTATAAATTATACGCACTCACATATAAGTTGGCTAACATGCTTCTGTAGTGCAGTACTTTGTAGCGTGTTTAACATGCTAATTGATTGATTGATATGTGAACTTTGACTGGTTTCCTATCATCATACTAGAATTATGTACTATATGGCTTTAGAATATATATACCTGCAAAGCCATTGTATCATACAATGACAAACATGCAGGTAGAACAATTTATATAGCTGCTGTAGATGGGAGTATTGATGTTGATGTGCTCACAAATTGAATATTAAGAATTAACAGAATGAATAATGTTACTGTTGTTGCTAAAGGTTCCCATAGTCATTCTCTTCATTCAAACATGAAAAGACAACGTTATGTTTGAGCAATATAATTACTATAATTATACATTATCTGTAGGAGCATGTATACCTGTATACAAACTCTCCATAATCAATCCATAATAGCTATAATCCTTCATTATTTATATACTGATTTTACATTTTGTATGTGACAACGGTCCCTGCAGTGCCCAGTATGTATGTCAGTGCTGAAGCAAGTGGGTCCTCTCATGTGTTACTTTTGTAGAGCAGTGTAGCCACATTTGTAAGGTAGCACCCCACGAAACAACCAGGTACCAGTTATCACATCATTGGAGTATGCAATGTGACGTAATATATGGTTGAGCTGTTGCAACCTTAATTATCATTTGTATTTAATTAGTGAGTGCAGTCTGAATTTGGCTGGAATAGGTGCAAATATAAAAGCATGCTACCCTATACTCAGTAGCCAGTGTTCTCAGCCAGAACCTGGGAAGCAACCATTTGCAACAAGTACCGTAGTTGTTTAACAAGTTGGGTGTTGTGTTACCCGCAGTCTTTGTATGCATTATCAAATTTTCATGCTCTCTAAACAGTCTTTCCAGTGAATGCAGAACCAATGCTCAGGAGGGCCAAACTGCCATTTCTCCTGTCTCTGGTCCTGCTTTTCCTTCTCTGGAAGGAGGGACAAGGAAGGTGTTCCAGCTGCCCCAGCAATGGATGCCCTCAGAATGGGCTGTTGCAAGGGTGAACTTTATTGAATTAGAGATTGATTGACTTTGATGCTTTGAGACCTGTATATACCTGCACTGACTTCTTACTGTTAATGCAGGAAGTGTTACAGGGCCAGATACTACACTACATCCTACCAAACCACATACTATGTGACAACATACTACATAGGAACCAGTCAGGGCTCCGCTACCTACAAATGTGGCGTATGGAATAGGAAGCGGTGCACCAGATACCACACCAATTACCACCAAAGTTGAGTATACTTTCATTTACAGCGTTTACGCAGCAAGGCTGAAATGATGCACATATATATGCTTCCAACACTATAATATATTGTTCACAATTGCAGTGATACTGTACGGTACACAGTGCAAACTGAGAGACAGTAAAGTAGTTATTGTGAACTTGACATAATATATTAATATTATATACCTCTGCAGGTCTACAAGCTCACCGCAGTACAGAACACAGTATCGCAGCAACCGAGCTTGTGATGCATACTGTTGTGCACAACACAAGCAGGAATCTGATGGAAGCTGCACTGGTATGTGTAATGTACTACTTTTTGTAATTGTAATTATGCATGGGTGTGTCTTGTGTGTATACGTAGGGGTTTGGATGGGATTTATATACCACCCCAAGAGTTGCAATGTTAACATGAATGAATTTTATCATTATATACTCATGGCAAACTGTACCTGAATATGCTATTGTTATTTTCATGAATAGTCATTTTCTGTAATTTAAGATGGTGCAAAAATATTATGAGCAAAACCTGGTAATCATCCCTGGAACTTTGAGTAGAAGGGGTATATAACTAGCCAGAGTTGCTTCATCACTTGTGACAGAGTGTAAATCTTCATCAGTGATGTCCTATGCTGTGTCTAGGTATGCAGAACCAACACACATGATCATGAACCCCGCCCCTTACCCTCCAAACACATGAATACCAAATGAAACCACCAGCACACGCACTGTATGTTGCAAAATGTTCCTACTGGCGATGGATCAAAGCTCCTAAATGAGTCTCACATAACAAAAGATCATATTGTCGACTTCAGAGTACAATTGTTGAATTCCTCTGTAATCTGAAACTACACTAGCCGGGCAGATGATTGGGCAGGTGGTACTTGTCAGAATCAATCAGACGTTTTGACCCAATCTAGGGTCTTCATCAGTGGTGCAAAAAATACAATTATTGAATGGAGGGCATCAGGCATACTTTTGAAATGCATCAAGCTAAGTCGAGGAAATTCAATGGCCTCCACCTGCTAGTTGATATAACAATGGATATCTACTGGCCAATGGAAAAGCCTGAAATAACAGAATATTTTGGGTTTATCTGTCACCAGTCGCAGGGGTCACCTACAACAACATATTAACTTGCACATTACATAGTGAACTTGCATTGTTTGATGGTTGTCATATGTTGTGGGGGTGGTTATATATGCAGAGCTGTACATGTATGTGTGTGTGTAATCATGTGCATGTGGGTGGGCGTGTACATGTATGTGTATGTGTGCACGTGTATTTGATTTTGTCTGGTGCAGTATGCAACCTACCCTGTGTAGTACCATTGGATGTGGTTGTATATAATGATTTGATATTATTATCTTGCTGTGTAGTAGCGATGATGGTGAAGGTATGTGTACATGCATGTTTTTGTGTGTGTATGTACAGTACATGCCTGCTATGAGTGGTTTGTGGCTTTGCATGATGTGCAACTAACACTGAGTGATAGTGATCATATGCAGTATATAATAGCATAGATACTCCAAGGTATTGGAGTATCTATGATAATAGCAGTTGTGTGTGGTTTGTGGAGTGGTGTGTTTGATATTTAACCCTCGGCGGCGCGTAGCACAGCGAGGCGTTACGGGAATTAGTCTGTCTCTGTGTGTGTCTGTGTGTGTGTGTGTGTGTGTGTCTGTGTGTGTGTGTGTGTGTGTACATGTGTGTGTGTGTGTCTCCGAGTCTAATCTGGCACTGCAGGCTATGAGGCGGCGATGAGCGATACCAGTGAATTCAGAAGGACAAAGTAGGAAGTTTAAAAAAGGCGATTGTCACGAAATGACTGCGTTCGAGAGATATGGTGTGAAAACAAGCGAGAGCCAATATGCGACCTACTCTTTCCAAGAACGACTAAATCATGCTCAATGGCGGGATGCAATCGAGAGGTGCCGAGTCCAACGTTCTACTCTGACGGTGCGAGCCCTCGCTGCGGCATCTGGTGGTAGCGCGGGGCGGTGTGGGTATATACGAACCTATACCGTCAAGCTCCACCATAGATACTCTACACTACGTAATCGGATTGGAATCATTTATTATTGCGTACTTTGCGGTATTGTGACTACGCCTGCCTCGTGTATAAAATATCCATATGACGTCACTTCCTGTGTGACTATATATGTAAATAACATTGGAAGAGGACAAGAAAACTGTCCTGTGAATTCACATGCATATGTTGAGCTTCTACACTAGACTCTTATATAGTGGATACAAGAATCTACAACAATGTTAATTTAGCCAGCAAATTTCGTTGCATAACACACGCCGAGGGTTCTTTGTACATGTATTGATTTTGGGCAGTATACTCCCTTCCGTACTTGCATGAGTACGAGTCATCTATTATGGAATTCGTGAGATATAATTGGTATTAATTTGTTAAAAAATCATTACATTGCATTGTATATTATTTTGCAGCTTGCAAAATACAATGTATTACAATATTAGTAGTGTGAAGTTAAGTTTTTAAAGTTCTTTTGTCTCTTAGTGTTTAAGCCAATGCCTAATTGTTCACATGACCATTTGGGTCAATGTATACATTGCATCTCATTGCCAGTATTAGTAAACTCAAGTAGACCATACCACACATTAGGTGGGAAAAATTGAAAAGATGTACAGATCGATAGAAATATATAAATCACACAGAAACATTTGACTTCTCCCAGCCATGTTGCCAGGAGTATGGCTATTTAAATCATAGATACTCCAACTATATACGGGATTGGAAACTCGCACTATTGCGTATATTTTTTGTGGCACATAGCAATATAATAATCAATGAATACGATATACAGCGAGGTGGTCATGCACAATGTCATAGCAAAGCAATGTCACAAATAGTTGACCGGTTTGGTGTCTAGTCTGCGAGAGGCACTTGCCCCTCTTGAACTACGAGGTCAAGTGCTACGGATCCATTGCGAATTGGATGTCCTTGGGTTGAGTGAGCTCCC
The DNA here is from genome assembly GCA_949841015.1 of Aplysina aerophoba. Classification (NCBI taxonomy): domain Eukaryota; kingdom Metazoa; phylum Porifera; class Demospongiae; order Verongiida; family Aplysinidae; genus Aplysina; species Aplysina aerophoba. The sequence goes on from OX465040.1 coordinate 4,279,326, forward strand.
CGGTTACAGGCAATGGCCGATCTCAGCCATCCCATTACTAAGCTGTACGGTTGGTCGCGTTTCTGGCTTAAAACGGAGGCAAGCGGCTTGTAGACAACTGTGGTGGACTTGGCCATGCCACCAGATGTGGAGAAGACTAATAGGGTGAATGAGCCCAGTCCAACCTCTCTGACTCTTTGCTTGCATTTCCTCTTTTTCTCTTTCTCTTGCTGTGAGTACAAATAGCCAGTCTGTAGCTTTCGGTATGAGCGAGCGTTGGGGTTAAACACCCTTACATCAAAGAATGCTCGCTGGTGCCGATCTCCCTAGAAGCCTTGTGCTCGAATGTCGACTCGGGCGCCATCTTCATTGTTGGCAGTGGCGTGATCGAATCTCTCTCCTTGGAGTGGCTGCAGTGGGGGTTCAAGGCATACATCGTGACAGACCTCTGTCATCACCTTTCCAGTGAAGTCTCTCAGTTCGTTGTGCCTGATGGTTGGCATGCCACCTGTGTGACAGTTGAGAGTGTAGTCCACGGTGAAGGGTTGGCCGCATTGGGCATTTGCTAGGTGGGATGGCTGGCAGTTGTAGCGCAGGCATAGTGCATCGAAAGGCACCCTTATATGTAGAGCGAAACCGTGGTCCTCGATCGAAAGGGCTGATAGCCAGGAGGAAGCCCCTTTTTCACTTCTCATTGCGTATTAAATGGTATTGTTTATACGCAATATATAAGGTAATAATTGTCGATGACGTCATACTTCCGGTTTCTAGGTGTGTACGCTCTGCCCCGAACGAAGACATCACTTTAGCCACATGAACTGCTATCTGTAGTGCTTGGAAAGAAGGGGAAGATATAGCTAGACGTCATCTGCTAAGGCTGTGTAATAACGTAGTACAATTTGTTAAGCACATTTCAGCAAGAAACGTTGCAGTATTTGAAAACGAAGATTTCTATGCATTTAATCCACTTTGAAGCAGTTTACGCTGAGGCTGAGATTCACTGTCAGACATTGGCCGTTAGAAAGTAAGCTCCGTGCCCTGTGGAAAGATGCACATTTCGCCTTGTACAAGCCTTCCTGAAGTTTGCAATACGGCCAGATGTTTACTGTTACCTAGACTCACCTTGAAACAGCCTTACGATTGCGTGTTGCTTGAAGCATAGGGTAAAATGGGGTAACTCGGTGAAAACTTAGTTTGTTGTCGCTTAATTCCAACAGTTGATAAGCGACAAACGTCCAACTTTGATATCAGAGACTAGCATCTATGTCCAACTCGCACACTAATACTAAAGTAAATTGCGCTTACATTTCCTGAGCTATTTGTAGAATTCTCAAGATCGGTCAAAAAATCGTGGATGGGGTAACTCCGTGAATTTCACAAATAGCGACTGCGTGACCGTCCGTGTGGACTGCGTCGAGAGTGTCGACAGTGCAGTGTGTGGCAAACACGCTGTTTCTTACTTTGGAGCAAGTTTTCGGTAGATAGGAGCCTTAGTGTGTATAGATCTACATCTATGTTGACAGGAAAGTTTTTGCACGGATATTTCGTACCCCCTCCGGAAGTTGCATCTCTATCGCAGCAAGGAAGAATCGTGATTGCCTAAGTACATCTTGATCGCAAGTGTACTGGTTAAGTTATAGCTTTCGGAAGTAACTTTTACGGAGTTACCCCATTCGCGGAGTTAGCCCACGTGACCTTATCGTGTTTGGAATCATTCGAATCGGCTAAAAGCGCTACAGGGCAAGATACGCCATTTTTCGGTTATTTGCTTTCCATAACCATGTCGCAATAGAGCTGTTCAATGACATTCATAAAGCAACTACAATTATATTCATAATTATTGCACATCATGAATCTAATTATATAATGAATAATTAACACTATAATCTACATTGACACTGCTCTCGCATTCTTGTGGCCCATCATTGCTAAGTGTTAAGCAAACAGCGGAGCACTTCCTGTGCAACACTGTAACACACCTAGTTCCCAATTTTTTTTCGAGTTTCCAATCCAGTAGTTGGAGTATCTATGTTTAAATCAAGCAAATATGGTAGCAACGTACCATGGCACTGGACTGGCCAAGATCTGTATATACATCGCTGGTTTATTCCTCCTTCCATCCATTCCCACTTCTTAGATAGAAATAACTCACACAGAATCTATAGGCTCTCCCAGCCATGTTGCTCCAAGGATGTTTTTTAAACTAAGTAGCTAAGTGTAGTAGTACTGGGCTGGCCAAGATCTGTAGGTCGCGGGCTTAGTCCCCCTTGCATCCATTTCCACTTCTTCTTTGCCTTCTCCATCTAATTCTTCATTTGCTCATTGAATGAAAGGCACTAGCATCAAATACATAGGCGTGCACACTCTGAAGTTACATTGGCCAGACTGACTTTGTTTGCATCATGTCATACTCTTTTGTGTTTCTTTATCAACTGTCAGTACTCTGTGGTACCCCGAGCTCCTTGTCAAATGGTCAAAGAGGCCGCTACAGTACAACTGTTGGGAGCACTGTCACTTACACCTGTGACTCAGGGTACCTGATGACTTCAGGTAATTCTAGAAGAACATGTCAGTCAAATCACCAGTGGTCAGGGAGCCATCCAATGTGTACACGTAAGTCCACACCTGCAGCTAACATGTACAATGCATGTTTCTCTACAGTAGACAATAAAATGTTCTATGCAGCAGTACCAAGCATGAACTTACAAAGGAGTGGGGTAAAAGGTAAATTTCATTGTGTACAAATTTTGTGCTTGGGATATCTGGAGAAATGAGGGAGTGTCTGGCCTAGTTTCACATCATGACCTATAATGGTGTAATTTAAAGTTTAATTATAATTCTTTGATTGGTTAAGCTAAGTGCCTATTTGTTTGGTAATTTAAGGCATACAGTTATGTTGTATAGTTGGCGAACATTTCATGGATCAGTCGTTAGTTCTGAAGAAAGATTCAAAGAAAGAATGCAACTTGAAATAGAATCTGACATTTTCTAGCTTTCCTTGCATAAGGTATACTTTCCACTTTTGCTAGGGTCCTGTGGATACCCAAGCTCCTTATCAAATGGACAGAGACGCTACTCCAGCATCACTGTTGGGAGTACTGTCACTTACACCTGTAACACAGGGTACTTGAGGACTGCAGGTAGTTCTAGTAGAGCATGTCAGTCGAACGGACTTTGGTCAGGGAGTCATCCGACATGTACACGTAAGTCCACACCTTTGTTGCTGTCATTATTTATTACTAGACAAATGCACAGCATTGTGGGGTGAGCCTTGCATGAGCAAGCATTGCATGTAAAATTCCTATGGCAACAATCAGCAGCAATGACTGCAATCAAGAACGGCAGCGCATACTATCCAACAGCTGTTCCCTGTCCTCTGCAGTTTCTTCTGCTCTCTGCTGCCGCTCATGTTCTCTTCTTCTCCGAAACCGTTCTTGCTGTACTGTGTCTGCACAAGTATTAGTTGTCCTCTAATTGCATACAACAGCTAGAGCTGATCGCAACGAACTGTCTGCAAAGAAAGCGCTATGCAGAAGCAGGCTGGTAAGGTGGCATGGCAACTAATGTACGTGATTGTGCTTTTTCTATGGTCGACAACTCTATTGTGACGAACCCCATGCCCAGGCGACCCTATTGTTGCATCAGGCAGCCCCTTTGAAGTGTGGCCTATATAGCCCAAACACGACACCATGTGCCAGACAGCCAAGCCAGCCCGTCCAGACGTGTTAATGTTGCACAAGACAGGAATATACGAAACCGTCAACCATTTTGTCTGCTCACCTTCAGCCTACTGTCTTGCACGTCTCACTCAACTTGTCCTGTAGCTATGCACATGCTCACAAATTCATTCCTGAGGTACGATCTCCACAGAATAGTTACTGCAGACAAGAGATCAGTTGAATTACAATGGTATCCATGTGCACCACAACAACATGACATGCAACGTGTTGTGCATACCGTGATCTCTGCTTTCACTTCATGTGGTAGTGACTGTGAATGGCAAAAGAGAGAGACCTGAAACCATTAGCTTTTGATGTGTTAAGTTGTGAAAAGCATGTATGGAACTATGCTAGTGACCAGTGTCTGTGGGCACACTCACTGCAAACTTTTACCATGCTTGTGTGGGCAAAGGGCAGCACATGGTTCCAGTGGGAATGCTGCACTGCAAAGAAGCTTGACACAGAGATTATAAATTTAGAAGTATCAACCAGCCAGCTGGCTATAGTATATGGGACAGCTTAACTTGTCTCATGCAGTTGACAAACATTGATCTCACCTGTGGAAATAGAAAGTGCTAAATGCTAACTTCATGTAAAACACCACACACCACTAGTATCTCACGTGGCTGAAGCTCTGCGTTAGAGCGCAGGTCACGGGTTTGGGGCTCAGTTGTCGATCCTTTTTCCCATGTGGCCTTTCTTTTGAGCTGTGTTATTTCTTCAACGTTTGATCAGTTAGTAGCTGACAAAGAACACACATCAGAGACAGAAGAGGCAGTTACAGCATCCACCTCAGGCTTGTAGGCCGACAACCATTCAGCATACAAATGCCAGCCTCGAGGTCGCGGGTCTTACACGGTTTGTGCATTCAAGCACACCTGTGACTGGAACATAAGGGACAATGTGGGACGAAGAAGCATGGTCGATTCCGTAGCTCGTGTGGCTGAAACTCCGCGTTAGAGTGTAGGTCACGGGTTTGGGGCTCGGTTGTCGCTCCTTTTTCCCATGTCACCTTTCTTCTGAGCTGTGTTGTTTCCTCAGCATACATCAGGAATCATCCTTCTTACCTTGAAGACAGATTCTCACACATCTCTTGTACCAATACGTACGTATATCAGTATGGTATAGTAAGCACATTCATTATAACCAAAAACTCAATGAAATCGTCCACTCAAGAAACAAAATGGCAAACTTGCTGCAAAGACCATTGCCAGAGCTCACCATTAGGGTTTACTTTCGCTGGTTTGATGAGCATAGAGCAGAAATACATCCCACAAGCTCTTAATTGTTTACTTCGCATTTGGGAGTAGTTTGAAAAGGTAGCGCTCCTTACACACTCACATTGCACACCGTCTGAAGAACCGTCTTCCCATGTGGTTTGCTTGTTGATATATTCATGGCATAAGGTTTATGTCATCAGTCTTTATGCAATGAATATAATTATAACGGCAGTACATTGCACTGTCTTTCCCACCGCCTGTTAGGTGGCCGTCTGTCACACATGTGGGCTCTCCTTTTGCTGACGGCATTATGTCTTCTCACATCTTACCAAGCTGCTGTTCCTCTGTATGCAAACACCAGTGCAACATGTTAACAAAACGATATGCACATCATTGCGTACAAAGTTATAGCAAGCAGACACATAAAAACTTTATCGGGTGAACATACGAATTACAGACATACCGACATTGCTATAGGAACTTCAGCCATACAACGCACAAGGTGGGTCTCTCTCAGGCTTGCAGGGACAGATCCAGGGGGGGGGGGGCTGGGGACCAGGGCCCCCCTCCTCCTTGGACCAACCCTGATTTTTGTGCACCAGATTGTTTGTAGCTAGCAGCCTTCAAATGGCTTAAGTCATGTTAATAACATTAGAGGAGCTATTATAAGTGTAACAGCATTTGGTGTGACTGCACTGACAGTGATTTTAAAATATTTCTTACTTCTGGGCGTCGACAGCCATGTTTTACGACATCACAACATTGTGCAATACAGAAAACGCACTGTATATACATCCCTGTGCCCCCTCCAGATGGGCCTAGATCTGCCACTGGGCTTGCCCCAATTATTATTTTATGAAATACATGTTTGTGAGCTGTTACTGTGCTTGTAAGGGCTACAGTACATCACAGCTCATGAGGAGAGATGATAGGAGAAAAAGGACCAGTAACCAAGCGTGAACCCATGACCCACGCTCTAACGTAACGTTTTAGCCATGCAAGCTAAAGTTACGCTTCTTCGTCTCCCACCACTCCTGCTGTTCACAGGGTGCTGCAGACTGAGACTGCTGAAAGCTCACGCTGTCGAGGGTGGCACTTGTGTGAAACCCTATATGTAACTCTATAGCCTTGAAGTAGCTAGGTGTTGACGAAACATGGAGAGTCTCTGGAGCCAGGAGAAGGCAGTCCAGGAGGCACAGATAAAGTGTCGGGATATGGAAGAGAAGATGGCACAGTTCGCGAGCAAGTTACCCATGTTCAAGGCGCAGGGTAGCTGCAATGTCACCATGCAGTGGAGGCCAAACACGTGAAGTGGGAAGCACATGAAGATCGCTTGGTGGCCCAGTTGGAAGCACAAATTGGATCAGGACAGGTGGAATCTGGAGAGAAGCCTACCTCAACACCAGAGAGCGGTGCAGATCTAGCAGCTACGCCCATGAGAGGACCTGCAAAAGCTGCGTTACGTAGGAGGCCGCCAGTAGAAGTTGAAACAGCTACAGAGCCGGAGCACAGGATCGAGCTCGCTGGTGAGTACTGCAGTGGGGAGTGAGTCTAGCACTGCGAGTCACACCATGTTAGCCAATCAGGTCCCACCACTTGCTGCATCTTCTTGGAAAGAGAAAGATGGCATTACCTTTAGAGATTGGCATGAACAGTTGGAGCTGGTTGCAGGCCTTTGTGGGTGGTCAGACCGTGTAAAGCTGGTGAATGATGCCACAAGGCTCAAAGGGGTAGCGTATGCCTTCTATCGTTCTTGTACTGCTACCCAGCGATCCAGTTATTAGCAGATGGTAGAGTTGCTGACTGACAAGTTTAAACCTGTACAATTTCAATCTGTACAAAGTAGCCTCTTCCATGACAGGAAGCAAACCAACGAGAGTGTAGACAAATAAGCACTGGATGTTTGGCATCTATTTTACCTGGCGTATCAACGGACCCAGCAGGGTACCCGAGAGAAATTTTGGACGTACCGTATTGGTGTGAGGGCTTCTCAGCTGGCTCAGGCATGAGAAACGGTAGTTCTCTAATACCAGCTTCAAAACAGGGTTGAAAACCTTTCCGACATTTCGACCAGATGCTCTGGCCTTCTTCAGGGCGAAGATCAGCTAGCATGAGCCATTATCATATTTATAGCCTAGCATCTCATCATGCAACAGGGATGGTGGGTTGGAGCTGCCTGGATGTTGGGTGGCCGCCTTGAAAGGCACAGCAGCCAGGGTCAACCGGAGGCAACCCGCAACTCCGGTGAAACCACCTGATTCGACTTCCGGTAACAGCGCATGATGAGATGCCAGGCTATAAATATGATAATGGCTCACGCTAGCTTATCTTCGCCCTGAAGAAGGCCAGAGCATCTGGTCTAAATGTCGGCAAGGTTTCAACCCTGTTTTGTAGCTGGTATTAGAGAACTACCGTTTCTCGTACTGTATTGGCCTACCAGTTTTGTAGAAGAGCTCAAACCTAACCTCAAGCCTAAGGATGATTTGTCGCTGGTAACTACAACTTGCACCAAACCACCAAACCCCAATCAAACGAAACCATACCAAACGTCAAACACTGTGAAGCTGAACAATCAGCATGGAACGGTAGCTTCTAGTGAGAAGCGCTCATGTGATAAGGTGAGTAATATATAGGTGCCATGGTGCTGGCACTTCTAGAAGAACTGCCCAATGCGAGGTCGAGCTGCCGTGGAAGAGTCACTTGGAATTAGCTCTGGAGCATCACAGAAAAGAGTTGCAGCCCTGGTGGCAACTGATGAGCTGGACGTTGATCATAATCATAGCAGAAATAGTAGAGAGTGGTAGATCTTCGCCGGGCCTTGGAGGAAGCTGAGGTTGATGAGTCACTGTCTGAGGTAGTGGCCACCATGAGAGAGGAAGTCAGCAAATGGGGATGAAGGAAGCGGTCTTGGACCGACCCTGTTAGCCTGTGTGGAGTTTAAGGAAGTTCCGTCGAGGCCTTGCTTAATACTAGATCACCAGTTACCATTGTGTCATCGTGGGATTCTTGCTTCAGGCCTTGGCCAAACATAAGCCGAAGGAACAGGGCCCTACAGAGTGGGCAGCGGCAGTGAAATCACGTTTGGAGCCTCCTCTCTGATGCTGCATAACTATGGTTGAGACGAACTGAAGGTTGTGAGACAACTGATGGTGACCATCTCAAGTGAAGGTCACACATGCACTGCCACTGTGTTGGTGCAGAAGGGTGCACCTCTTGGCTGCTAGGGACAAACCTGCAGATACAGCTGGGGTTGGTCTTCCTGCTGAAGAAGACAGATGGAACTATTGTAGACTTACTGCAAAAGAGGAAGTGGCCCTTATCCAGGCAGATCATGGACCAGAGGAAGAACCAGTGTCACCGTCTCGCAGCAAGGATTGCAAGACAGGAGAAGACAACCCATTAGATGCCACCACCAAGACTACACACTAAATAGAAAGTGCAGATATCTTTTTTGATACCGATGCACTGATGTGGAGTTGCGTACATGTCTGTAACTGTGTCTTGAGTTCACTGCTATTATAATAACTAGTTCAGGGATATCAGCCAGATTAAGTCGTCTATTCTATGTAATGGTCATGGTATTATAGACTACACACTGAGGAAAACAACCAAGTATAATTATACTACAGCTATTAGCAAACACATGCAGCTACATTGTTTGATTATATGCAGACATCATAATCAATGTAGTTATGTCAACAGATGATGTCGCCCCCACTTAGGTCTAGATTCTTCTATGTATGCTTTGTTCTTTTTGGTTCTCATGTCTATATGATGGTCTTTTTGTTGGATGTGATGTCAAGACTAAGTGTGTGTTTCAAAGGAGATGTGCGTAGCTATTCTATATTTTGTAACCAGCAAATTCAATGTTGTGCCGTGAGTGGTCAATACTCCTTGTCTTCACCCAGAGGGGCATCTTGAGTGGATCCCCTGTAGTTTTGCAAATGTGTATACACACTGGGAAATGAAGATAGTGCTATTGATGACTTTGGCAGTTACAAATGATAGGGTGCATATGCATATTAAAGTAGCAACTTTGGAGCTTGCTTTGTTCTTACACACCTGGCTCATATTTACAGCATTGTTCTGTTCAATGTCACCATCTGACAAACTGTCACCATCAACATCCAAGGCTGCTTGGCCTCATCAACTTCAGCAGGCATGGAAAGCCATACTTCTTCACATTGCCACATGTGTTCACTTTCAGCTGATTTTGTGCTCTTTCTAAAGAGCCACCAATAGTGCAGCTTGCTTATCCAGCCTTGGCAGCTGCAGATTTAGTGGGTGAGAGTCGTATTCCGGTCACACGTTTTTGATGCATTTGCAACCCATACACATCTTTTAAAGCTTTAACTGGGTCAATCATATTCTTAATTTCCAAACCCATCTCAACACTCCTTCAATTTGAAGCACATGAGAACTCACAGTGTGCTCATGTATATTGTCACAGTGTGAAAACTGTGCTCCAAAAAGATTGAGATGGTAATGATTTGTTAATTTTAATAACAATTTCTTTATTCAGTTCTATTGGCAGATAGCTGAAGACAGCTAATCATGGCACAAAGGAAGAAGCTACAGTCAAAATGGACTGCCACGTTTGAAGTCCTTGCGTAGTTGACGGTGGCAAACTGTGAGACTTCTCCCATGCTTCTTCTGTTCCAGTAATCACAGTTCAACCACAAACGTTTAGCCCTATAAAACTTGTTTCTTAACTGCATGTGCCAACTGTCTTAATAAATAAGGCTGAACTCTCTTAAATCACTGCACCAATGCCTCAACTCAACTTTTACATCAACTCCACCATGTCATCTACAACCTTCTGGTCCTTCCCAACTTTCCTTAGCCTTTCCATCAATTGCTTTACTCTTTCTACTTCATTGGATAGTTCTCTGGGACTAATGATAAACTTAAGAAATTCTGAATAAACTTAAGAAGTATCATAGGTGTGACATTTGGAATGGTTTAAAGAAAGATTTACTTACACTGGAACTTCAGCTCCAAGACACATTCCCCCAATGATGAATCCATTAACTAAGCTGGTTGGCATTAGCCATGACACTATGCTGGCTTAATTAAGATATGTAGGTTGCTGCTTTGTTTGCTGTGCATCCATTTTGACTTCTATTCTTTTCCACGTTATCATCATTTGCACAAGAACATCCACTAAGTGTGTATGTATGTGTGTGTATATATATTTTACTGAAGTCACTATTGGCAGTCTGACTTTGTCTACATCAAGTCATACTGTTTCATGTTTCTTAATCAACTGTCAGGGTCCTGTGGTACCCCAAGCTACTTGTCAAATGGACAAAGACGCTACTCCAGCACCATTGTTGGGAGCAGAGTCACTTACACCTGTAACTTAGGGTACTTGAGGACTGCAGGTAGTTCTAGTAGAACATGTCAGTCAAATGGCCTGTGGTCAGGGAGTCATCCAACATGTACACGTAAGTCCACACTATGTCATTTCACATCCTTTACATACCGACTACAAACATGCAGAAGAATTGCATGCCATTTATTTCTTGTTGTAGCCATATTCTCACACACTAATAGATTACAATGTATGGTCGATCTCGTTATGTTCACCATTGTGAACAAACTCCTTTTGACTAATGGATTCCGCGAGATCTACCAGTGATGTGACCTGACCAAACAGATTACTTCAAAGCCATTACATTTTATATTTTGTAACTTGCAAAACACAATGTAAAATCGTACCGACTGAAGTTTGGTGAGTGCATTAGGCTATTTTATTACAGTATTATTTAATTATCTATTCCCGTGACCACATGAGACAATTTACTTTTGCATCTTATTGTCATTATCAGTAAACTTAAAAAGTACGATAGGTGTGACATTTGGAATGGTTTAAAGATAGAAATTACTCAAACTGGAACTTCAGGCTTTCCAAGCCACATAGTCCCCCAAAGATGAATGTATTAATTAAGCTGGTTGGCATGATACTGTGCTGGCTAAAGATATGTAGGTTGCTGCTTTAGTTTGCATCCATTTTGACTTCTTCTATCCTTCTCTCTCCACTTTATCATTCATTTGCACGAGAACATCGACTAAGTGTGTTGTATAATTATATTTCACTGAAGTCACCATAAGCAGTCTGACTTTGTCTACATCAAGTCATACTGTTTCATGTTTCTTAATCAACTGTCAGGGTCCTGTGGTACCCCAAGCTACTTGTCAAATGGACAGAGACGCTACTCCAGCACCACTGTTGGGAGCAGAGTCACTTACACCTGTAACACAGGGTATGAAAAGACTGCAGGTAGTTCTAGTAGAACGTGTCAGTCAAATGGCCTGTGGTCAGGGAGTCATCCAACTTGTACACGTAAGTCCACACTATGTCATTTCATATATATCCTTTACATACCGACTACAAACATGCAGAAGAATTGCTAGTTTTTTAGTATGCACAACAATCTATTACATTTCCAAACCCTTACCTTCAGTTTAATTTAGGAATACAATTTTATGCATGCCATTTATTTAGTCATATTCTCAAACACTAATATATTACGGTGGTTTATGTTAGATCTCGCTATGTTCACCATTACGAACAAAACCCTTTGCCTAGTGAATTCCACGAGCTCTACTAGTGATGCAGCCTAGCCGGTTGCTATTCCAGAGTCCACTTGCATAACACAGCAGAGTATATACCTGTCTACAGACTACTTGAATTTCCAGATTGTGACATTAATTTGAATAGTCTTTGGTGTTTTATTGGATGGTGTACATGTGTTTGTATTCATGTTCTCCTACTTGTTGCACATTATCAATTTGGGCGTTGAACTTCAAGGCATCAACTAAATGTGTATGTATAGATCTCACTGAGTCACAATAACCAGTCTGACTTTGTCAACTGTACACCAATTAAGTTGTACTGTTTTATGTGTCTTTATCAACTATATAGCTGTGAACTGTGGCTCCCCAAGGTCATTAACAAATGGACAGAGACGCTACTCCAGCACCACTTTTGGGTACACTGTCACTTACACCTGTAACTCAGGGTACTTGAGGACTGCAGGTAGTTCTAGTAGAACATGTCAGTCAAACGGTCAGTGGTCAGGGACTCATCCAACTTGTACACGTAAGTTCACACTATGTAGTTTCATATCCTTTACATGCTGACCACAAACATACAAAAGTATTCTTATCATTTATTCAGTATTCACACCATTTTATTCCATTTCCTAAAACCTAATGTCTTCTTTAGTAATTTAGGACACATAAGTATATTTATGCCGTTTATTTCTTGTTCTAGCCATATTCACAAACACTAACATTTTACATTGTATGTTACACATCTCGCTATGTTCACTATTGTGAACAAACCTCTTTTGCCTGGTGAATTCTGCAAAATCTTACCAGTGATGCAAGCTAGCTGGACAGGTTTCTTCAAAGCCATTACAAGATATGTCGATTCCTGCTTTAGTTCGCTATGCATTCATCTTGACATCCTGACTTCTTCTGTCCTTCTTCACCTTGTTATTCATTAGCACGGTTTGAATGGTGTACATGTGTTTGTATTCATGTTGTCCTACTTGTTCCACATTAAATTGGGGAAGTATTTCCTTCAGTCATTGAACTTCGAATCATCGACTAAGTGTGTATTTTGTCCAAGTTCCCCAACTACACAGCTTGAAAGTAGCAACTGGAGAAAACGAACCACAACCCGGCGCCTAAACTCATAGCCTACGCCCTAATGCGGGGCTTCAGCCATGCAAGCCACCGATGTGGCCACAATTCTTCATCCCCAATTGCCATAAATATACGGTCATGGGCAGGCTGTAATGCTGCGACCACTTCGAACCCATGCCTTGAGGATCTGTGCGATGGTATGCTCAGCAGGTAGCTAGCATGTGTATGTGCATGAGCCCGCAAGCCAGTTAAGTGTGTATGTATACATCTCACTGAAGTCACAATAGCCAGTCTGACTTTGTCAACTGTGCATCAAGTCGTACTGTTCGATGTTTCTTAAGCAACTATAAAGCAGTGAACTGTGGTACCCCGAGGTCCTTATCAAATGGACAGAGACACCGCACCGGCACCTCTCTTGTTTACACTGTTAGGAGTACTGTCACTTACACCTGTAACACAGGGTACAGGATGACTGCAGGTAGTTCTAGTAGAACGTGCCAGTGAAATGGAATGGTGTCATCCAACGTATACACATAAGTCCACACAAAAAACACTCAAACCAATCTAAACTGAATACAATGATATTGTGATAACAGTAGATGAAAACAGCATGAATAATATTAATATAATTATAATATGTTCAAAACATTACAGGGGAGGAAGACTTTAATTGAACGGAAGTCAATTATATGAGCAAAAATACGCAGCAGGAAGGGGAAAAAAACTGGACGTTTCGACCTCGAAGGTCTTCGTCAATCGAGGAGACTGAAGATGAGGGTGAAAGTGGTCCAATAAATACTTAGCAGAAACAGATGACGTCATGACAGAAGGTGAGAGTGGCGGGAAATTGGTGAATAAATTTGTAAAGGAGGAGCAGGAAACAGTTATGGAGGAAGAGGGGGCTGACGAAGACCTTTGTGGTCAAAACGTCCCGGGTTTTTACTCTTCCTGTTGCATATTTTTGCTCATATAATTGACTTCCGTTCATATGTCGACGCAACAATGAGCCTCTACAGCATCAAGACTGACTACACAAGACTAGTATTCTGTCAGTCAATAGCATGATGACAGGTCTCACAGTGTGCAGAGTGAATAGGTGTAGTTGAACACCTCTGAACACCTGTGTAAGGACCAACTACCACCCTTTCACCACCAATCGTTGCCTGTTCGAGAGCTGTCTTATAGACTTATTCACTGCTGAGGCTAAATGGTTATTTCACGGTATATGGTATATCACCTACCCCTAATCCATATATATTAATGGGTGTTGCTCAACAAAAATTGCACTGCATGTAATTAGTCAATTAGAAATTGAGTTTAACAGGCCAGACTAAGGTTTACCAAATCAACATTATCTTTTGATCAAACCATTTCCCTTGAATCTGGTCTACTCTGGGTCACGTGATTATTGCTATACGATCATGCATATGCATGTACAAACAGTGGACACACTGGTGATCTGAAGTGATGTGACACTTGAATATAATAGCATGCAGTCCTTGATTGCATGATGTAGCTACATACTGTCAGTTCAAGCCTTGCATTACTTTGTCATAATTGTCCACGTAGTAGGGAACTTAGAGGGCATGTTGAAAGTTAACATCACTTATATAGCCCTGATTGGTTTTGTTCATTTGCCTTTATAGGGAACAGCAATGGTAACATTCAGTTGATTGGTGGAACTACAGCACAACAAGGGAGAGTGGAAATTTGGTATAACAGTCGGTGGAATACAATTTGTGATGATTACTGGGACATTAATGATGCAAATGTTGTATGCCGACAACTTGGATACAGAGAAGCTGTAACAGCCCATCAGAGTGCTCATTTCGGTCAGGGCTCCGGACAGATACTCCTTGATGACCTGCAGTGCACTGGAAGAGAAGCGTCTCTTTTGGAATGCAACCACAATGGGATCAACAACCACAACTGTGGGCATTACGAAGATGCAAGTGTAACATGTGAGTGTGTTGTCTACTAAGGTGAATTATGCAACAGCTATTAACTGTATAACATCATCATCATCATCATCATCATCATCATCATCATCATTCAAAATGGCATTGTCTCCTCTGCAGGAGGTAGCCTGATGCACAATAAGGTGTAACAGTTTAAATGTCTATACTAGTAATGTTCTGTAGTCAAAATCTGACGGATTATAGCTACTACTTAAAATTATCACCCCATCGCTTCCTTGGTCTTCCTCTGCGTCTCCTTCCTATCACTTCCTCTTCATCTTCGTACACTTGCTTCACCAAACGGTCACCATTCATTTTCTCCATTTTTGCCTTCCACCTTCTTTGCTTCTTCTTCATAATATTCATTGTCGCTTCTTGTCCAAGGGAACTCCTCACATCTTCATTTCTCACTTTGTCCAGCCTTGTCACACCTTCTACTCTTCTTACAAACATCATTTCACATGCCTGTATCTTGCTCTCATGCCTCCTTTGCACAGTCCATGTCTCACATCCATAGAGGATGGTAAGCACCACCATTGCACTGAACACCCTCATCTTAGTTTTCTTCTGTAGCTCTTGTCTCTCCAGCACCTCCTTCCTCATTACACCCATCACTTTTGCTGCAGCCCCAACTTGCTGTTCAGTTTCTTTGTCACATACCCCATCTGCACTGATCACTACTCCTAGATACTTTAGCTTCTTGACAACTTCAATATCTTCACCCTCTATGCTCAATTTACACTCCTCTTCTGTCCTGCTCCATATCATCACTCTCGTTTTCCTCAAATGCATCCTCATTCCCAACTTATGCATTACTTTCTTGATCTCATCCAGGTTACTCTGCATGTCCTCCTTCTTCTCAGCCACCATCACTATATCATCTGCGAAGGGTATTGGTGTTGGTTAGCTGTACCCCACCTTGTAAGTTCTCCTTTGCTTCTCTCATTCCATCCATAAACACATTAAATAACCAAAGTGACATCACACATCCCTGCCTCACTCCTTGGGTAATGGGAAACCATCCTGACATTTTCCCGCTAATGCACACACTTGCCCGGCTCCCTAAGTACATGGACTGGATTGCTCTCATTAGGCCTCCCTGAATGCCATAACACTCCAGCACCTGCCATAACCTGTCTCTACACCCCGTATCATACGCCTTTTCTAAATCTATGTATGCCATCACCATCTGCTTGTTTTTTCGAGCACTTTCTCTCTCAGTTGCCTGATTGTAAAGATCTGATCTACACAGCTTCTTCCTCGTCTAAAGCCACCTTGCACCTCCGTCACCTTACTTTCTGTCTTACTCCTCACTCGGTTATCCAGGATGCGAGTATACACTTTGCTGGGAACACTGAGCAGGCTTATCCCTCTGTAGTTGCTGCATGTCATCTTACTGCCCTTCTTATGTAGTGGTACAATAACTGCCTTCTTCCAGTCCTCTACCACTTTTCCCTTAGCCCATGCTAGCTCTATGACCCTGTGTAACCACTCAGCTGCCACAATACCTCCTGCTTTCAGCATTTCTGCACCAACTCCACATATACCTGGGGCCTTTCCACTCTTCAACTTCCCTATGGCTTCTACAACTTCCTCAATACCGATACTCTCCTTTTCTTGTGTTGGGTCAGGTCCTGAATCATCCCTTGTACTCCTCTTCCTGCTGACCTCCCTGAAGTAGCCCTGAGAAGTACTCCTTCCATCTCTCCATGACCCCTTCGTCATCACCTATCACTTGACCATTAACATCACAGATCTTCTCTGCCTCCTGACTGCCTCTCCTAGGTGCCTTCACTCTACTCAAAAACATGTGTTGGTAGTTCTGAAAATCATTCTGCAGAGACCTGCCCAGCTCTATCCATTCCTCATTCTGTGCTATTCTCACTACTTTCTTGGCTTCCTTCTTAGCCCTATAATACTCATTCTTAGCTTCTGGTGTCTTTCATTTCAACCACATCAGGTATGCCACCTTCTTCTTCTTCACTGCTTCCTTCACCTCCTCGTTCCACTATCTCATCCTCTTCCTCTGCCCCTTGCTACGTTTCACCCCACACACTTCCACAGCTGTACTCAGTATTCCTTCCTTAAACTCTGCCCATACCTCTTCAATACTCTCCTCTCTGTGGCATAATACACTCTGTCCTATGATGCTCATTTTCTGCTTCAATTTCATCTTAAACTTCAACCTTATTCCCCTACCTTTCAACCGATCGTTCCTAATCCTCATATTCTCCTCTGACTTTCTGCATCCACCTGTTTTCCTGCATCTGCTTTCCACCCTGTTCTTCCTACTCATCTTCAACAGAACCAGATAGTGATCGCTTCCTATCTTGGCACCTCTCACCACTTTGACGTCTTTCACCTTCACTCAATTGTCTTTTCTCACCAAGAAATAATCAATGATGCTCCTCAACTCTCTCCCTGGGCACACCCAGGTATGCTTGTGTATCTCCTTGTGTTGGTACCACGTGTTTGTGACCAGCATCTCATTTGCTGCACAAAACTTCAACAGTTGCTCTCCACTCTCATTTCTAACTTCTTCACCATGCCTACCAATCACACTGCCCCACATTTCAGAGTTTCTGCCCACTCTTGCATTCAGGTCACCCATTATTATCAGTGTCTCTTTCCTTCATACTTTCTCAGTGACTTTCTGCAGCTCATTGTAGAAATGCTCCTTCACCTCGCTTCTGCTGTCATTCGTTGGAGCATACACTTGCACAAGTGTTAACCATTCTCCTTCGACCTTTAGCTTCACCATCACAATCCTTTCACTCACACACTGCCAGCTCTTGACATACCTACTCATCCGCTCCCACAAGAACACCGCTACACCCGCTCTCGCTTGTCCATCACTCATGCCCAAAAAATCACATAGTAATCACGTCTATACTTTTAGTGCCACTGCCCTTCCACCTCGTCTCACTAACCGCAAGAACGCCAAGATCATACCTCTTCATCTCCTCAATCAGCTCCTCCTCTTTCTCCTTCAATGAACGTACATTCCACGTTCCCATTTCGTACAATTCATTGCTCCGGCTGGTCGGCATCTCTACTGGCAGGCTGTCCTTCGACAATTCACCTAGCGCATATAGTAGGATGATTATTTTGGACGATCAAGCACGCCAACAAATCACTCGTCACTTCTTAATTGTCACTTCAATGCAACATTTCACCCATCACGGGCTTCGTCAGGCATACAGCAAAGGAAAAGAAAAAGTGGCAACTTATATACTAGTCTAATGGGCAATGATTGGTCAGGATAGCATGCATGTGCAACACACAACATTCGACCAATGAGGTGGGAGAAAAATGAGTGGTACACAATGTCACAGGTGACCAATCAGATGTCATATACTATTTACTCCTCTAGATGCCTAATTAGGGAGTTCCAGACTGGACTCAGGGAAGACCCTGAGTCCATGTTGTACGTTCTCCTAGTCCTGATGTACACGCTCTCCTTGATCTTCCTCTCCTTCCATCTGTTTGACCTGTCCACCACGTGTGCTGCCCCCCAGTCCATGTTATGGTTTGTCTTCATCCAGTGTGTAGCATTAGCATTCCGTACATCACCTGTGGCCACTGCTCTATTGTGTTCACTGATCCTAGTCTTCAATGGTCTTCCAGTTTCACCAATGTAGACCTCATCGCACTGTGCACAGGGGATCTGGTATATCACACCCTTGTCCCTGTGCTTCTGTGGTCCCTTCACTCTTGTGAGTAGACCCCTCAGTATGGACTTCTGTTGGTACACAGCTTGTACTCCGGCCTTCCTGCAGATGTCCGCTATCTTGTCTGAAGTCCCCTTTACATACGGTAGTATGCATAGGGTCTTCCTTCTGGGATTGGATGCTTCTGTTACTGTCCCGTCTGCGTGTGGTACCTCCTGTCTGGTTCTCGGCATCATTGCACTTGCGATGAACTTCTCTGGGTAGCCGTTCTTCCGGAAAGTCACCCTTAGGTGGTCCTCCTCTGCTTCCAGTTCCTCTGTTTCACAGATCCTTGTCGCTCTCGACAGCAAGCATTTGATGACTCCCCGCTTGACCCTGTTGTGGTGGTTGGAGGTGAAGTGAATGTACCGGTCTGTGTGGGTTACCTTCCTATAGACCATTGTTGTTAGTCTATCAGCCCCTCGTGTGACCAGCACATCCAGGAAAGAGAGTTTCCTATCCTCCTCCAGCTCCATCGTAAAATGGATACTGGGTCTGATGGAGTTAAGGTGTTCGAGGAAGTCCTGCAACTTGTCCCTTCCTTCATTCCAAACAACAAAGGTGTCATCCACTTATCGGAGCCAGGTGTTTGGCTTGAACCTTGCTGACTCAATGGCTAGTGCTTCAAAGTGTTCCATGTAGATGTTTGCCACAACTGGCGACAGTGGGTTTCCCATGGCTGCCCCTTCCTTCTGTTGGTAGAATCTGTTATTCCACATGAAGTATGTGGATGTCAGGCACAGGTGTAGCAGTCTCTTGATTGAGGTTACGGAGAGTGTTGTGTTCCTTACCTCAGGCTCCTGCTCCTCTAGTCTTCTACCAATGACCTCCAGTGCTTCTGCTATGGGGACCTTTGTGAAGAGCGAGGTGACATCGAAGCTCACCAGGATACTTCCTTCTTCTAGTCTTATGCTCCTAGCTTTCTCCACAAAGTCTCCAGAGTCTTTGACGAAAGTTGAGGTCTTGCCTGAGGGCGGTGAGATGATGCGAGTTAAAAACTTGGCCAAGTTGTATGTTGGAGAATCAATGCTGGATACTATGGGTCTCAGTGGTCAAGGATCAAGGAGAGCGTGTACATCAGGACCAGGAGAACGTACAACATGGACTCAGGGTCTTCCCTGAGTCCAGTCTGGAACTCCCTAATTAGGCATCTAGAGGAGTAAATAGTATATGACATCTGATTGGTCACCTGTGACATTGTGTACCACTCATTTTTCTCCCATCTCATTGGTCGAATGTTGTGTGTTGCACATGCATGCTATCCTGACCAATCATTGCCCATTAGACTAGTATATAAGTTGCCACTTTTTCTTTTCCTTTGCTGTATGCCTGACGAAGCCCGTGATGGGCGAAACGTTGCATTGAAGTGACAATTAAGAAGTGACGAGTGATTTGTTGGCGTGCTTGATTGTCCAAAATAATCATCCTACTATCAACTCCAGCATGCCTAATAACTGTCATGTCACCTAGCGCAGTTTGCCACCGCCATTTTAATCACCAATATTTCATCCATATATTAAATACTTGCATTTTATTGTGAATTATTGTATATTGTTACAGGTATGCCATCCAGATTTTCTAGCGGATTTCTACGCCTTGCTAATGGATATGCACGCTCAGCCGGTAGAGTTGAGATTTGGTATTCCGACCAGTGGAACACAGTGTGTGATGATGGCTGGAGTGTTACTGATGCAAGAGTTGCATGCCGCCAGCTTGGGTATGAAGGGGCAGCATTGGCCCATCAGAGAGCACATTTTGGCCAAGGCTCAGGAGGAATTCTACTGGATAATTTGTTATGCACTGGAGCCGAAGGGTCTCTCTTTCAATGTCAGCATAATGGGATCTACAGCCATAACTGTGGGCATGGGGAAGATGCAGGTGTGACATGTGAGTTAATATCTGCATGGGATTGTGATTGTTTATCCATAAACTAAGTTTGCTAGCCATAATATGAACAGTTATGCAGGTGTGACATGTGAGTGAACCTTTTACATGCATATACTTGCATGTACTTGCATGCCTATCAGGAAGTATGTAGTTATTTATATCATTAATGTATGTCAGCCTCTTTCAACCTGATGGGCCAGCCAGCTAGGACTACATAAGGTGGCCTACACAAGTGCAGTACGAACTAAAAAGCTGTTGTGGTCACACCAAAGCCAAAGCTGGCACCTGCCCCCTAGCATTTAAATAATCAAGTAGGGACACTACAGGGCACAATGCAGAGCCGGTGGCACCCAGGCACACAGTTGGCCCTGGGCACAGCTGGTCAGTTTGGATCCTTTGTTGCAAATGTCAAAATGCCACTGAAGCGGAAAATGACAAGGCAGATGTCTTGCAGGGAGAGATGAGTCGAAGTGCATTTCATCTGAGAGCACAAACTTCGCACAACACAGAAAGCCAAAAAAGCCAGTGCAGCAGGCAGTCCATTTCATAGTGCAGTCGTAGGTCTTAGGGCTGGCAGCAAGTGAGGCCTTCATCTTGAGCAGTAGCGATGCTGTAATGGGAAGCCTGATGAGAAGTGGGCTGCAAAGTGCGCCAATTTGTGCTATGGCCCACAAGAGAACTTTCAGGTGTGGAGTATGGACGGTTCGGAATGACTCGGATGGGTTGCTGAGAATCCAAAAGTGCTGCAAAAAAGCTGCAAGATAACTTTCCACGATCGATGTAGAGAGTCCTTCAGTGTTACTTTCTCTTGGGTGATGGGAAACACAGGAGGGAGAAGGTTAAAGTGACGGACTGATAGCGTTTTCAGCTGCATAGGTCTTCCAAGTAGATGGAGTGAGCCCTGCCTCCGAAAACTACTAAACAGCACCACTGCTGCGATGTCCAGTCTGGTTCTTGATTTCATAGTGAGGTGTGGTTGATTGGTACCTGAGTGGGAGAGTGAAAAGCATAACTCGAGCGAGGCAAGAATGCAAGAAAGCAAATCTGCAAGTCTGTTACCAGAGGCCAAAATATGGACAGCACGCAGGCAGCACTCATAGAGTGCCTGGAAAAGGCAAGGCATCAGAGCACGTGACATGCAAGTGTCGCGAGCATGTAATCGGTTTACATGCATAACCGCGGCGATGTCAGAATGGCACAGAACCATCCGGCTGAACAAAAGCTGGCCCCAAATGGCGCAAGCAAGAATGATGGATGGTATAGAGTTCTCTTAGTGCTGAAATGGTCAGGACCAAGTATGGTGGCCACAGAACCTGAAACCACTGTAAACCATACCAAGCATTGCAGCCCCATGATCCAGAAGCCACGGTGAATAAGTGGAAATCCAACTGTCAAAGAATCAGATTTAAACTGTTGAACCGAGGTGCCTGACCAGGAGGCAAGACGTGCCTGCCACCATCCCAGCCCTAGCAACCAGATTGAGCCGCCTGTAATGCCCCTCCTTCATAGCTGACAAAACTGCAAAAAGATTGGTAAGAAACGCTTTACCAAGAGGGCAGGCCTTTGAAGCATACACGAGATGGCCCACGAGTAATTGGAGAGCCAGGAGATCATTAACTATATATACGTTGGTAGCCTATTGTGTTCACCAAGCTGCAGACTTTGACAAGCTTATCCTGGGGTAAGAATACATGCGTTCATGCTGAGTTCAATCGAATGCCTTGGAAGGACAAGGCTCTCACGAGATCATCGATTTTATTCTAGGCTGGAAGTACTCCGAGTTTCATGGCATGATGCAATATTGCCAAAGCTTTATGACATTCAGTGGAGTTGGGGGCTCCAAAACCAATGTGATGTTTACTAGCTGACTAGCAAATATGCCGCTGAGTGAATTCCCTCCTGATGAAGTCATTCATTTATGGGGCCTGGATGGACCCATGCTGCATGCCCTCTAAGAGAGCTGCAGCAAAATGCAGGTCTGGGTGGTTGGGGGGCCAAACCTTGAGCTGGGTGGACATAGGCTTCAACGTGATTGCAGCTGGAACCCCCACGAATGTACGTGCTTGGTGGTGGGGCCCAGCCTGCAGCTTGCAGAATTGCCTGGTAACAAAGGCTTCCAATACCGAGGAGATTTTGTGGAGCTAGGGATGCTGGTATTCATGACTGATCAGCTTGTGCCTGGTGCAGCGCCATCTGGGGCAGCAAATATGGAATTGATTCATCGTACTATAATTATATGGTAGCTAGCTACATGTTGACGCATGCAAAACAGAATGTGATGGCCTGCATCTGCGTAGTGCCCTGCATAGGTTGATGCTATGCGGCGGAACCGGGGAGTCCGGTGATTGTGGCCAATCAGTCATATTCGTGCATCTGGCTTTGAGTGGAACACTTGACACGTGTATTAACCATGCTCCTAAGATTCCCGTCATGTTTGCAGACTCTGAGCCAATGCTGCAGATATCGAGCTACGTAGCTATCTGGATCTAGTCTAAATCCAAAGACCTATCTGATAAATATTGACAATCGCACTAAGGGCAGACGCAAGGCCTGCCTACCACTTGCTAATGGGCAAAAAAGAAAAAGTGGGCTGAATGCAAAATTGACAAAACTTTGAACTCACCAACCTACCTGGTACGGAGAGCGAGCCCAAACCGGAGGGCCGAAGTAGTCGGGGTGCACACTTCCGTAACGCACGGAGGTCTCGCACTGTGATGCAACGAATAGCCAAATAAATCTGTAGAGCCAAATCCACAGCTACACCAGCCAGTCTGTGCGTCACACAAAGCTAGCGAGGCTAGGGAACTGCGCATGTGTAGATCTGCACGTGATTGCGTGATTGTTGCATGGCCTCCTTGCTTAGGCGGTGCAGCAATAGAGGGGCTGCTCCAGATGACACATCAACTTTGTTTAACATAATAAACTACCTGTATATTCATGTATCAGTATATAAGTTTGTGTCATTTCTAAACTATCAACTACGAAAAGGTAATTTAACAGGTGAATAACTTTAAAGCTTCCAAATGTCATTGGCCATAAAATTTAAATTATATATATATATATCAGGTCAGATGGAAAGAGACCTGATGGGGTGACGATCATCCCCTGGAAGACAGGTCGTACCCTTGTCTGGGATGCCACATGCACAGATACCTTTGCTGCATCACATCTAACACTTGCCGCCAGGGAGGCAAGGGCTGTTGCAGCGTTGGCGGAAGAGAGGAAGAGGGCAAAGTACCTGGACTTGGCACAGACACACCACTTCGTTGCGGTAGTTGTGGAGACAACTGGTGCCATGGGCACTGATGCCCTGGACTTTTTTGCAGACGTTGGAAGCCGAGTCAGGGCGGTTTCTAATGAAGCCCAGTCACGTACTTTCATCCTGCAGCAGGTCTCCGTGGCCTTGCAGCGAGGCAACGCTGCCTCAGTCCTGGGGACCATAGGGTGACCCCTTTAGGTTAGGTATTAGGGTATTAGGTACTTATCATTATTTCTATTAATTTGATGTTATATACGTATATTATATATTATGTATAATTTTGTTTACTAATTGTATATCATAATTATAACTGTACTTTGTGCATATATATATAATTATACATATAATATGTATACACTCTACTTATTTGTCATACGTAAATATGCTTCTCTGTATATATTATATGCTTGTATATGTTTCTGGTGAGATCATATTATATATATGTACGTATATATAATTGATATGGGGAGATTTTGTTACACTTGTCTACATGCATACAAGGCCCTCATTATAATATATTATATACAGTTTAACTGCTAATTGGAACGGCCCTTCATCTTATTTTATTCTATCCCTGCAACATCAAACAAGACTCTGTAAACTAGTCAGCTGTTTGCCACTGGACAATAGCATTACAATCCCTTCATCAATCTAACAGGCATTTTAAGTCCAAAGAATTTGAATTACAGCTATTATAAATGCGACACTTTTACATGCAGGTGGCTGTGGTGACCCTGGTACAAGCAATGGCATTACTCCCTTTGTCAATGGAACTGCTGTCAATAGCACTGTCACATACACTTGTCAATCCGGGTACATCTTGTCAGGGAATAGCACCAGGACATGTCATACAAATGGGCATTGGACTGGAAGTGTGCCAACTTGCATCAGTGAGTATACACATGTATGGTCCTACATTATATACATAATTATAGTAATAATATATATACATATAATAATATATGTTTCATTCAATTATAATATGTATAATTATGATTGTGGCATTCATAGTGTATAGTCATTGGAAGATGGATTTAATACAATGTCATAAACGTGACTGTGGCAATAGTGTGAAAGTACTGTTGCAGTTCATAAAGTAATCATTAGAAGATAAATTTTGCCAGCATATAATATAATAATAATATAATTATAATAATGTTCTTTATGAATGCAGGGCAGTGCTCCTAGTTGGACCAGCCATTGTTGTGTTGGATGTTGAGGAACATAAATAACACTATTCTCAAGATGTGTATTTTGCTTTGCAAGGAAACAATTTTGAGACAATTCATGGTGTTGTGTGCTACAGTAAAACATTCATTAATTGTAGTTTTGAGAAGTGTTCGAATGTTTAGTTTGTTTGCAATAATTATGGCAATAAGGCTGTTGAAGCTGCTGAAGTAACATGCATGTGACTTCTATGTATGCAATATAATAATTTGTGTGATATTTATGCCATTTTAATGCTTATTATTATGTCTAGCTAAATTGTACTATATATATACACGGGCTGTAATAAATGTGAAAAGCTAAGTACTTTAATTAAAGCATGTCTTGGGTGTATTCTTGCCGAGGTTAAAGCAACATTTAATATTGATATTTCCGACGTTCAGGCAGAGGCGGAAAATACATAAGTGGAAATGCCAATTCTGCTCTATTTCCTAAATATAACATGTGCACTAATTAATGCAGACCAAAATGGTGAAATGAGCCAGAAGTGTAATCAATTGCATGCATGCTGGCCAGACAACACCAGATGCAACCATCTTCAGAAACCTTTGGGGCCAGGCCTAGGGCTTAGCAACTAGTGAACACCTAAAGATTATACATAAAGAACGAACCAGCAAGTAGCATTAGGATTCAGTAATGTGGATGTAAGTTCAAATCTGAAACTCTTTCTTATGAAAATGTGCTTTGCTTTGCATTCATGCAAGGTGATAAACAGTAAATAAAATGTCTGTTGAGAAGCTTAAAGTTGAGAATCAGTTAGCTAGTGACATAAATTGCATGAAATTGTTGCTACTTTGGGCAGCCTCTTAAATCCCACACACTTGTAGTGGTGCTACCTGTAACACGTGTCCCACCAAATCCACTTGACTATAATATATCATCATAGGCTCCACTGCACTTGGAAGCAGTGGCTTGTGTTTTCATCTTGAGTGAGTTGCTCCCCTTGTAACCACTTGTTTTGATCTTCTTTTGCTCCTCTTTCTACCCTTTTTGCAGCTTTCTTCTGCTCTTCTTGCAGCCTCTAGTATTCCATCACCTCTTCATTTGATAGTGTGGTACCTTCCATGTGCAGCTTCACCTTCTTCTTTTTATCCTTTGGAGCATTGGGCAGTGGCTTACAGTTGTCCTCAGTGTGCAGGGGAGTTACTTTCACTACACTGCAGCTACTGCTGATCTTCCGGCTCTCAGTACTGGTATTGGCAATGTATGGTGCAATTTTGTTTGATGGAATGGTCTTAGTGTTGATTGGGTGCAACCAGATGCTTTGAAACCTGCTGTTATGTGTTCAGGACACACTGATTCTGCACAGAGGTGGTTTAGCAGACATAATTATAAATACTTCCTTTGTGACATTTGCTGCACGAGTAGATGCTTTGTACTTGCTCAATATCATTCGCCATATTTCAGTCATTGGCCCTTAGACACTGACATCCATTGGCTGCAGGATGTGTGATGTGTGTGCCGGTAAACAAACATGGTGAATGTTACATGCCTTAACTTGTTGCAGGAGCTTTAAATTCAAATAGCTCCGTCTGGACCACTTTTGGTCCGAGGATATGTACAAATGGCTTCCTTTACACGACACATGGTGGTATATGCGTCGCCCTGAAGCTGACTCAGTGGTGTGGATGGTGGTCACTTCCGGGCCTAACTCACCGGTTGACTTATGAACCCACTTTCTACCTTTACTGCAAGCACATGGCTGGATGCCACAGATATTCAGATGCCACTTTCATTGCAGTTCCAGAGCCGATTTCCAATGTCTGGTGCATTAATGAGCTTCTGTGACCTCAGAAGGATGGTGACTTTTAGAATGAAACCCTTAACAGTTGCCTGGTTGCCAGCGATTGCTCCATATTTTGGCAAGTGCTGAGGCAATATGCTGTGATTGAACCCCCCCTCCACCAATGAGGACATGGTTTGGCACAAAAGGGGTTGTCACGACCAATGCTGCTGCTGTAGTCAACAACAGTCGCACCCACCGTCTCCTTTATAAACCCAGTCCCTAGCTCCTATAGCATGAAATGGCAATCTCATTTTCCTCTGCAGGGGTTAATATTGTTGATCGTCCTGATCCAAACAAGAAAATTTATATTTTTATAGGACATGGTTTGAGTTAGGTTATACATAAATTTTGTATGCAGGACGTGATGGTGTAAGTCTACTTCACGAAAATTGTCAAAGACTATTTACATATTGCTGAGTGTTTGACAAATATATGATAAAATACAGACAATTCTTTTAGTATAATATATGACTATGTGTACAGTGCAAGTTCAATATACCATGGTTATGTAATGTAATGAAATGTATAGTATGTTTAAGTCCCATGTACCAACCAACACCCAGACATGCTGACACATGGCTTAACCTGACATGGATAAGCTGAGTGCATATACTTTGAGTGCTATTCCATTCCAACTATTCCATTAATGTTTTTGTCTTTGAATGTTTTCAAAGACAAAAACATTAATGGAATAGTTAATTAAACTTTCCTTGGCTGTTACAGGTTACATACCTGTAGCCAGTTGACAAAGGCTCTCGAGCCGAAACGTCCTGCGCTCACCTCCCGTTTGTGTTAAGCTGCTATTTGCTCATCAAAATTCATGAATATTACAGATCATAATCATAATATATATTTGTATATGATGGTTTACACGTATTTGTTATAACACCTCCAGGAGAGATATGCCTGATTTTATAAGCACGACCCACCAGGGCGCAAAGTGCCTGGGGGGGGGAGGGGGGGAGTGCTTATCAATCAGCCATCATTTTATTTGAACTGGAGGTGTTATAATTGATTTATTTCCCATTGCTAGGTGTAGTTTGGAAGCCCAAATTGATTATTAACTACCAACGCTTATATCCAGATATAAGCATTAGCATATGATCATTCATCAACTACCAGCATTTATATATCTATATATGCGCATTTATGAGTACACAATAAACATAGCAACCACTTAGCAATGGGAGATTAACTACACTATAATATATAAAACACATGTCATTATGCTGGTTGCAGCAATTGTTGGTGATTACAATGTAAAGGGTCACAGTTTGCAGGCTACTGCTTCAGATAAATTGGTACTTGGTAGTGAGTTTTAGAATGCCATTTATTGCATAAAATGGCACATGATCCCATGAGTTTCATGTTGCTGCTGCCTCCTTTGCTCATGTAGACAAGTGTCAAGAGGTTTCAAACTACCTCAGTGATTTTGCGGGATTCTACCCTTCTTTATATACAAATTAGGTAAGCTTATCCTTAATAAACAACATCCAAACGATATGATTCTCTTGCATAAGCTCCAGCCTCTATATTGTCTGCAGTGTAAAGTTGCTATATGGTTGTGTGTCTATTTTGTATGTTTAATTTTACACCTATTCCCGCAGTATTCTGCACCCCAGCATGCTCTCTTTTCGCTGGCCAGACCCTTGCCATAATATCTTGATGGCGAAAGCAGTTGTTGTCAATTGCCCCAGCAAGCCACTGGAATGAGAAAGCATTCGTCGCCCTTAATGTCAACAGAGGAGAGGCCAGTAGACCTCAAGGGGTGGGGTGCAGGAACGGATGGACAGGCTTTTACAAACATTTAGAGCAGAGGATGCCAGAGCTCTGAAACAGTGGTGTGTGTTGCAAAAAGGGGGGTACTTACCTCTTTAGAACTGGGGAACTGTTGGAGCCACTGTGCTGTAAGGTCTTTTCGGGGAATGCCACTCAAGAGCTCTGAAACAGTGGTGTGTGTGTGTGTTTGTGTGTGTGTGCGTGCGTGTATGTGTGTGTGTGTGTTTGTGAGTGTATGTGTGTGTGTGTTTGTGTGTGTGTGCGTGCATGTTTGTGCGTGTGCGTGTGTTTCTGTGTGCATAAGGAGTGTGGAGTGAGGGTTGGTGTGTATCTGGTGTGTGTGTGTGTGTCTGTACATATACTTAGGTATATGCCCCGATCTGGTACTGAAGAGGAATATACCGAGTTGGAGCAGCTGCTTAAAGATATATCCTGTTACGTAAAGGACTTTGCTGCTGCAAAGGCAGCACAGAATCAAACAAGAAAAATAATGGCAAACAAGAAGGAGAGGATGTGAAGAGAGCAGCCATGGAAGGGATGGCAAGTACATCTATTATTGTCATGTTTATATATACTATGCATGTGCTGAATAGAATGTGCATGTCTTAACTAGTGATTGTACCATTTGTTCTGTCTGTTTGAAAAGAGAGAAGACATTCAAGAGAAGGATAATCATCACCAGCTAATGCGTCAATAGCATTATCTGCAGATCTGTATGATCGTGATTTCTTCAGCTATTGCGATGCTGCAGCAAAGTATGAGAAGAAGGCTGCATTAAAAGAGGGAGAGCTAGAATTGAAAAAGTATGAGTCAGATTTCAAACGAAGAAAGATGGACATGGAAGAAGAGATAAAGCAGCGGGTACAAATTGAGCTAGAGAAGAAGAGGCCATTTTTAGTACTGTTTGATATGGAACTTGTGTCAAGCATAATTTGTAAGTTACATTCAATACTTTACTGGCATTCTATAAAAAGTCAATGATCATGAACAAGTTAAAGTCGATCTGCTTGTATAGGGCTACAGATGATTATTTAAATAAGTTTCCAAAGATGGAGGCTGTACACCAAAGAAAGTTGTAGCCATACAGATGAATGTGACTGTTGGTCAGTAGTGCTACTACCAGGTAAAACTTGTCAGCAGGTTGCAAAAAATATCTTGGTTCTTCCTAAAATCTATTTGTGCAAATTAATGTACTGCACAACTTTGCCAAACCTCCACTTGACATTAATGCACACTGTACTCATAATGTTAAATTCATTCTCCTGAGGAGTCAAGTGCTAACCAAGGTAAGGGGCCAAGATGTTTCTTGATCAAACTATACACGGGGTCGCCATAGATGACACAGGGTTCTCCACTGGGTCTGTTGAAGCAATGAAGCTTTTCTTGTAAGCCACTCACAGACAATATAAAGGCATCATACCATCTTCCCTCCAGTGGTCCAAATGTGGGCAATCAGTCCATTGGACATACACATACACAGATACACACGCACACACACACACACACGTACATGTACACATGCATATACACAAGATAATTATATGTGAGTGCTCTCATAGCATTCAATGGTCTTTTTGGTTGGACTTAGTTCCCTCCTTCACAGCCCTGCTTCACTCGTACCCCTCCAATCATTCTTACTGCACTTCCTATCCATGATTTAATTTCCTTCTTCATATTCCCATCGCTGCTGATCATCACATCCCGATACTTCATTTCATCAACTTTTTTCTATTTACATATGACCGATTCTCACTTCACAACGTCCCTTCTTAATTCAAGCACAGACTGGTGCTTTGCACCAAGGAAGCCTCGTAGAAAATATCATAACATTATATAAATGCACAGGGGTTGTCTAAATGCACCATGTTGCATTATATTTGCGTGCATGTAAGTAGTTGAGATCTGGGTAGTACAATGGTGGAGTGGACAATTGCTTCTTGGTTTATTCTCTGCTGCTACAACTGGCTGTACCAGGCTATGAGGGAGTATGTTTGGAAACACTACATCAGCTTAATTAATGTAGTGCATCCTCACATTTAATGATGTGATCGTCCTTCATCACTTGATCTCCCCCTCTGGGCTGCCTCACCATTGATTGATCAGAGTGACTTTGGAAGGCTACTTGTCCAGGTTACATGGGGGGAGGGGCAGCTAGAAGGGAACCCTTGCAGTCCAATGAATTTGCTTTGCTATGTTTACATGATTCATGAAAATTGTTACAATCAAGACTCTTGCTGTAAATATCATCAGTATAGCTAATTAGTGATAGCTTGCTGGCTACTGCAGACCATGTCAAGCAAAATTTTGTACTACATATCTAGCTAGTTAGCTGGCCACTATGGAACTTGTGTGAAGCATAATTTGTATATAAGTTACATTCTATATATTATGTTGATCGTACATCGTTTTTATTCATATACTTTGCTGACATTCTATAAATATTGCATAACGCAGAAACACAGACATACATAAATATAGTAGCTATACAAATTCAATGAGCATGAACAAGTTAAAGTCGATCTGCTTGTATAGGGCTACAGATGTTTATTTAAATAGTTTTCCAAAGATGGAGGCTGTACACCAAAGAAAGTTGTACATGTAGCTATACAGATGAGTGTGACTGTTGGTCAGTAGTGCTACTACCATGTAGAACCTGCAGACAGGTTGGTTCTTCCTAAAGTCCGTGTATGCAAATTAATGTTCTGCACAACTTTGCCAAGAACTTGACACTAATGCGCACTCTATTCATAATGTTAAATTCATTCTCCTGAGGAGTCAAGCGCTAACCAAGGTAAGGGTCCAAGATGTTTCTTGATCAAACTATACACGGGGTCGCCATAGATGACATAGGGTTCTCCACTGGGTCTGTTGAAGCAATGAAGCTTTTCTTGTAAGCCACTCACAGACAATATGAAGGCATCATGCCGTCTTAATTCCCTCCGGTAGTCCAAATGTGGGCAATCAGTCCATTGGACATACACATACGTACACAGATACACACACGCACACACACACGTACACGTACACATGCACATACACTAGAGAATGCACACGCACACACACACACACACACACACACACCAATATTATGCATAGGTTGTAGGAAGTGGTTTAAATGTAGATCATTCAGGCAGAGTGGTATTAATTCCTGTTACTGCAGACAACTGAAGGGAATTTCTAGGCATATAAATTATAATATCAATCACTCAATGAGCAGATATGAATCTCCAATGCTGGAGGTCATCCAAGTACATCTGCACTCTACAGACACAGCAAAATTATAATTATGTGAGTAAAGCCTCGTAGGAAATATCATAACATTATATAAATGCACAGGGGTTGTCTAAATGCACCATGTTGCATTATATTTGCGTGCATGTAAGTAGTTGAGATCTGGGTAGTACAATGGTGGAGTGGAGAAGGGCTTCTTGGTTTATTCTCTGCTGCTACAACTGGCTGTACCAGGCTATGAGGGAGTATGTTTGGAAAGACTACATTAGCAGTCTGTGGTTCAGCTTAATTAATGTACTGCATCCTCACCTGTAAATGATGTGATCGTTTTCATCACTTGATCTCCCCCTCAGGGCTGCCTCACCACTGATTGATCACTGACGTTGGAAAGCTACTTGTCAAGGTTACATGGGGGGGAGGGGGGGGGGGAAGGGGGGACAGTTAGAAGGGAACCCTTGCAGCCCAATGTATACGTATTGACCTGCTGTTCACATGATTCATTAAATTGCTACAAGGAAGACTCTTGCTATGATTATCATCAGTGCGGCTATTTAGCGATAGCTTGCTGGCTACTGTAGACCCTGGTGGCAAGCAAAATTTTGTAGAACAGAGCGAGCAAAATTTTGTACAACATAGCTAGCTAAACAGAGATTACAATGGCAATAACTATAGCTAGTTAGATAGCTAGCTATTAGTGGTAAAGCTCTCTCTGTATAATATACATTTTTATACATTACACACACAACCATATATACGTATGTATGTTACGCCCCTACCCAACCGCTGTCCCGTTTCAAAGCTGGTCAGCCCATTTCGAAGCGGGTAACCGGCTTCGAAGCGGGTGACGTATGAAACGCCGGAGTGGACTAATTTCAAGATATTTCGTGATCGGCACTTCGATGACCATGCCGACCGTGGATCTTCGATGTCGACCGTCAATCCAAACCCCAAATTCACGGTCTATGGAACGCTCCTACGTATTTCTTCAATAATTGGCCTTACTTGTACTATTCGAGATGAACAAGCCCTAGTGTCGAAGCGCAGGGCTCTCCACGTAGGCGCCCGTTTATCTTTAAGAATGAAGGCGCTGTGTTAGTGTTCTGTGTAGCAGTGTTGTTCCTATCTTTGTCGGTTTCATAATGTGTGTGTGCGTGCGTGTGTGCGTGCGTGCGTGCGTGCGTGCGTGTGTCAGTCATACCGTGTATAACATGTGCATGGTAGCCACCTTTTTCTGCTAAGTTTAAACATTTAGCTATATATTTTAGGACTATATAGCTAAGTAATTATTTTCCTTTCTGGTCAATGATTGCTCATATCTATGTTTGGCTATACATGGGGCTGCAGATCCACAATGCTGTTGCCTTTAAGTGGTGGTGAATTTCCGCTGGACATAAACACGTTGTCCCTGATTCCAAGGTTGTGAGATCAGGTGGTCGAAAGAGGCTGTTTACCTCTCCTGTGGAAGAGCTAGCACTGGAGCATGGAGCTGCTTTGCACCGCTAGACAGAGTTCAAGAATTACGCACTAGCTAACATCAAACAGCAAAAGGTGTGCAAACGGCTAGTGACAGAATTGTAATGTTTAGCTACTTATGGAATGTTTTCAGGTGACATTGCATGAGCAGTGTTGTCATCTGTAATGTTGCTTAATCAATTCACTTACCTGGCCCTGCCAATCAATGTAATTTATCTAAGCATGCATGCCGTTTATTGAATTTTTGAGTTGTGACTGAAGAGAACTGGGTTGCCCATTACTGATTTGATTAGAATGTTGAACGTGAATGTTTGCACAATGTTTGTTCCATGTTACTGATGAGTAATTAGTGAATGGCTAGATTTTGTAGGTAGCATATAATAATTAGTGTTTTGCTGTAGAACATAACCACAGTTTCTCTCACTTGCTGTTTGGTTTCAACTGCCAATTGTTGCATTAGCCCCAAACACCGTAATGATATCATGGCACCTTTTGTTGATCTTATTCTAACTAATTAGCATGATTCTGACTGTCTCTGTTTGGTACATCATCCTAGTCAGACAAAGGCAGGAGTCACTTTCTTACAACTGTCAGATGACAGGTGAGGAGTGCATTTGGTTGTAAAGTAGTGGATTTTCGCAACTTCACTTCATTTGCTCTAGTGCGAATACTACACTTTAGATGTTGCTTCTACTCACTTATCATTGCCTATTAGCTTTAAACTATTTTAACTATTGTAAACTAGGTGTAAGGAACTGATTTGTTGAACTGTCATTCTCTATAGTTATATGAGATTATCATTTTAAAAGGTGTGTTCACTGTCTATAATGATGCCTTACGTGAGAGTGAGAGTGCTTTAGTAAGTAATTGGTTGCTGCTTTTCTGACCGAGAAGTTGAGCAGTAACAGAGACTCCCTTGTAACATTGGTATAACTTGTATGAAAAGCATGAAATGAGTAGTTGTTGAAATTTCATGAGTTGCAGCTGCAACTTTGTCTTCATGGTTGTACAGGGGGTCATAAGGGCAGAATACACAGTCCAGTCTAGTGTACTTGTACACAATGTAGCTTGAGTGAAATTTTCTGAATTGCAACCACGACTTTGTCCTCATGGTTCTAGGGGTCTTGACGGTATAATGGACTGTCTAGTATGCTATACACAGCACATTGGAACTTGGCAGCTAATTAAGGATATTGTTGTGCATGTAAATGAGCACTATACCACATTCTAAGTGAATAGAAAACACATACCTGTGACACTCGACTAAACACCCTAGTCCCAAATAGAGCTGCTAGTGTATAGATGTTGGGGTGTTACATGTCATTAACAGGTTGTTTAGTGTTGCACATTACTAATGTGTCAGTGAGTGTTTGCAGGCTGGTGTGTACTATGTGCAAGTTGCTACGTAGCTTCACAGCCTGAAAGGGAATAGCAACTCGAGAAAAAGAACCGCGACCCGACTCATATCTATGGGGATTGGAGATGAAGAATTGTGGCTGAACCTGGGTTGTAAGTGCTTTTGTCTTGGCATTCTCTTTCATTTGCTTGGCATTTGTCTTCTGAATAGTTACAGTAAGTCAGTTGCTACATGTTGCAAAGATGATATTGCTGCATTGCACATGGGCAGATTCAATCTCAAGACCCTCTCCCACAAGTGCATGGGACATTCTAAGTGAATAGAAAACATACCTGTGACACTCGACTAAAAACTTAGTCACATATATGTCACAAAGTTAATGCTAAGTCTCAAGGGAAACAACCATCCTCTACCACCACTGTAACACCGGAGTCTCCATTGAGCTTCCACTCAGTGCCGACAACACAAGTTCATTTAATCAAGCATATACAATGTCTTCATGCACGCTTAAGTAGATGAGAGAGTTCACTGTTTTTAATGAAGTTTCAATCTTGGACATAAGACAAATGAGCTGAACAGAGAATCAAGTCCTGTCGCAGAGTTAGTGCTAGGTCTTAGTCCCATATAGAACTGCTATAGAGTATATATGTAGCTAGTGGTGTTATATGTCATTAACGTGTTGTTTGGTGTTACTAATGTGTTGTCTTTTGTTTCTGGACACAACATGGTAATAAGTTTTTGCCACATTATGCAATGTCATGTGAGGTTACATATATGGACGTTTGGTTCATTGAGGGAGGGTCTTTAGATTGGTTCTGTTGATGTGCAATGAAAGGGAATGCCAAGACAGAAGCATATACGACCCATGCAGCCCACTTTATACGACGTTATTTATGTCTTGTGTGTCTCTCAATAACACCTATTAAAAAATTATAGTAATTCAGCACTGCAGTATATATATAGAAAGCAGCCACACATAGGATCTGCAGCCAACAATGACAGAGAGTTGACAACGATGAGAGAGTTTACAGTTTTTGATGATGTGTAATCTTGGACATTAGACAAATGAGCTGTACAGAGAATCAAGTCCTGTCGCAGAGTTAGTGCTAGGTCTTAGTCCCACATAGAACTGCTAGTGTATAGATGTAGCTAGTGGTGTTACATGTCATTAACGTGTTGTTCGGTGTTGCATGTTACTAATGTGTTGTCTTTTGTTTTTGGGTGTGTTGATGTGCAATGAAACATCTAGCATACATGGTTAGTAAGTTTTACCAAATTTCCCTGAGTCATTTGGGTAGGCATGGTGCCAAGCATAAAATACATGTATGAATTTCTGTTAAGTAATATTGGGTGTGTGTGTCTGATTATGTATTTGTGAAACTGACCTTATAGTGCAGAGGGTGCAGTGTTCCACTCAGATTCTCAATTCTCACAACCATGCGCAGCTAATAGAATAGGGTGTAGTGCTTTTGTGTAACAGTAACGTTATGAGTGCAATATTATATATGTATATATATCGATACCCTAATTGAATTGTGCACATTGCTTGACTTATACATTTGTGTTATTAGTTTGTAGTATAAGTGTGAATTTATTTTTTTAACTATTGTGTACTCATGAACAATGAATGCAGATTGCTCTAGATAACAACGCAACATGCCAGGAACTAAGGGCAACAAGTCTACCTGTTCACTTGTAGGGAATACTATGAGTATAGACCTTGGGGCTATTTAGTTATTTTGTAATGTTGTAATGATGCTTTGACTTGTTTTAATTGCTCATTCCTTTAATCATGAGCCTGTTGTGTGCTGACTAATGCTGTCATGTCTATGTACCACTTCATGTGTAAATGGTTTGCCTTCACCTCAATGGTTTCCTCTAATGCACCGGATATTTCACATGAACTAAGTGGGGAAGACTTCTTAGTGTCAAGTACACAAAAAACCGGTTGCTGTATACCTTATACGCTTTAACTTTTGCTGGGTTAAACTTTCACACATCAAAGATTTTAGCAATTTTCGCGTTTTCATTTTTGCGGATGCAGGGTCTTAGTCTTTGATTCATCGATTCATTGTTTCCTCTGAATCCTTGTTGTATTGATGTAATCAATCGATTCGATGGAGGTTCTTAGCTGCATATTATGTTGCCCTAGCGAATCGCCACCATTTTTTGTATTTTTGTGATGCAATCATCTTACAAATGCAGACTCATTGCTAGACCGGTCTAAATTTTCCTGGGATAAATCTTTTGCACACAGCTGCTGATCCGCATAAACCACGAAAATTTAACCCTGTAAAAGTTAAAGCGTATTAGGTACATTAGGCATTGAGCTAGTATACACATTGAGTATGGTAGATCAAGCTAGTAATTCTTTATATTGTACTTCTACGTACCCTCACTATATGAAATGTATATGTGAACTTATGTATGTGTAAATTTATAATTATGTAGCATACAATGAACTGCTATTGAACTCTGTATAATTTATACGCACTCACATATAAGTTAGCTAACATGCTTCTGTGGTGTAGTATTTTGTAGCGTGTTTGACACGCTGATTGATTGATTGATTGATTGATATGTGAAGTTTGACGGTTTCCTGTCATCATACTAGAATCATGTGCTATATGGCTGTTAGAATGGCATATATACCATATAAAACAACTCTATAGTTGCTGTATATGGAGTATTGATGTTGATGTGCTCACGAATTAAATATTAAGAATTAACAGAATGAATAATGTTACTGTTATTGCTAAAGGTTCCCATAGCCATTCTCTTCAGTCAAACATGAAAAAGACTACGTTATGTTTTGAGCAATATAATTTCTATAATTTATACATTATTTGTAGCAGCATGTATACATCTATACATGTGTACAAACTCTCCATAATCAATCCATATTGCTATAATCCTTCATTGTTTACATACTGATTTTTCATCTTGTATGTGACAACAGTTTGTGCATATGTCAGTGCTGAAGCAAGTGGGTCCTCTCATGTGTTACTTTTGTAGAGCAGTGTGGCCACATTTGTAAGGTAGCACCGCACGAAGCAGCAAGGTACCCGTTAGCACATCATTGGAGTATGCAATGTGACATACGTAATATATGGTTGAGCTGTTGCAACCTTAATTATCCTTTGTATTTAATTAGTGAGTACAGTCTGAATTTGGCAGGAATAGGTACAATATAAAAGCATGCTACCCTATACTCAGTAGCCAGTTTTCTCAGCCAGAACCCAGGAAGCAACCATTTGCGACAAGTACAGAGGTTGTTTAAGAAGTTGTGTGCTGTGTTACCCGCAGTCTTTGTATGCATTATCAAGTTTCCAGGCTCTCTAATCAGTCTTTCCAATGAATGCAGAACCAATGCTCAGTAGGGCCAAACTGCCATTTCTCCTGTCTCTGGTCCTGCTTTTCCTTCTTTGGAAGGAGGGACACGGAAGGTGTTCCAGCTGCCCCAGCAATGGATGCTCTCAGAATGGGGTGTCGCAAGGGTGAACTTTATTG
This sequence comes from Aplysina aerophoba, assembly GCA_949841015.1. Taxonomy (NCBI): domain Eukaryota; kingdom Metazoa; phylum Porifera; class Demospongiae; order Verongiida; family Aplysinidae; genus Aplysina; species Aplysina aerophoba. The sequence continues at coordinate 4,317,077 of OX465040.1, forward strand.
AATTAGAGATTGATTGACTTTGATGCTTTGAGACCTGTATATACTGGTACTGACTTCTTACTGATAATGCAGGAAGTGTTACAGAGCCAGATACTACACTACATCCTACCAATCCACATACTATGTGACAACATATTACCAAGGAACCAGTCAGGGCTCCGCTACCTACAAATGTGGCTTTTGGAATAGGAAGCGGTGCACCAGATACCACACCAATTACCATGAAAGTTGAGTATACTTTCATTTACAGCATTTACGAAGCAAGGTTGAAATTATGCACATATGCTTCCATCACTATAATATATATTGTTCACAATTGCAGTGATACTGTACGGTATACAGTGTAAACTGAGAGACAGTAAAGCAGTTATTGTGAACCTGACATAATAATTTATATTATTATATACCTCTGTAGGTCTACACGCTCACCGAGGTACAGTACACAGTATCGCAGCAACCGAGCTTGTGATGCATACTGTTGTCCACGACACAAGCGGGAATCTGATGGAAGCTGTACTGGTATGTGTAATGTACTACTTTTTATAATTGCAATTATGCATGAGTTTGTCCTGTGTGTATACATAGGGGTTTGGACGGGATTAATATACCACCCCAAGAGTTGCAATGTTACCATGAATGAATTGTATCATTACATACAGAAAACTATACCTGATTACGCTATTGTTATTTTCATGAATAATCATTTTCTTTAAAATGGTGCAAAATATTATGAGCAAAACATGGTAATCATCCCTGGAACTTTGAGTGGAAGGGGTATGTAACTAGCCAGAGTTGCTTCATCACTTGTGACAGAGTTTAAGCCTTCATCAGTGATGTCCAATGCTGTCAAGGTGTGCAGAACCAACACACATGATCATGAACCCTGTCCCCACCCTCCAAACACATGAATACCAAATGAAACCACCAGCACACACACCGTACGTTGCAAAATGTTCCTACTGGCGATGGATTGAAGCTCCTAAATGAGTCTCACATAGTAATAAGAGCATATTGTCGACTTTAGAATGAAGTTATTGAACGGAGAGGTTCAGTCATACTTTTGAAAATGTATCAAGCTAAATGCCTGTCCTCACTTGTCCACGAATCCAGATTGAATGCGTATTCAATTCGCTTTGATGCGCGTTCAAGCGTACACACAAAATGAGCATTCGATTCGCTTCCAGCCAAACCACCTCCAGAGGTGGTTTCGACCCGTCCATCAAACCGATTTCGCGAGTTTGCACATGACCACGAACACAAACACGTGATACGCTACATGAAGCCTAAAAGCATAATGGAGAATGAAAAGAAAGAAGGCGACGATTGGGTCACAAAAGAACAACGAACGAACGTAGTCGATGTTTGATTGTCCGACGGAAGAAGCGATGGCTGGGAACGGCTGAAGCACAGAAAAAACAAGAGCCTTGATTAGCCTTTGGGGACGCTGACGAACGGACATTCGCCGCATCCTGGCTTGTTGTCGTCTCCTCCGGTTGAATTTCCGTCTCCTCCTGTCCACTTAGTGTAGCCAACACCATCTTTTCGCACCGTGATTCGTCACGTGGCAACGCAATCTACATGCATGATAGTCTGGCTAGCTAGACCATCCCGCTTAAATGCCCAAGGCGCGAAAGGGAAAGGACGGTCTAGCGGCAGTAATGATTAGTTAACACCTTCACATTATCAAACTCACACCTCGTGCATGTAAATATTTATGGTCCGACAACTACGCAGGAGTACTGTAGCGTCGATTGCTACAGTACTCCTGTGTAGTTGGGACGGACCATGGACATATGGACGAGGTAGAGAAATATGAGTGCTTTTCCATTTGCTGCTGCAAATCGCTCAAAGATAAGTACAGACTGATGAAGACTGGGAGGCTGACAATAGTGGGAGAAGCAGTTGTGACAGCTACACAGCTGAGCATCGCTAGAGAAGGAAGCCTGTGTCGCATGTGCTACCTTACTGTGTTGATAGTTCAGAAAGCATTGGATGTCGACACCAGGACGCACACTTTGCGATATAAAGTTTCTTCTGCTCACGCGTTCCTTGAAGCTCGAAACGAGCAAGTGGTCTCTCGAGCCAACCGTAACCCTCTCCGCATCCAATGGCTCCATCTCCAACCAGAAAGAAATCCATTGCCATTGAAAGACATACTGTGACTGAGCTCCCACAGACTATCAATACTATTAGCAGGAATTCCTGCCAGTAGCATCTGGTTGATCGAATAGGTGTGAACTAATCGCGTTACTGCACCTAGACTGTCCCTTCCCAGCCCTAAGTGCCCCGGCGATTAGATGGGACGGTCTAGCTAGCCAGACTACATGCACTTATGTATGTGTGTGCGTAATCATGTGCCTGTGTACATGAATGTGTATATGTGCATGTGTATAATATTATGGTGTTGTCTGGTGCGATATGCAACTTACTCAGTGTTGCTTCAAGGATGGCTTTTAAGACCAAGCAGGTGTAGTAGTACCAAGATCTGTAGGTCACTGGCTTAGTCCCCCTTGTATCCATTTTTACTTCTTTGCCTTCTCCAACTTATTCTACACTTGCTCATTGAATGAAAGGTACTAGCATCTAATACAGTTACAATGTTACAATGGACAGACTGACTTTGTTTGCATCATGTCATACTCTTTTGTGTTTCTTTATCAACTGTCAGTACTCTGTGATACCCCAAGCTCCTTGTCAAATGGACAGAGACGCTACTCCAGCACCACTTTTGGGAGCAGAGTCACTTACTCCTGTAACTCGGGGTACTTGAGGACTACAGGTAGTTCTAGTAGAACATGTCAGTCAAATCACCTGTGGTCAGGGAGCCATCCAACTTGTACACGTAAGTCCACACTTGCAGGTATCATGCATGCCATACCATGTTTCTCTAAAGTAGACAATAAAATGTTCTAGACAACAGTACAAAGTATAAACTTACAAAAGACTGGGGTAAAAGGTAAACTTCATTGTGTATATATAAATTTTGTGCTTGGGATATCTGGAGAAATGAGGCAGTGTCTGGCCAAATTTCCCATCCTGACCTATATTGGCTTAATTTAAATTTTGATTATAATTCTTTGTTTCGTACAGCTAAGTGGTATTTTAGGACATACAGTATAAAGAGGTGTATACGGTGAGTAAAATGTTCTATACTTTGTGAACATTTCATGGATCATTTGTTAGCTCTGAAGAAAGATTCTTAGAAAGAATGCAACTTGGAAAAGAATCTGACATTTCCTAGCTTCCCGTGCATAAGGTATATTTTCCTATTCTTCCTAGGGTCCTGTGGAACCCCAAGTTTCCGTACTGTGTCAACACAGGTATATATTAGTTGTGCTATATATGATAACTAGAGCCGATCGCAAAGAACAGTCAGCAAAGAAAGCGCTATGTAGATGCAGGCAGGAAAGGTGTCATGTCAATTAACGGGGATTGTGCTTTTCAATGGCTGGCAGCTCTATTGTGACAAACCCCACGGCCAGGCGACCACTATGCTCAAGATCACTTCGCAACATATTGTTGCTTCAGACAGCCCCTTAGAAGTGTGGCCTAGCCCAGATGCGACACCACGGGTGCCAGACAGCTGAGCGAGCCCTTCCAGACATGTTAACGAATCAATATATCACAGGGAATAGCACAAACGAACACGGTTTGTCTAGCAAAGGCTGTATTCTCCAGAGACCATGAGAAGACAGAAATTGTATGCGCACAAGGACCATTTCCTTCTCTCGCACATCTATCGCATGGACAAATACATTGCACAAGACAAAAATATATAAAACCATCTACCATTTTGTCTGCTCACCCTAGGCCTACTGTCTTGCACATCTCACTCAACCTGTCCTATAGCTATGCACATGCTCACAAAATAATTCCTGAGGTACGATCCTCTCAGAATAGTTACTGCAGACAAGAATGAACAGTTGAATTGCAATTGTATCCATGTGCACCACGACAACACGACATTGTGCATCCTGTGATCTCTGCTTTCACTTCAACCAATTCCTTTTTTAAGCCACTGTGTCTGTGAATAGCAAATGAAAGACACCTAAAACCAATAGCTTTGATGTGTTCAGTGAAACGCATGCATGTTAGTGACCAGCATCTGTGGGCACATTCACTGGAAACCATGCTTGTGTCCTGGACAAGGGGCAGCACATGGTTCCAGTGGGAATACTGCACTGCAAAGAAGCTGGACATAGAGATCATAAATCCAGAAGAATCAACCAGCCAGCTGGCTTTAGTATATGGGACAGCATAACCTGTCTCATGCAGTTGACAAACATTGATCTCACCTGTGCAAATAGAAGATGCTAAAATGCTAACTTCATGTAAAACACCATACACTACTAGTAACTCACGTGGCTGAAGCTCTGCGTTAGAACGTAGGTAATGGGTTCGGGGCTCGGTTGTCGGCCCTTTTTCCCATGTGGCCTTTCTTTTGAGCTTGTTGTTTCTTCAGCGTTTGAACAGTTAGTACCAGCTCACAAGGAACACACACTAGAGACAGAAGAGGTCGTTACAGCATCCACCTCAGGCTTGTGGGCCGACTACCATTCAGCATACAAGTGCCAGCCTCGAGGTCGCGGGTCTTAAATGTTTTGTGGATTCAAGCACACCCGTCACTGGAACATAAGGGACAATGTGGGACGAAGAAGCATGGTCGATTCCATAGCTCGCATGACTGAAACTCATAGGTCACGGGGTTGAGGCTTGGTTGTTGCTTCTTTTTCCCATGTCACCTTTCTTCTGAGCTGTGTTGTTTCGTCAGAGTACAGCAGGAATCATCCTTCTCACCTTGCAGACAGATTCTCACACATCTTTGGGACCAACACGTACATCAGTATGGCTGAAACCCTGACTGAAATGTAAGTTGAAATCACACATACTTTGCATATTCATGATAGCTAAGTAGGCAAGCAAAGTTGTAGTAGGCAGACACATAAAAAATTTATCGGGTGAACATACGGATTGCATGCAGACATACCAACATTGCTATAGGAACTTCAGCCATACAACACACAAGGTGGGTCTCTTTCAGGCGTGCCCCAATTATTATTTATGAAATGCATGTTTGTGAGCTGTTACTGTGCTTGTAAGAGCTGCAGTACATCACAGCTCATGAGGAGAGGCGATAGGAGAAAAAGGACCAGTAACCAAGCGTGAACCCATGACCTACGCTCTAACGTAGAGTTTTAGCCATGCAAGTTCAGGTTAAGCTTCTTCGTCTCCCACCACCCCTGCTGGTCATGGGGTGCTGCTAACTGAGAGACTGCTGAAAGCTCATGCTGTCGAGAGTGGCACTTGTGTGAAACCCTACATGTAACTCTATAGCCTTGAAGTAGCTAGGTGTTACCAAGACAATGGAGAGTTTCTGGAGCCAGGAGAAGGCAGTCCAGGAGGTGCAGATAAAGTGTCAGGATGTGGAAGAGAAGATGGCACAGTTTGCAAGCAAGTTACCCATGTTCAAGGCGCAGGGTAGCTGCAATGTCACCATGCAGTGGAGGCCAAACGCTTGTAGTGGGAAGCACATGAAGATCGCTTCGTGGCCCAGTTGGAAGCACAGATTGGTTCAGGACAGGTGGAATCTCGAGAGAAGCCTACCTCAACACCCGAGAGCTGTGCAGATCTAGCAGTTATGCCCACGCAAGGACCTTCAGAAGCTGCGTTACGTAGGAGGCGTCAGCAGAAGTTGAAACAGCTACAGAGCTGGAGCACAGGATCGAGTTCGCTGGTGAGTGCTGCAGTGGGGAGTGAGTCTAGCACTGCGAGTTACGCAATGTTAGCCAATCAGGTCCCACCACTTGCTGCATTATCTGGGAATGAGAAAGATGGCATTATCTTTAGAGATTGGCATGAGCAATTAGAGCTGGTTGCAGGCCTTTGTGGGTGGTCAGACCGTGTAAAGCTAGTGAATGTAGCCACTAGACTCAATGGGGTAGCGTATGCCTTCAATTGTTCTTGCACTGCTACCCAGCGATCCAGTTATTGGCAGATGGTGGAGTTGCTGACTGACAGGTTTAGACCTGTACAATTTCAATCTGTACAGAGTAGCCGACAGGAAGCAAACCAACGAGACTGTGGATGAATACGCACAGGATGTTCGGCATCTATTTACCTGGTGTATCAACGGCCCCAGCAGTGTAGTCAAGAGACTGAAAATCTTGGACGTACCGTATTGGCCTACCAGTTTGTAGCAGAGCTCAAACTTAACCTCAAGCTAAGCTTGCAGGGGTAGAGAGTACTTTTGATCAGCTGTTTGTTAAGGCTAGGTTCAAGGAAGCCAAAGCATGTGATTTGTCGCTGGTAACTACAACTTCCACCAAAACCCAATCAAACGAAACCATACCAAACATCAAACACTGTGAAGCTGAGCAACCAGCATGGAATGGTAGCTTCTAGTGAGAAGCGCTCATGTAATAAGGTGGGTAATATTTAGGTGCTACAGTACTGGGCACTTCAAGAAGAACTGCCCAATGCGAGGTCGAGCTGCTGTGGAAGAGTCACCTGGAATTAGCTCAGGAGCTTCAAAGAAAAGAGTTGCAGCCCTGGTGGCAACTGATGAGCTGGACGTCGATGATAATCATAGTAGATCTAGAAATAGTAGAGAGTGGTAGATTTTTGCCGGGCCTTGGAGGAAGCTGAGATTGATGAGTCACTGTCTGAGGTGGTGTGTGGAGTTTCAGGAAGTTCCATCGACGCCTTGCTTGTTACCATTGTGGCATCGTGGGATTCTTGCTTCAGGCCTTGGCCAACATAAGCCGAAGGAACAAGGCCCTACAGAGTGGGCAGCATCAGTGAAATCACATTTGGAACCTCCTCTCTGATGCTGCATAACTATGGTGGAGATGAACTGAAGGTTGTGAGACAACTGATGGCGACCATCTCAAGAGAAGGTCACACATACACTGCCACTGTGTTGGTGCAGAAGGGTGCCCCTCTTGGCTTGTTGCTAGGGACAAACCTACAGACACAGCTGGGGTTCATCTTCCTGCAGAAGAAGACAGATGGAACTGCTGTAGACTTACTTCAAAAGAGGAAGTGGCCCTTATCCAGGCAGATCATGGATCAGAGGAGGAACCAGTGTCACCGTCTCGCAGCAAGGATTACAAGAGAAGACAACCCGTTAGACGCCACCGCCAAGTCTGCACACTAAATAGAAAGTGCAGATACCCTTTTTGGCTATAGGTTAATCAAGTAGGGACTATTAATTGGATTGCATGTGCTGAATCTTGATGAAGTAATGTGACATTACAATAGACATCTGGAAATGTAGCAATACTTGTTAACTACATAGTTACATTTCCATTGGTAATGTGTAATTAAGGATTGATTCCACCAAATTAGCTATAATTAATCTGCTTATTACTAGATTTGTAAATACAAAGTACAGCTACTGCTATAGCTGTGGATGGATGTGGTGACATCACCAACAACCGAGTATGGACTTAAGATGGGATTGCATGTGCCGAATTTTGATGAATACGATTCGGGGATTTTTGAATTTAGCTGCTTGGCCTCATCAGCTTCAGCAAGCATGACAAGCCATACTTCTTCACATAGCCACATGTGTTCACTTTCAGCTGATTTTGTGCTCTTTCTAAAGAGCCACCAATAGTGCAGCTTGCTCATCCAGCCTTGGCAGCTGCAGACTTAATGGGCGAGAATCATATTCCGGTCACACTTTTTTGATGCTTTTGCTACCCATACACGTCTTTTAGCTTTAACTGGGTCAATCATATCCTTAATTGCCCAAGCCCATCTCAACATGCTCCTTCAATTTGAAGCACACGAGAACTAACAGTCCTTGCGTAGTTTATGGTGGCAAAGTGTGAGACTTTTCCCATGCTTCTTCTGCATGCTCCAGTTGTCACAGTTCAACCACAACCTTTTAAAATCATGTTTCTTAACTGTATGTGCCAACTGTCTTAATAAATAAGGCTGAACTCTCTCTTAAATCACTGCACCAATTCCTCGACTAAACATTTTACATCAACTCCAACATGTCATCTACAACCTTCTGGTCCTTCCCAACTTCCTTAGCTTTTCCATCAATTGCTTTACTCTTTCCTCTTCATTCTCTAGATAGCTCTCTGGGACCTGTAGGCTTGTCTTTACTCTTTTGCAGAACTTTCTAGTCTCTTTGATACCCGTCTAAACTATACCAACATCTCCCACTAAGCCACTGAATCATCTGGCACCTTATTATTATTTTGACCCTATAGTGCATGGAACTTACACTGAAGTGGCAGTGGATGCAGTTGTAGTGGTTTGATATTGTGCACTGTGCTGTAATAGTGATGGTGTTGGTATTTTTATGTTTGTGTTTGTATGTGCTACATGCTTGCTGTGAGTGTTTTGTGGCTTGTGACTAATACTATGTGATGGTGGCCATATGCATATATGTACTATAACAGTAGAAAATTAAGTGTGTGTGGTGTTTTATTGGATAGTGTACATGTGTTTGTTCATGTTGTCCTACTTGTTGCACATTATCAATTTGGGGTAGTATTCCCTTCAGACGTTGAACTTCAGAACATCAAATAAGTGTGTATGTATAGATCTTGCGGAGGTCACAATAGCCAGTCTGACTTTGTCAACTGTACACCAAGTCATATAGACCACTTGCATAATGATGTCATGCATTCACGCCAAAACGTACTGTTGGCAGAAACGAACGCATGAACATACGCTTAGATCTCGTTCCTGTGTGTTTCTAGGTAGTGCATACGATGTCTGTTAGCTGCTGCACCGTGGACTGCACCAATTGCTTCACAAAGGGATCTGGAGTTGTTTTTTTTGTATTTCCTGTTGATCCAGAAAGGAAGAAGAAATGGATTAATGCCATTTCTCGCAATAAGTGGGAGCCGAAAAGCCATGATCGACTTTGTGGTGAGCATTTCGTGAATGGACGGCCTTCAAAGGAGACCACTAATGTTGACTGCGTACCCACCATCTTCAAGGATTGTAAACGTCGTCCTAGCGCACCGACAGACGATTCAGATAGAAGTAGGCATTTGGTGAAAAGGATGAAGACTTGTAAAGATGTGGAGAAAGTGCGCGATTGTGCTCAAGCTTTACTTGATTTGTCTGTGAGCAATTCCACTGCTTTGGTAAAGGAAGAAGAGGTGGGTAGTATCCTAAATGACAGTGTAATGGAAGACAATGTGCTGCTAGCCAAGCAGGTACATGCTCTACAACAGCAAGTGCTAGAGTCTTCTACCGTTTCATGTCCTAGTCCTAGCATGCTGAATCTCATTGAAACCAAGGATAGTAAGACGAGATTCTATACTGGTCTGCCAAACTATGAAGTATTCCAAGTACTGATAACCTATTTTGAACCTAAAGTTATTAGATCGTGGCAGGGAAGACGGGCAAGGGATAATGCCAATGACATGGAGATAGTAATGAGAAGTAAACGTAGCGTTGCAGAAGAGCTGTTAGCTGTTTTAATGCGCTTACATTTGGGGCTGTTGCTACAAGACATTGCAGACAGATTTAATGTGTCTGCCAGTACTATGTCACGAATTTTCACCCCCTGGCTACGACTTTCGTAGAGTAACGGCAAATGTTTCCTTGGCCCACACAAGATCTAGTTGCACAGTATACACCAAAACAGTTTAGCAAACATCCTAACACAAGAGTGATCATTGATTGCACGGAACTCTGTATTCAACGGCCATCTTCTCTTGTCAGTCAGTCAGAGACATTGTCCAACTACAAACATCATAACACTTTTAAAGTTTTGGTAGGCATCACTCCTGGTGGAGTTGTCTCGTTTGTATATATCTGAGCTGTGGGGAGGAAGAGTGTTTGACAAAGCTATAACTAGTAAATGTGACATCATAGACCTACTAGAAAGCGGTGACAATGTAATGGCTGATCGTGGATTTGAGATACAAGAGCTATTGGAACCAAAAGGTGTGACTCTAAACATTCCACCATTTCTTGGAAAATGTAAGCAGTTGACATCGAGGGAAGTAACAGAAACACGGCGAATTGCAGAATTACGCATTCACATTAAAGGAGCAATTGGGAGAATATAGAGTTACCGAATCCTGCAAGGTGTTATGCCATTATCACTTGCCAGCCAGGCCAATGACATTTTTACTGTTTGTGCATTTCTTACTAACTTTCTTCCTCCAGTCGTCAATTCAAAATGATACGAGCCAATCTTAGTATAAACTGGGAGTAGCAAACAAAGCATACTTATCAATCACTAAAACGGTTACAGTAATTCATGCATAGTAGTGTCAATGTTTATTTTTATGCATGCAGAGGTTGTAATTGCCTTAATAGTATCTCTGGAGCTAAGGTGTCCACATAAAATTGTTGCAGCTTGGGCAGTATTGTACTATGCCTAAGTTCAGCATCAAATTTGATCTCTTCCACCAGGATATTGTTATTTGTAGCATGTGTCCATGTTGTAAAATGAGCCCATTTGCATCCTTTTACCGCCATCTCGCCTTGCACTTGATAGTAATAGTTATGCTCCTTTTTAAGGTGGCCATCTCTGTCAAGGTGGAATGAAGGGTGTCTTTTTGCAATGTCAAGGGGGGGCATGGTACGCACACTCTCACCATGTACAGAGAAAGGGCATTTGATTTCGAGTACTCCTGGATTACTGGGACGATCAGCATGTGTAATAATTCCATTGGCACTGGCTCCTAAGTAACTGTGTGATGGCATCAGTGTTAACCCTGATGGCTTTACAGTTACTTTGCTGCCCATGTATTGTGTGTAGCTTGCCAAAGCAACAGGCTCGGAAGACTACTGTGTGAACTATCGTACCCCATAAATTGGCCCACAATGCTTCTGGTGTCTGGTGTCTCCCGCCTGTGTACAATCTGACCAAACTTAGAGCTAGTAATTCGGCCATTGTGTAAGTCATGCCATAAGTCACACTGCTTTGTGTGACTGTTACCATCTCTATTTGGTTGGAAAGCTCCTCAGAAAGAACCTGCTGTTCTTCATAAAGAAAGCATAATTCTTTGAAGACTATGCAGTCTGGATCCATATCGGCAAGGTCAACCACAGTATCGGGCAGGCATGATGGCTTAGATGCCTGATAGATTATAAGTGGCTCCATGACTGGGATGCAGACAGACTCTCTGGCATTGCACCTTCAACAAAGTCAGCACGATCTACCCAAAAATGCTTTCTTTCACTTGCTGGACAAGCAGCAACTGTGTGCGAAACTAGAGTGTCCATCTGCTCTCTGTCTAAAGTGCGGTCACATGTGTGTCGTGGGTCATATGCTTTCTTTTGCAATGAAGTGCCTGCCTTGACATTTTTGCCATATTCTCTTTTATTGAATTGAATGTCTTTTACAGGTTGTGGTTGAATGGAGCGCTTTGATGGCACCTGCCATTGTTGTAATTGATCAGTGACAGTTTTGTCACTAGGAATGCTAGCCATTCCTTGCCTTTTGAGATGTTCTAGATAGAACATATTTAAGGGCAGCACAGTGACTACATGCAGCTCCCTTACCAGCCACGCAGGTACAATTTGCTGCTAGCACATTTCCATTCTTCTCCATCACAAGGAACACATCATACGTTGTTTTGGCTTTCAAGGAGGAAAAGCAACTGGGCTTTACAGCAATAACTCCTTGTCATCTTCCTTAGATCAAGCTCAGCCACAGACACGTTCGTAACAAGACCGTCTGCAAAATACTTATATGCTTTTAGAAACTTGAAAGCTTTCAAGCTCTCGCGATCGAACCCTTTCTCCTGGCTGTTAATAAGGTAGCCGTAGACATGCATGAAAGTAAAATCGCAAAGTAAGGACAGATCCTTCGTCCAACCTGTTATAGTCTTGATGTCCACGGTCTATGCGAATGATATCTGACGTCCAGCGGAGCTTTCACCGATGTTTTGACGCTTCCAAAAGGTGACAAGTTAGCCGATCAATAGGGCCTTAGTACCGCCGGGTTTCACCTGGAGTTCGCTGCAAAGATCCTTCAAATGACGAACGGTTAATCCTGTCAACGATTCTTGCAAATCGGCCTCCGTAGATGAGGTTTCCAGCTTCAAAACAGAGCGAACGACGTCCAATAACACTACTCCAGCCATTGCCAACACAGCTTTTGCCAACAGTTGCACAGTAGACAACGTTTGATGACGTCATTATGCAAGTGGTCTATACTGTTTCATGTTTCTTCATTAACTATAGTGGACTGTGGTATCCCAAGCTCCTTATCAAATGGACAGAGAAGCTACTCCAGCACCATTGTTAGGAGCAGAGTCACATACACCTGTAACACTGGGTACGTGATGACTTCTGGTAGTTCTAGTAGAACATGTCAGTCAAATCACCAGTGGTCAGGAAGCCATCCAACGTGTACACGTAAGTCCACACTATACCATTCCACATCCTTTGCATGCTGACTACAAACATGCAAAAGAATTGCTAGTATTTTAGTATATATACACATAAAATGCATTCAATTTCCAAAACCTATAATGTTTCCTTCAGTTTAATTAAAGAATACAATATTATGCATGCTGTTTATCAGTCATATACTCAAACACTAAAAGAATACATTGCATGTAAGATCTCGCTATGTTCACCATTGCGGACAAACCCCTTTTGCCTAGTGAATGCCACGAGATCTACCAGTGATGCAACCTAGCCGGTTGCTATTCCAGTCTAGCGTAACACAGCAAGGTAAATACCTGTATACAGAGTATTTGAATTTCCAGCTTGTCACATTAATTTGCATAGTGTTTGGTGCTTTGCTGGATGGTGTACATGTGTTTGTATTCATGTTGTCCCCTACTTGTTGCACAATATCAATTTGGGCAGTAGTATTCCCTTCAGACGTTGAAATTCAGAACATCAACTAAGTGTTTATGTATAGATCCCACTGAAATCACAATAGCCAGTCTGACTTTGTCAACTGTACACAAAGTTTTACTGTTTCATGTTTCTTAATCAACTATATAGCTGTGAACTGTGGTACCCCGAGCTCCTTGTCAAATGGACAAAGACGCTACTCCAGCACCACTTTTGGGTACACTGTCACTTACACCTGTAACTCAGGCTACAGGAAGACTTCTAGTAGTTCTAATAGAGCATGTCAGTCAAATGGTCACATGCAGTTTCATAACCTTACATACAGTGTTTATTTCTTGTTTTAACCATATTCTCAAATGCAAATAGAATACATTGTATGTTACATCACACTATGTTCACTATTGTGAACAATCCCCTTTTGCCTAGTGAATTCCGCGGAATCTTACCAGTGATGCAACCTAGGTGGACAAGTTTCTTCAAGGCCATTACAAGATATGTCGGTTCCTGCTTTAGTTCGCTATGCATCCATTTTGACTTTTGAGGAATTAGTGCAATGGTCTAAGAGAGGTCAGCCTTATTTATTCAGATAGTTGGTACATGCAGTTAATAAACAAGTTTCATAGGGCTGAAAGGTAGTATTCTAGTTCTAGTGTAACTATTATATTATATTCCATTGGCAGATATATATCTGAAGACAGCTAAACATGGCACAAAGGAAGAAACTATAGTTAAAGTGTACTGCCACGTTTGGAGTCCTTGCGTAGTTGACAGTGGCAGAGTGCGAGGCTTTTCCCATGCTTCTTCTGCTCCCAGTAATCACAGTTCAACCACTACCTTTCAGCCCTATGACCAGGTAATTCACCTCAATTGCTCTTCTTTGCTCACTCATTAGCTTGCCAGCGAGTGCCACTTAAATACAAAACTCAATTAAAATGCAAGGAGAGTGCTTTTGTAACATTACAATATAGACATACAGATGCAATGTAGGCATACATATGCAGTAAATTTCCAAGAGATAAAGTGCTATCATACAACTAAGTATAACCAGAAAACAAAGTAAGCTGTTTGAAGGTACTACCGAAATCATAAGTCAAATGGAATGTTTGCAAAATATGACCAAACATGGCTAACTTTTAGGATGACTTACATGGACTAGGAAGTGATATGCAATGATTGCCTGTTTGACTCACCTAATGAATAGGACGGGCTAATCATACATCAAAGAAAACACTAGATCCACAACATGTGATCTAAACTACAGTGTCATGCACAGACAATTTCGTGTCCATCACGAATACTTTACACTCATGCTGATAAGGTAATTTTGTTGAACAGAGGGCATTCAATGACAAACATGTAAAAGCAGTGCACAGATTACTGAACATTTGGACAGTGGTAGCTGCAAACTGCAGTGCTAGCTGCAGTAACTGCCATCTTAAGGACTGCAGGCTTTTCAAACATGTGTCAGACACTCTGTTCCAACAGACCAGGACAACATCTTAGTCGCCCGCTGAGCCCACAACCATCTACTGCCAGGTGTTTTCTATGTTGTGTGTTATAATTATTATTAACATAAGTATTATTCTATATTGGGCTTGTGGTGACCTAATTATTTAGTATCATGGTTATACAACCTACTGCATGTAAGCTATAAAAGTTGCATACTACATTGGTTTGTCAATAGTATGCACACTCAGGGTTACAGTGTTGAAAGATAGCAATTAGTTCACATCCAGTTTGTTCCCAGTCATTAGGATGGCTTGACCGTCCCCCATGCTGCTTAGCACTATTATAGTGCAGCACTCTGGTTCAGATAAATTATTACTAGTGATTAGCTCAGCAAGTATCGCCTCACCGTGTGGTATGGTCCAACTCCCCATAAACATAGCACTGTAGACAGTAGCCTCCCTACCTGCCTTTGTTGAAACCACAAGTGCTTGCACTAGTGGTGGATACATAGGCAGCCAGTCATCCCATCAGATCCATCAGTACACCACACTGATGAGCAAATTTCTACATCTAGTCTTTAACACTAGAATAATGCAAAACAATTATGCATAATACATTATTTGTCGAGCATATTCATTCAGTAATGAAACCTCTGAAACGACTTGTAACTGGAGTTAGCTAGCTAGTAATGTGTACATTTTGATTGCTGTTGCGTCCTCCATGGATATGCCACAAAGAACACATGCCACTGTACAGTAGAATCTTACTTTGTGTACATCAAATCATACCACATTATTTTGATTAATTTTTTGTACTGACAGGACGGCCCTGTGGTACCCCAAGCTCCTTGTCAAATGGACAGAGACGCTACTCCAGCAGAACTGTTGGGAGCAGAGTCACCTACACCTGTAACTCAGGGTACTTGAGGACTGCAGGTAGTTCTAGTAGAACATGTCTGTTTGGTGGCCACTGGTCAGGGAGTCATCCAACATGTTCCGGTGAGTTCACGCTTTGTTGCTAGTATAAGCTGGTAAAGCTGAGAATGAAGAATTTGAATTGCAGACATGCACGTCCTGTATCATAGATCACATCTTGTATTGTACTTATTCTAGCCTATAAATGCAAATTTCATATAATGTATATATATATATATGTATGTATGTATGTATGTATGTATGTATGTATAATTGAAAAGCGTTTCTTGCTTGGTATGTATATAGTGTTGTGATTTAGGGTGCATTTTATATTAATTTTGCTGAGCTGGCTGCCTGGCCCATACTTGCAGCAGGGGTTTCCTTAGGATATTCTTTGATTTTCACAGTGGATAAGGGTCTCAGTCTGCTCACCTAGCACCTCCATGATCGATGAATAGCGAGCGCAGACCATCAATTTAAGGTACTTATATAGCTGGTAGGACTTTTCAGCATTTCTGATGTGCTATACTAGTCTAGTTATTATTCTGCCTGAGAGGCAATACATCTTGATCACCTTGACAGGCAGGAAGGCGAAGTGTGCCTCATCTGAGTCATTACACAGTAGGGACTGGGAGACATCTAAAACTCTGCAACAAATTTGAAGCATAAAAGCTGTCCTGCAACACCATTTCTTTTGTAGAGCATGATGTGAAGCTTTAGGAGTAACAAACACAACAAACTACAACTGTAAGAGCGGTCAGTAAGCTCTTTGCTACGTACTGCAAGAGGTTCTTGAGCCTCTCTATGCAGGCCAGGTGCCCATAAAACCTGTGCACACACACACGGAATTTGTAGGCCAAATCCAGCAGCGCGGTTCACCATTGATCCAGTTAGCTAGCTACTTCACAGAAGCCGATGCTCCCGTCCTTCACGAGGAAAAAGGAGACAGTTCGGCTGACTGTCCTCGGAACGCGTCCCACTACGCAACCTTCTTTTATCACAGCCGGGGCAAAGGGGTCTTGGGGATTGGTAAGTTCTGTTGTTAGCCTCAGCGTTTTCTCCTACAGTTGCCGACCAGACACTCTTATATTTCCGATATCCTCTGACGTAAGAAGGCCACTCGTAGCAGGCGCTTTGCCAACCACTTGACTAGTCATTTCCTGCGGCTTCCAACCATGTCCAAGCGGGAAATTGCTGAGAAGCAGAAGAACACGTCTTTGCGTGACAGGGTAAAGCTTGTGAATTACGCGAAGAAGAACCCCGGCGTTGGAACTAGAAGAATCGCTTATACATATACGTAAACTATATCATGTATGTATAGAGAAATAACAATTTAATTTTGATATAAACTGTATAAGCAGGCCACCTCTGTAAAACATGCAGTTGGTCAGGTCCCAGAGGTGACCGTCGTATACAGGTTCCACTGTATACGTTTCCATTATGGTTATATACTAATTGGCTAATCCCTGTTTTTTTCTGTGTTCCAGCCAACCTTATTCACACTGTCATCGTTATACCTATTGCCCAGACTAATTAGCAGCAGTAGTAGTAGTAAGAGTACAGTAGCATGTTTTGGGCATGAGCTGTATATAGTAAAAGGTATAATTTCTATATTCAGTAGTCATGTCTAAAAGGATTTGTTGACACTAGCCAAATATCAGAAAGATATCTATGTTTTGTTGTATACGGTCCTCAGTAATGGTACCAAAAAAAACTCATACTTATGCAGATAATGATGTGATAATGGAAGATGAAATGTAGCATGAATAATAATAATCATATGTTGAAAATAATAATTTATAGGGGAGGAAGAGTTCAATTCATTACATAAGACTAGAAGTCTGTCAGTCAGTTTTACTGTTTGCATAGCATATTGATTAGTCCAATTGCAATAGTGATCCCTTCTCTCGACTCTGTGTCTCTAGTGCCCTGAATGGGCCAGCTCTCTCAATTGGTGGTGAAAGGGTGGTAGTTTATCATCTCTGCCCCTTTGTATGATCTACTGGAGAGGACTACGACCATTTCGCCACCTAGTGTTGCCTGCTGGAAAGATGTCATAATTCTCAATATCATTTCATTTCATTTCGTGTCATTATTATACTGGAAAACTCCTCGTAGCCACATTTGCTGTGGAGCCCAGTGAAGTGGCAAATTTAAAGTACAGTAAAATTTAAACTAGGATACAGTGAGTTACTGAAGAAAAGAGAAAATGTTTGGCAGGTGTATACATTGATAAAATCAAACATGTTGTATAAGCACTAGTGTATCAGTTAACAGACGTTTCTTAATTGGGCTAATCTGTAGCTGATGGCTTTCTTCCCATATTCTCGACGAACTTGATTAACACGTAGATGACCTCGCGCAGCTCTTGTATGATCGTGGTGTACGTTCGATACAATGGTTAACAGTTTCCTAAGGTATGATGGGACAGTCTTTCCTAATGTGGGTTGTAGTAATTGTTGACTTAAGGACAGGTTTTGCTGTCGTCTAAAAGAGAGGGATGTCTGATGGAGGATAGATAGAGCCTCTGATGCTGAAGAAGATCTAGGGAGCTTGAGGATGATATGGGTTGCATAATCCTGAAGCCCTTATAGGCGGGTGCAGTCGGAAAAGCAACAGGTGTCCCAAACAAGGTTGCAGTAATCAAAGCTAGTAGCAATTATGCAAAGAGCACTGGTAGGTAGGAACCAAGAAAGTCTTCTCATGAGATGGACACTACGTGAGACAGACTTGACTACACTGTCGATATGGGGTCTTCAGCGCAGATAGTGGCCATGATGATCCCCAAAAGTGTGAAGGTTTCCACTTGTTCAATACTGGACCCATTGAAAGTGATGTGATGGGATGAAGGGGAGTTCCTCTTAGAATTGATTAGCATACATTTTGACTTTGCTACATTTAATGATAGTTCATTGTCAATCAACCACTGGTACACAGATGCTAGGATGGCATTCATTGTGGAACTAATGTTGTCAACA
This sequence comes from Aplysina aerophoba, assembly GCA_949841015.1. Taxonomy (NCBI): domain Eukaryota; kingdom Metazoa; phylum Porifera; class Demospongiae; order Verongiida; family Aplysinidae; genus Aplysina; species Aplysina aerophoba. The sequence continues at coordinate 4,335,216 of OX465040.1, forward strand.
GTCATCCCAGATGTAAAGACAGTTGTGTCATCATCGTCATCGTCGAACAAGGTCGTCTGAGAAGGGAATGTTGTAAATAATTGACTTATTCGTAGACTAATTATTAGTTATTTTAAACCATTTTGGGTTGGTGTTAGGGTATGAACTTTACACACACACACACACACACACACACACACACACACACACACACACACACACACACACACACACACACACACACACACACACACACACACACACACACACACACACACACACACACACACACATACACACACACACACACACACACACACACACACACACACACACGTACACACACACACACACACACACACACACACACACACACATACACACACACACACACACACACACACACACACGCACACACACACACACACACACACACACACACACACACACACACACACACACCATTACATGTACTTCTCAGTGCCTTTGAATGTCATCTGTAATAACTATTGTATGGTAACAGATGTAAAACAGCTGCAAGTAATGTGTGTGGTCATGAAGTAATGTGACATTACAATAGAAATCTGGAAATGTAGCAATACTTGTTAATCACATAGTTACATTTCCATTGGTAATGTGTAAGGATTGATTCAACCTAATTAGCTATAATTAATCTGTTTATTACTAGATTTGTACATAGAAAGTACAGCTACTGCTATAGCTGTGGATGAATGTGGTGACATCACCAACAACCGAGTATGGACTTAAGATTGGATTGTATGTGCCGAATCTTGATGATCGAGGGGTTGTCAGTACTGTAATACGATTGGAAAATATGCTCATTCTGCAACAAGTTGTAACCCAATCCACTGATAAGGAGTTGCGTACATGTGTCTTCAATTCATTGTTATCATAATAGATGACATGAATATCAGACAGATTAAGCGGTCTATTCACATCTAATGGTCATGGTATTATAGACTGCACACTGGGCAAAACAGCCAATTGCAAGTATATACTAGAATTATTAGCAAACATATGCAGACATAATCAATGTACTTATGTCAGCAGATGATGTCGCCTCTACTTAGGTCTAGATTCTTCTATGCTTTTTATTTTTCTTCTTATGTCTATATGATGGTCCTTTCATTGGACGTAATGTCAAGACATAGTGTCAGTTACGAAGGAGATGTGCATAGCTATTCTTTATTTCTTAACCAGCCAATTTAATGATATGTGCCTTGTATTGTCAATGATCCTCACCCCGAAGGACATCTTGAGTGGGTCCCTGTAGTTTTAGTAATTGTGTATACACACTGGGAAATGAAGATAGTGCTGTAGCTGCTATTGAAGGAAGAATTTGGCAGTTACAAATGATAGGGTGCATATTACACTAGCAACTTTGGAGCTTGCTTTGTCCTTACACATCTGGCTCATATTTACAGCATCATTCTGCTCAATGTCATAATCTGACAAACTGTCACCATCAACATCGATGGTGCTTGGGCTCATGAACTTCAGCAGCATGGCCACCAATGCTTCCTCACATTGCCACTTGTTTCCAATTTCAGCTGATTTTGTGCTCAAAAGGGACCCACTCAAGATGTCTCGCCAGGTAGAGACAAGGATCATTGACAATAGAAGGCACAACATCATTACATTTGCTAGTTAAAGAATAACGAAGAGCTGTGCACATCTCCTTCAGTACAGACACTATGTCTTGACTTCACATCCAAAATTGAGATTGTAATAATTTATTAATTTCACTAAGAATTTATTCATTCTGTTCCACTGGTAGATAGCTGAAGACAGTCAAACATGGCACAAAGAAAGAAACTATATATTCGAAGTGGACTGCAACGTTTGGAGTCTTTGCGTAGTTCATGGTGACAAAGCGCAAGGCATATCCATGCCTCTTCTGCTCCCAGTAATCACAGTTCAACCTCAAGCGTTCATCCCTATGAAACTTGTTTCTTAACTGCATGTACAAACTATCTGAATAAATAAGGCTGCCCTCTCTTAGACCATTGCACCAATTCCTTGACTAAACCTTTTTTCATCAACTCCACCACTTAAATGACTTCTACAACCTTCCAGACCTTCCCAAATTCCCTCAACCTTCGGTCAATTACTTTACTCTTTCTACTTCCATTCTCTGGGTAGTTCTCTGGGACCTATAGCCTCATCTTTACTCATTTGCAGAACTTTCTGGCCTCTTTGATTCCATCTAAACTATACCAACACCTCCCACTAAGCCATTGAATCGTCTGGAACCTTATTATGATATTGACCTTATAGTGCATGGAACTTACACTGTAGTGGTAGTGGATGTGGTTGTAGTGGTATGATATAACGCACTGTGCTGTAATAGTGATGGTGTTGGTATTTTCATGTTTGTGTTTGTATATGCTACATGCCTGCTGTGAGTGTTTTGTGGCTTGTGACTAACACTATGTGATGGTGGTCATATATGTACTATAATAGTGGAAAATTATTGTGTGTGGTGTTTTATTGGATGGTGTACATGTGTTTGTATTCATGTTGTCCTACTTGTTGCACATTATCAATTTGGAGTAGTATTCCCTTCAGACGTTGAACTTCAGAACATGAACTAAGTGTGTATGTATAGATCTCACTGAGTCACAATAGCCAGTCTGACTTTGTCAAGTGTACACCAAGTCGTATACTGTTTCATGTTTCTTTATTAACTATAGTGGACTGTGGTACCCCGAGTTCCTTGGCAAATGGACAGAGAAGCTACTCCAGGACAACTGCTGGATACACTGTCACTTACACCTGCAACACAGGGTACAGGTTAACTGCTGGTAGCTCTAGTAGAACATGTCAGTCAAATCACCAGTGGTCAGGGAGTCATCCTACTTGTACTGGTAAGTCCACCCTATGTCATTGTATATTTTTTTACATCTACAAGTATGCAAAATTGCTACCATTAATTAAATAGACACAGTGATGCTTTAATAGGTACACCATAGTGTGCTGTCCCTGTTTAATTGTGATACATGGAGCAATGATACTCTTAGTCTTGGGCTAAGGTGATCAGAACCCTTTGTATGACTGTAGACGTCTGTAATTTACTGAGCTAAGTAGTTGATAATTAAGTTACACCTGTTGTATTTTGCTTGGGCAGAATCCTTGGGCAGAATCCGTACCTAAAGTAGCACGCTTTTAGCATCAAGTATATATAATTATATATATATATAAAGTGAAAGGTATAATTTCTATATTGAGTAGTCATGCCTAGGATTCATTGACACCTGCCACAGATTGCAAGGATTTAGATTTTTCATCTGCTCTTCATATATGGTCATCAGTAATGGTACAAGCAAGCACTCAAATTGATCAAAAATGCATACAGATGATGATGTGATAACGGTAGATGAATGCATCATGAATGAGGATAATTAATATAGGCGAGGAAGCTTACACATAAGACTAGCATTCTGTCAGTCAATTATGGCTGTGTCCCCTTCTCTCGACTTATATAGTGTGTCTGTAGTGCCCTTAGTGTGCCAGCCAAGAGACCACGATTGGTGGTGAAAGAGTGGTAGTGTGTCACATCTGCCTTTGCAAGGACTACTGGAGAGGCAGAGGTGATAGACTACCACCCTTTAACCACCAAGCATTGAACTGTTGCGTAGATTTATACATTCATTAACAATTAGCTATTATATACCTTTTTGTGTTAGGGTTAGTGTTAGGGTATAAACTTTCCCTGCATCCACACACAATGTAATACATATACATTTCAAGGCCCATGTATGTAAACTCTTATAACTATTGTATGGTAACAGACATAAAACAACAGCAAGTATGGTTCGTGGTCATAGAGTAATGCGCCATTACAAAAAGAAACTGAAATGTATATTAATATTAATTTCGTTTAACTACACAGTTGAGTTTCCGTTGGTAGTATGCAATTGCAAAGACTGATTCTACCTAACTGAGTTATAATTGCCGAGCCGAAGGGTGAGGCAACTAATCTTGTTTCAGTTTGGTTGCCCATATATATGTATATATACATATAAATAGATTGATAGATAGATAGATAAATGATAGATAGATAGATAGATGGATAGTTAGATAGATAGATCTATATAGATTAAGAAACATAGATATAGATATAGATATATATACACACATATATATGCATATTCATCACAGAAAACTCTGTACATTTCTCCCTCTGACTTCCAAAGCACCAGGCCCAGCCTACAACTATTCTTGGGCATCGTGCGCATCAAATCTGCTTCAAGCATTGCTCTTATATGTTGTTCACAGTATGCATTGAGCATGCTTTTCACGTTCCATGGCTGGCTGGTTGTATGTTCTTCCGCCATTTTGATCGTTGTCATTTAGCTACGTTACCCAGACCTCGTACACCACTTTCAGTTACATTCCTACATTTGTAGCACCATTGTAGTGCATACGAATTTTGGCTGTTGCACAATGTCAATGCTACTAGCGATAACGTATATAGTATCTTGCCAGGCCAGCTTACTGAACACTAACACCCACGTGTATGGGTAGCTATAAGTTCTTGGCAATGTAGTTGAATTTGCATTGGTAGTGCGTAATTGCAAGGACTGATTCCACCTAACTGAGTCATAATTAATCTGTATGTGTAATATATATATATTTGTATATTTGAGATCATGATGCTGCAGTCTTGATTAGATTACAAACAAAACGAAGCAGCAAGACTACTCACTAAATAGAAACTGCAGTTACACTTATTGGCTAGGTTAGCATGTTGTGACTGCACAAACAATTGAGTAGAGAATTTGGATTGAATTGCATGTGCTGAATCTTGATGATCTAGGGGTTGTAAGTACTGTATATTACACGATTCATTGCAAACTTTCTGAGTTAGGCAGATGTGCTCATTCTACGATGTGTGGTGACCCAATCTACTGATGAGGAGTTGCGTACATGTCTGTAACTGTGCCTTCAGTCACTGTTATCAGAATAGCTAGTATGTGAATATCAGACAGATACAGGGGCCTGCCTACCGTATAGCAGGAATTTTTTGTGGATAAAAAATTAGCAATTTCACTCCAAATCAATTTTGCAATTCAAATAAAAGATTATGCGCTTTTGTGTTTGCCAGTAATTCACGCACAGTCTGCCATCTGTACTAACGTTTGTTTATAGGGACAGTCGTCTCCCATATCCAGGCCAATTCTTCCCTTCATTTTTATGTAATGACATCATCAGTCTGGCTAGCCAGAGTATATTTCGCGACGACCTAGTGTTACTATGTCAGAGATACGTGGACCATGATTTCACTTGCGACTATGACAAGTTTATTGGCTACAGCACCACCAAAAGCTGCATTAGATTCTATCATATCTACAAAGACATATGGATCGCTATTGTAGGAGAGTGCTGCAATGGAGAGTGGCAATTCAGTGGATCGTTGTGCAATAGTAATAATGAAGGACGGCGAGGTGGTTGTGCATGTACCTCGTAAATCTTCAAGGTTTTGTGCGTTGCTTTAACAGCAAAACGGTAACATTCTGTGTACTATTGTAAGTATTGTTGGATCACAGCAGCACTCTCAGGACTTACCGCAAGGAGCTTTGGAATTACCATGTAAACAGTCATTTTCTGCCAACTCTATTATGGTTTTGAAGGTTGAGGCTCTTCTAGCTGCTAGAAGGGTCGACTCATCTGTTGCTCGAGGATGCTCACACAGTGCTACGTGACTCACCCATAAACGCAAGTTTGAGGCAATAGGGCTACCTGATGATGTGACAGTCCAGCACCTGCAGCAGCACAGCTATAGGTCAAGATTGTTGATGTGGGGTTGACTCATTGTGAGGGTTTCCGCTAGTAACTTTCTGTCAGGTCCAGCTCGGCGTTTGCTCGACAATCAGCAGTTTCTCACATGCAAGTTAATTCACCTCATTTGCTCTTCTTAGCTCGCTCTCTAGCTTGCCAGCAAGAGCCACATAAATACAAAACTCAAGATGCAGTAAATTTCCAATAGATAAAGTGCTAACATACAACTAAGTATAACCAGAAAACAAAGTAAGCTGTTTGAAAGTACTACCAAAATCATAATTTAAATGGAATATTTGCAAAAGATGACCAAACACGGCTAACTTTTAGGATGACTTACAAGGACTATGCAGTGATGCAATGATTGCAAAACTCACAATTTCTTGTTTGACTCACCTAATGAATAGGGTGGGCTAATCATACATCAAAGAAACACTAGATCCACAACATGTGACCTAAACTACAGTGTCATGCACAGACAGGCGTCCCTTCTTTCAATCAGAAACTACTTTAATGGGCTCTGTTGGCCTTCTCTCTTCAGTGTACTTGCCATTACAGGTTGTGATGATGCTTTTCTTCAATTCAACCCCCCGCAGTTATACTTGCATGTGTGTTGGTCTTTCCTGAATCTACTGCATATCTAGCAACTGCCGGGACATAACCTTCTGATATCTACAAGCCGCACTGCTGCTTCGCGCTGTCATTTTTGGAGCACAAAGCGAGAAGGTTTGAGACTTTCTTGTAAGCATTGTATATCGCTTTTGGCTTCACTTTTGCCAACAAGGGCCTGTTCAAATCCAGGAGAAACACTGGGAAAAATACTTTAACAAAGCCATGGATTTGGTACGAAATTAGTAAACAACCTGTCTTGATGCATTCACAATGAAACAATGAATACCAGATGCAGCTAGTAGCGATGGTGTCCACTCATATGATGAATAAGGTAGATACCTTGAACACCTTGGCACAAAATTCTCAAACATTCAACCTCACGAAATGTTTCTGGTATTCATATCTAATGGTCATGGTATTATAGATTACTAGCAGAGAAGCCAGCTTGCTTTCTAAATCTCCATGAGCACAATTCTTATAGTAATCAGTGTGCGTTTAAAATTACAATACATATTATTATAATTATTATATAATTGTGCACTTTATTGATGTTCTGAATATTCTGTGTTCATTACACGTTATGCACTATGCTTTGTAGTAAACACAAATGGTGACATTCAGTTGATTGGTGGATCTACGAGCAGACAGGGAAGGGTTGAGATTTGGTACAACAGTCAGTGGAACACTGTATGTGATGATTCCTGGGACTTGAATGATGCAAATGTTGTATGCGAACAACTTGGATACCAAGGAGCAGTAACAGCCCATCATGGTGCTTATTTTGGTCAGGGTTCCGGACAGATACTCCTTGATGACCTGCAGTGCACTGGAAGGGAAGCATCTCTTTTGGAATGCAGCCACAGGGGGATTAACAGCCACGATTGTGGGCATGGTGAAGATGCAAGTGTAACATGTAAGTGTGATCTGTGCTTGGATGCATGAATGCACGATATGAATGATACTCATCTTCTAATGAGTGTTCACACAAACTGTGCAGGTACCACATCAAGGTTTTCGAGTGGATCGTTGCGTCTTGCTAATGGCTCTTCACCCTCAGTGGGTAGAGTTGAACTATGGTATTCTGAGCAGTGGAACACAGTATGTGATGATTCATGGGATATAAATGATGCAACTGTGGTGTGCCAGCAACTTGGGTATCGAGGAGCAGCCTTTGCTCGTAAGAGCGCCTACTTTGGCCAAGGATCAGGACAAATCCTACTAGATGAGTTGCGTTGCACTGGAACTGAGGCATCTCTCTTCCGGTGTCCTCATAATGGACTTTACCGCCATGACTGTGGACATGGGGAAGATGCAGGTGTGACATGTGAGTTTATCTATGCATGCCTGAACTGGATTGTGATTGGTTATAAGTAAGCTAAGTTTGCTAGTCTTAACTATATAGAAGCATGTCATGTTACATTTACTATAGGAGTTACATATGATCTGGATTAATTGTGCCTACCAGAAAGCATGCACACTGCTTTAATTGCACTGTTTCCCGCTGGTACAGTGCACTGATGCACTTCACTGCAGTTACTGACCCGTATATTCAAGTATTTATATGATATATTCACGTAGTGTGTGCCACACAGTATAGAGTATCAATGTGTGTTGCGCCGCAAAAGGAGGCATTGCCGGCCTGATATGTTTGTGCTGATTGGCAATAATGTAAGTCAATTCTTGCACTTCACTGCTGCGAAGAAGTGCAAATTTGCAAGAACGATCGGTCTACTACGAACAGTGTTTCAAGTTGAAAGCTTTTGAGTAAGCAATGAAGAAAAAAATTGAAAAGTTGCTATGATCCAGTCTGCCTTATACAGTGAAGATCCTGTAGTAATTTATTCTATCACAGCAATAATAGGGAGTGTGTGAGTGGCATGCATTCTCCACATGAGACACAAAGATTTATACAAAATCAATTGATTTCATATTATAGCACCCGTTGCCATGGGCAATGGGTGATTATACAGTGATATTCTAATGTATAAAACACCCCAGCAATGATGATTACCCTGCCCGTTCTTTAAACTGCCCATGGCTTTTATTAGTAGGTAAACTTGCTAGAAGAAAAATGAGGTAAGTACACGTCCGAGTAAAGTAGCGAAGCGTAGCGATGCAGTACGGAGAGAAGCTGGAAAACGTAAGCGGAAGATATTTCTCCCCTTTCTTTTTTCAAGCTTTTACTATCAACGTCGACAGGACTTCATCCAACTCCTGACACTCCATAGACCCTAAAATGTATCTACGAATCTCACTGCTGGGGTTTCCTCTGTTGTAGTCTCTCTGCCACTCTTCAAAATTGCCCACGGCCCGTTGCTCTGCTCCATACATTTGGACACCTTCACTAAAGAATACTGCTCGACTTGCTCACTTTCCAGAGCTGCAAATTGTCTCTTCAGAGACAGACTGAGCTTTGGGTGAGAACTGAGAGGAGTGTTTTCTTTCTCCATCGCGTCAATCGAAACCTGCCTAACCCCTGATTAGAGCAACGGGTGCTATACTGGTTCTGCACTCGGGTGTTACGGCATATAAAATGCACTTGTCCTCGGACACTTTGTGCCTTCGGACTCGGCATTTTATATGCCGTAACACCCTCGTGCCCATGTCTTAACCACTAAATAAAACATTCCCAGGTTTTGAACTAGAATAATAGAGGCCGGGTCAAAACTCATTGGAAATAGATAGAGACCAGGGCCTCTATTGGAGCCTACGTATGATTGTAGAAGTGTCTCAAATTAGACTTGCATCTCAAGCACGTATCAATGATGGCATCCCCTGTCTGAAAATCTAAGTTTACCTTAACCGCTTTGAGTAATGCATTTCGCAACTTACATGCAGGTGGCTGTGGTGATCCTGGCACAAGAGCTGGCATTACTCGCATTATCAGTGGAACTGCAGTTGGTGACACTGTAACATACACTTGCCCAACCGGGTACATCTTGTTAGGGAGTAGTTCCAGGACGTGTCAGACAAGTGGATTTTGGTCAGGCAACTTGCCCACTTGCAACAGTGAGTACTTTATGATATAGTTTGATGTACTCAGTATTATTAATGGTAATGACTAAATACTACAATTTATGAAAGGTAAACAAGTATTTCGAGTTAAAGAACTCGAACTACTTGCTAGTAATAGTGCCCACATTTGTCATGCCATATAGCATCACTCTAAATCCTAGAATGACCCCAGGATGCACCACACAGAGGTTTGCAGGAATGCATCGGGGTTTTAGATACAAACCAAGACAGCTGTGCTTAACATGCACACTCATTGAAAAGTTGGCAATTGCAGGGGAAGGTGCATTAATTAGCTAAGTGTTTGGATGCTCGCAGAGGATAGAGCCCTGCAGTTACACAGTTCCATGCACTGTGATACCTAACTGTTCTAATCCAGCTAGCTAGCTAGCCTTCGTATTACGCGCGCGCAAAATGCGAGAACGTTCATAAAATGGCCGTTCAGCCTCGGTAGGATTTGGAGCTGTAACCCTCAAGTAAGATTTATTTAAGCTTCTAAGCAACATTAGTCTTCTTGAAACTATTCGTGAACAACTTTCGTTCGGTAAAGGACGAAATGATAACAAATACGATTTCTAACCGGGTGAACAGAAGCCTCCGGGGCGGCCATTTTGTTACCGGACCTCTTCTTTTTCCGGCTGTTTCTTCTCGAAAACGTCCTGCGCAGGCTTGGCAACGGATTAGTATTATAACGTAATGTTTTTAAATACTTCTTATATGATCAAATTGCTGCGCAAATGAAGACAAAGGGAGTAAAAGCTTGGTAAATTCAAGGAAACCCGAGCGCCGCCATTTTGTGACAGATATATATATCTATATATATTTTTTCGTAGAGCCGTCATTCTTTGTTCGCAAACTCCTCCCGCAGCGTGTCTGCGACGGACGCAAAAGTCGGCCTTATTTCAGGGCGCCTCACGGGGAGTGTCATAAGGGGGTAGGCGGAAGACGATTCGTTACGGCCGAGAAGAGCGCCGCACAGTTTCCCACTCTTACGGAAATAGACGTCATGTTTTTCTTGCGTATACGGATGGCGAATGCGAGATTCCGGACACGTTGTTGTGTGTAAAAAAGGCGGTTCAATGGCAAAGAGGAGACGCTCGCGCTCTCTGGCACGCAAAGGCACCTAGGGGGTCCATTGTGCACAAATAAGCAACAAAAATTGCATGTGCTGTGGTTTGCCCAAGTCAAACTGGCAGACAGCTTGCTTTGGCTACATATATAATCCCGGGATGGTGTTAATTATGGCCAAGAGCTATATAGCTAGCTACCAAATGCAAGATTTAGCTAACAACAGTGGTACTATCAAGGCTCTGTCGTTGAGTCACAGTCGTCGGAGCGCCGTCGAAGGACCGCTGTCGAAGGAGCGCCATAGCAGTGAAGCCCGCCTTCGGCGGGCTTCTCTGCTAGTATATATATATATATATACGAACATAAAGCCATACAAAAATATAAATCTGAAAACAATATAGGGGCGCCTTTGGCGCCCCAAAAACATAATTATTTTAAGTATTATTAAGCCTACTGCCTAATAACTAGTAAGCCTGGACAAGATGACATCTAGCCTATTAATTGCTTCTGTAATCGGTGGCTATTTGCACCAACTGACCAGGACAGGCTTTATTCATGGTCAAGGAACAGCCTGAAGAAACTGGAAGCCATTTGAGCATCTCACATCCCATTAATTAATGTATAGAAACACGACGGTAATTTCATTTGTTATTTAAGTCTTTTCGCCGTCATCCATCCAATTTCCATGAATATTATTGCTTACCTATTAGCATTTAACTGGTAAATGTTAACAATAATCAATGGCAGTTTTGACTTACACACTCTTATGTACCTGCGCTATTGGGTACACTGCCATTCGGGAAGAATTATGTATGCATGCCTATTCGGAATTGTTTCAGGCCATGTGGACAGTGTCATAATCATTAACGAAGATTAGGTATGCTACGGTGGGAATGTATTATGTAGTCTTGCATATCCTGCCTGCCATTATGTTCTGATGTCACAAGTGGTCATGATATTATTACTACAGCTAGCAGTGACACCAGCCTGCTTTCTAAACCGCCATAAGCACAATTCTTATAGTGATTAATATGTGTTCGAAATTACAATATAATCTATATAATATAATTCAGAGTGTTTGTTTGTTATTGCTCATATTATTTATTGTAAACACCAAAACAATGACACGGATTTATGCCAAACTCTCAGGAATTTTGAAGAACGATCCAGAGAGTGTTCTCCGTGGGTTGAAATTGCCCGTTGTAGTGCTCTCAGGCAGATATCGTGACATTTCCTGTTTTTCCTTTGCGGCTGATGGCCATTTACTTATCTCCCTTTAGCCTCGTACCCAGGCCGTCCGACGTAATTAGTGCGGGGGCGGAAAGGACGGCCTGGGTACCACTGTATGCGCATGCGCAGGATTAACCGATAAAAGCATTACGTAAGCGAGTATACGAAGCACAGATAATTTTATGCAGTCGACGAACTAACGGTGAAAGATGGCTGTAGTGGGCCCTAGCCGATTCCCTTGCCATATTTGCTTGGCGGAGGTGGACTCGAAGCATTCTTTCGCGCTTTTTTCGTCGTCGACTTTAAAGGAGGACTGGCCAAGACGCGCTAGCGAGCTGCTGCAACTTTCCGTAACTGACGAAGAGGGCCTTCCAAGGCATTTGTGCAAGAACTGCAAAGCAAAGGTTCTGTCAGTGGAGGAGAAGCTGCAAAAGATACGCACGCAAGCACAGCATACGTTGCGGCTTTTGGAGGAGAAGCGAAGCGTCAGGAAGCGGGCAAAGGATACCAGCAGCGGAATTGTATCTCCCCACACCGCCGCTGTGCGTCCTGCATGTCACTATCAAAGCAGTACGAGTCCTACCATACAAATGCTTTTGCCGGCACTTCGTTTACCAGCAAACTCGTCGCAGTCCATTCGACGATCTCGGCGAATAGCTTTCTTCCCGTGCGCGGTGTCAGCAAATTGCAGGCAGACCACGTCACCTTATGGTAGCTAGCCGACTACTAGCAGCATATTGCAGCCAGAACAGGATTGGTTCTGCTTAATTCTAGAGATCCCGCGCTTCCGCGCTGACCATCCGATCAGCGTCTGCCTGTCTTGTACCCTCTACATACATATCACAAAGGTATACGGTGTTATACGGCGCCCCCCCAGTTTTGGGGGGGCGCGGGAACAGTGGTGCCCAGGCTGTCCTTTCCGCCCCCGCGCTAATTACGTCGGACAGCCTGGGTACGAGGCTAATCTCCCTTTCACTTTTGGTTCTGCCTAGACTACTTTTAACACAGAATGCTTTTGCCAAAATGCCTTTAATGGCGCACCATAGCAGAGAAGCCCACCTTATTATAATGAAACTAGGCCAATGTTTTTGTCCACCCAAATCTCCGAAACTGACAGAGCTGCTTTCCTTCTGTCCCAGGACAACAATTTCTGCTCTATATTTTATTTTACATCAGACACTGTCGCATAAATGAAACTGTGGCGATAGTGAAAAGGCCATCACAGCATTGCCCCAGGAGGAGTTCGTGGACTAATGTCTGCCTTGTGAATTCTGTAAAACCAAGATGGCACTCCATAGTTATTTAAGCATAGGCAAAACGTTTCAACCCTTCGTTAGGCTAGCTAACAATCGAAATCTAGCCTAGCTCCATTATAATAAGATTGGACTGGTGGTGACCTAATTGTCTACCATCATGGTTATACAACCCACTGTAACCTATGAAGTTACATACTGCAGTGGTAATATGCACATTTGTGGTACAGTGTTAAACTACCAATTAACTCACATGCAGTTTGCTCCATGTTAACGGGACAGCTTGACTGTGCTCCCGGCTGCGTAGCACTATATAGTGCAGCAGTCTGGTTCAGAGTAATAATACCAGTGATTAGCTCATCAAGTATCGCTCACAATGTGGTCTGGTCCAACTCTCCATCAGCAGGACTGTAGACAGTAACTTCCCTATCTGCCTTTGTTGAAACCACAAGTGTGTGTACTGGTGGAACCCCAAGCTATTTGTTAAATGGACAGAGAAGCTACTCCACTACCACTGTTGGGAGATCTCTCACTTACACCGGTACCTGTAACAAAGGGTACTTGAGGAGTGCAGGTAGTAATGAATTTGAAGCATGAAACGCAGGCCTTCTGCACTATTCATTTTGTAGACCATAATGTGAAGTTTGGAAGATTATATACTAATTGGCTAAACCCTGGTATCTTGGTATTCCAAGACGTCACTTTAAACTAGCTATAGAGTTCAACCTTGGCATAATATTGATTATTTACAACTATAGGTAACAATATATATAATTTTGGTAATGCATATGGCATGATTGTGATGTACGCATAAATGTTGTGTATGCTGAGATATGTAACTGATGAATGTATATATAGGGCAGCATGCTGTCCTCATGCAACATTTTAAAGTATTCTTCTTTGGGACAATGTGCAGGAATAATGACTCTTTTATAAATGGCTGTGTGAGGCATTTCTTTGCCTCTTTCCTGCCCTCTAAACCAGCTGCAGATAGTTAGCAAACTAGATGATTGCACCAACTGACCAGGTCAAAATTGATTCGTGATAAAGGAACTGGAAACCACCTTATTGTATATCAGTCTACCTCCTGCAGAGGAGACAATGCCGTTTTAATTGATGATGATGATGAAACCAATTGATCATGCGACATCCAATTCAACCTAGTGGCATTAAACGCTATTTTATGTATGCGATATTGCCTGCTGAATCTGCAACTGATCCCTAGCATGCTTACTAATGTTGAAATGTGTTGCAAAGATACTGCAATAAACAGTGATAAGTACTTAGGATTTGACTAGCTACTAGTGATTTTGGTAAGTTGATCTGCAAAAATGTAATGGAGTTACAGTTAATATACTGGACCTGATATGTATGCTCAAATGCTTTTTAAGCATTCCTGTATATGTGCATTACCTCTTCTACTTTGTTTTTAGTGAATTTGGCTTATGTGTTAGATCTACTGGAACACTATAGTTATTACATGCATTATCTTTCTGCTGAAGTTGTCACATGCAGTTCGCTTGCAATACCAACTAATGGACAACGTTCAAGCAGTCGCAGGAACTACAATGATAGGGTCAGCTTCAGCTGTATCACAGGGTACAATCTGAGAGGAAGCAGCTCCAGGACCTGTCTATCTACTGGGCAGTGGTCGGGCACACAACCAACGTGCAATAGTAAGTGCAGAGTACATTATTGATGTGTCATCACAGTGGCATGCATGGATGCGTATTTGGATCCACAACAATCTACTGCATTTTTGTCTCACAAATCAATAAATGCATTGCATATTGTCATATGCTTGGCGATTGCTATTACACAGAAATTTTTTGATCATGTTGACAGTGATCAGTCAACTCACACCTATTATCATACAACAATTATCACTGTAAAATGTAGCTTGTTTGCCAAGGTTTGATCGTTGCAACAATCACATCTGCACATGTTAAAACATGGAAAGCTATAGAGTGCATAGTAAGGAACAATGAATATCCTTAAACCCATATTCATTGCTGTTTACCATGCATGATCGCAACCAACTCCAGCATTCCCCTCGTGTGTGTGAGAACCTTATTTGCCAAAATCTTTGTACCTTTGTAAGCTAGTCCCTTTTAGTAATATATTTATATATCAGCAAGGCAGAAGCACATAAAATGAGTAGAACGGAAGGGGTAGTAGCAGGAAGTGCCCATTCTCCAACATTAGAGCTGTTACTATTTTTAGAATTATTGTAGCTGCACTAAAGATCGCTTTGTGAGTAAATTGCCTTCTGACAAGGAATTCGCCGGGATGACCAGCATATCCGAGTGCCATATAGCACTACTTTCACCGCAAATATCACTTTCTTCACTTCAATCTCAGATTTCCACGGCGATTTACACCTTAGACGACGGGATCAGTGTAAGAAGTAGCTTCCTTGTTTATTCTGCGTTAGCTGCGTTGGCAGATCCAGCCTTCCAAGATGCCCGTCGCTCAACCACTTTCATTCAAACATCTCCACAATGCAAAGTGGTTCAAGTGTGTTTTATATATGTAGGTATAGAGACGATTCCGCTTCCACAGAACCAGTTCAATGCTAGGAGATGACTTCTGCGTGGCCATGCCTAAAGCGCTGTAGTTCTGAACATATTAGCATGTCTATATAGCATGGGAAATTACTGCAAATAAAAATGATTTGCGTGGGCGTTCCCCTTTATACCCCTCTTACGCCATTTGTGCACCTGGTGCCATGTTATCAGGCTATGGCTACGTATACCATCTTTATTACAATAGCATAGCATTGTCACCTTCGGTACTACCAAAAAACTTTAAATGACGTTCAGTTTGATTGATGCATATATACCTCTTTCTGCTGTAGTTGTCACATGCAGTTCGCTTGCAATACCAACTAATGGACACCTCTCAAGCAGTCACAGGAACTACAATGATAGGGTCAGCTTCAGCTGTAACACAGGATACAATCTGAGAGGAAGCAGCTCCAGGACCTGTCTATCTACTGGGCAGTGGTCAGGCACACAACCAACGTGCAATAGTAAGTGAAGAGTACATTATTGATGCGTCATCACAGTGGCATGCATGGATGCTTATTTTGATCCACAACAATCTACTGCATTTATTTCTCGCAATATAAAGAAATGCATTGCACATTGTCATATGCTTTGTAATTGCTTTTATACAGAAATGCTTTTTGATCATGTTGCCAGTGATCAGGCAACTCACACCTATTATTGTGCAAAAATTATCACTGTAAAATGTGGCTTGTTTGCTAAGGTTTGATCGTTGCAACTATTGCTTCTGCACCTGTTAAAACATGGAAAGCTATAGAGTGCATAGGAACAATGAATATCCTTAAACCCACATTCATTGCTGTCTACCACGCATGATTGCAACCAACTTCAGCATTCCCCTGCTATGTGTGAGAACCTAGTTTGCCAAAATCTTTGTAACTTTGTAAGCAAGTCCCTTTTAGTAATATATTTATATAAAATGAGTAGAATGGAAGGGGTAGAAGCAGGAAGTGCCCATTCTCCAACACTAGAGCTGTTACTATTTTTAGAATTATTATACGTAGCTGCACTAAAGATCCCTTTATGAATAAATTGCCTTCTGACAATGAATTCGCCGGGATGACCAGCATATCCGAGTGCTATATAGCACCACTTTCACCGCAAATGTCGCTTTCTTCACTTCAGCTCAATCTCAGACTTTCCACGGCAATTTACACCTGAGACGACGAGATCAGTTTAAGAATTAGTCTTCTTGTTTATTCTGCGTTAGCTGCGCTGGCAGATCCAGCCTTTCAAGATGCCCGTCGCTCAACCACTTTCATTCAAACATCTCCACAATGCAAAGTGGTTCAAGTGTGTTTTTATATATGTAAGTATAGAGACGATTCCGCTTCCACAGAACCAGTTCAATGCTAGGAGATGACTTCTGCGTGGCCATGCCTAAAGCGCTGTAGTTCTGAACATATTAGCATGTCTATATAGCATGGGAGATTACTGCAAATAAGAATGATTTGCGTGGGCGTTCCCCTTTATACCCCTCTTATGCCATTTGTGCACCTGGTGCCATGTTATCAGGTTCTGGTTATGTATACCATCTCCATTACAATAGCATAGCATTGTCCCCTTCAGTACTATATAAAAAAACTTAAATGGCGTTCAATTTGATTGATACATATACCTCTTTCTGCTGTAGTTGTCACATGCAGTTCGCTTGCAATACCAACTAATGGACACCGTTCAAGCAGTCGTAGGAACTACAATGATAGGGTCAGCTTCAGCTGTATCACAGGATACAATCTGAGAGGAAGCAGCTCCAGGACCTGTCTATCTACTGGGCAGTGGTCAGGCACACAACCAACGTGCAATAGTAAGTGCAGAGTACATTATTGATGTGTCATCACAGTGGCATGCATGGATGCGTATTTGGATCCACAACAATCTACTGCATTTTTGTCTCACAAATCAGTAAATGCATTGCATATTGTCATATGCTTTGCGATTGCTTTTACACAGAAATGCTTTTTGATCATGTTGACAGTGATCAGTCAACTCACACTTATTATTGTACAACAATTATCACTGTAAAATATGGCTTGTTTGCCGAGGTTTGATCGTTGCAACTATCGCTTCTGCACATGTTAAAACATGGAAAGCTATAGATTGCATAGTAAGGAACAATGAATATCCTTAAACCCATATTCATTGCTGTTTACCATGCATGATCGCAACCAACTCGAGCATTCCCCTCGTGTGTGTGAGAACCTTGCATGCCAAAATCTTTGTAACTTTGTAAGCAAGCCCCTTTAGTAGTATATTTATATATCAGCAAGGCAGGAGTGCATAAATTGAGTAGAACGGGAGGGGTAGTAGCAGGAAGTGCCCAGTCTCCAACGCTAGAGGTGTTACTACATTAGAATTATTATAGCTACACTAAAGATCCCTTTGTGAATAATTATAAATTGCCTTCTGACAATGAATTCGTCGGGATAACCAGTGTATCCGAGTGCTATATACCTCCACTTTCACCACAAATGTCGCTTTCTTCACTTCAGCCTAATCTCAGACTTTGCACGAAGATTTACACCTGAGACGATGAGATCAGTGTAAGAATTGGCTTTCTTGTTTATTCTGCGTTAGCTGCGCTGGTAGATCCAGCCTTCCAAGATGCCCGTCGCTCAACCAGCTTTCATTCAAACATCTCCACACTGCAAACTGGCTCAGGTGTGTGTCTATGTAGGTATAGAGACGATTCCGCTTCCACAGAACCAGTTCAATGCCAGGAGATGACTTCTGCGCTGCCATGCCTAAAGCGCTGTAGTTCTAAGCATATAAGCACGTCTATATAGCATGGGAAATTATTGCAAATAAGAATGATGTGTGGGTGTTCCCCCTTATACCCCTCCTACACCATTTGCGCACCTGGTGCCATGTTATCAGTTTGTGGTTATGTATGCCATCTCCATTACAATAGCCTAGCATTGTCACGTTCAGTACTAAAGAAACTTTAAATGGCATTCAATTTGATTGATACATATACCTCTTTCTGCTGTAGTTGTCACATGCAGTTTGCTACCAATACCAATTAATGGACACCGTTCAAGCAGTCGCAGGAACTACAATGACAGGGTCAGCTTCAGCTGTAACACAGGATACAATCTGAGAGGAAGCAGCTCCAGGACCTGTCAGTCCACTGGGCAGTGGTCAGGCACACAACCAACGTGTGATAGTAAGTGAAGAGTACATTATGATGTGTCATCACAGTGGCATGCATGGATGCCTATTTTGATCCACAACAATCTACTGCATTTTTTCTCGCAATATATAAAAATAAATGCATTGCATATTGTCATATGCTTTGTGATTACTTTTATACAGAAATGCTTTTTGATCATTTTGATAGATTCCAGTCACATACAAGGACCCATGGAAGTATTGAAACCTCTAAGAATTTAGCGCTGGTGACATTTCGACTCGTACAGCATTTGGGGAATGCAAAGTTTTCTTAATAAATGTTTAATTAAGCATACCCCAATTCTCCCATGTTTATGTGCCTGTATGTAGATGTCATACATAGTCTCATGCGAAACCAACCACAGTCTCCAGATCAGCAGATACGTCCTGGCTACACAGAATTACATGTATCTTATGTAACATGGTCAATTTTCCACGTCATATATATAATTATATAAACTCCGCATAGCTAAAACCCAGAAATGATTGTTCAATAAATTAGCTAGCTATGACTAATGGTACAACATCAGTATGGTTAGCAAAAACAATGACAGATCCTGCAGATAGCATTCAAAAATTTTCATTAATTCCAAGGGATTTAGGATCCAAAAAGGCATAGAAACAAGCAGTGGCATCTCCGTACTTTGACTCATCAAATTTTCTTGGGGATCACAGCTAAAAATGCTAGTGCTTTTGTCACCTTCAGTACTAAAGATCAGACACTGGCATTCTTCCAGGGTACCAGCGTGACTCCATTGGGGCGTTTGCCATTGGAACGGGAGAGACCAGTTGGTTCCAGCCTGGAAAGCAAATGGGCAGCAGTCAATGCGTGATGAATGATGTTGTTGACAGCAGCATGGCAAGGGCCATCACTCCATTTGCAGCTGAGTCCATGCGTGGCAGTGCCATCAACCTGCACACCACAGTGGTGACAGGTGTGGGGACGGCAAAGGGGTGATCCTAGGCCAAGGCCAACTGCGACACGAACAGTGTTGTTGTTCATGTGCAATCACAGAGATGAAACAGGAAGGGCATTCAGCCACGCACCTGACTCTTTCGTTGAGGCTTCCAAAAGGTGGGAGCGGGACACAGCATCTGAGGCTTGCTTCAGCAGGGTGTCGACCATGGCAGAAACTTTGGGGGCGTCCCAGGCCTTCTGATGGTGGGAAGCAGGACCAGGCAGGGGGGGTAGGTCAAGACCCGTTGGCCACACCTTGGTGGCTTCTGCAACGTAGGGCAACTCTGTCGACTGGAAGAGGGGTGGCAGGATGTGGTGGGCAAGGTCGGAGTTGGCAGCAGCTGAGGCCAGGAAAGCGAAAGGTGCTAGCTGCACTAATTTCATATTACCCATTCCTCCTGACTTGACCGAAAGCGAAGCCTGGGTCCAGACGGTATTGTCCAGATGGTGTTGGGGATGTCACTGACAATGAATCTGAGGGTCTCGTCATACCTCTGGAGACTGGGGGAGAGGAAGCTGGGTGATGATCGGATGGTGTAGAGCAGCTTGGGGATGGCAAATGAGTTGTGGAGAAGGAGAAGGGCGTCCTGCGTGGGGAGATAATGAAGTCTTTCACCCATAGTGGTGAGATGGCATTGATGACCGACGTGATAGAGGCGACATCTCCAATGGGGGAACCCAGCAAGGTGGCACTTGCTGGGTCCAATACCTGGGCACCTGGGATAGCTGACAGAATGGGACTATATAGTTATTGCAGGGTTGTTACTGATCGCTTCAGACTTCTGACAGTTCAAGTGCAGGCCCAATTCCAACCCCACACCCTGTACTATCACCAGGTCATGCCTAATGTCCTCCAGTGCACCTCCCACAGAGCCGTCATCCCGTCATTGAAGTCTGACCTCTACTGGGAGCAGATGTCATGTATGGACTGACAGAAAAGGAGGGGATCCAGAGGGTCTCCCTGTTGTACTCCTACAGACTGAAGTACCCTGTCATGCCAGAACAGTGAGTAGAGTGCATAATAGGAAGAGTGGACAAAGGGGTACAAAGCTGGAGCCAACCCATGCACGGCCAGCAACATCTTGTCCCAGCACAAAGAGTCCAAAGCGTTCTTGGAAATCCAAATTCGCAATCCAGTGGTCATCAAGGTCGCCAGCATACATCATTTCTTTTCCAATGCGAAGGAAAGCATTGCTGTGTTATTTTACTTGTGATATCAATTCATGCATATTGTTTTATACAGATATATTGTTTGACAGTGGTCAGTCTTCATTTAACAGGATGCTTTGATTGCATGGCATTATTAGATTTTTGTACACCCACAACATACAACACTGTCTTCAATCTCTTGATCAAATAATAAAACTTCTGTGTATTCTCTAACTAATTTGAATGGAATTATTGAGAACAAAAGATCTGGTGTAGCACATAAAAGATCTCATACTAAGTGATATTCTATGTGTAGTATTTATGTAATATTTTCAGGGTCAGCCATATTCTGGAAGTCTCTGATTCTGGTTTGGCCACAGCCATAACACCATTTCAGCCATATAAAAAAATTATTATATGCCATATGGCCGGAAACCTTGATGGGGAATTTATTTTGACGGATTGGCAGTTTTGAGAGCAATAACTTGACAGTGTGATGTCATCATTATTGCAAAATCATAGCTTGTGTACAGGCCTGCAGCTAGACGCGCCAGTCTAAAATAATCGGAATGGAGTTCACCATTGAAGGCTAAGTACTCTTCTCCAAAATGTTCTGTACACCGAAGGTGGGATATGAGTTAGATTGTCCGTCAATGCGAGGAAGGCGATCCAAATGACGTATACACAGTCACAGACCGACATGATGAAAAGACAGTCCAGATTAAGTGTAACAACGATTTGTCTAGTTTTCAGTTGCATTTCATCATCAATTTTTTTCCTAACTGAGCGGAAACTAGCTCACGGCCCGGTTAAATTCCCAGCACGTTCGATTGGCCATTTTGCAGTGAATATCATTATGGCTAAGACTGGCTCAACTGCCAAAGTAAATTCCACCCACCAACTGACGTAATTTCAGCAATCTGGCAGAATATCTTCCTGCCAAATTTTCCGGCTATACGGTATGTATATTGCTAAGCGGATAGTGGGCTGAAAATGAACAGTATTCAGACCAATATATGCTTCTGGTGTACATGTGGGTGCCTAGTAGGAAGTACAATTGGAAGAATAATGATGGCATATTAGTAAGGTCTGGAGATCTAGACGCAAAGAAGCAAGAAGCTGTAAATAGCTGAGCGATACTTCAATGTCCAGATTGACAGAGATCAATTTCAAAGCTGGCAGTTGCACATATAGTAATGACAGACTGACTTAATGACAGAGACATTAGATTTCCAATGTCTTCCAGGAAATGCATAAATGTCCACCATTATTATGTATAATGCAGATTAAACACTTCTGAGGACAAAGTATGTACAGTACCTATAGCTCACTATCACCTTGTCTTATATTTCATTCACACTATTTCCCATATAGCTAGTACCAAGCCTTAAGTTACGGTTATATATACGACCCCTTGGATACTAAAGAACTTAAAATTACACTTGACTGATATGCCTCTTTCTGTTGTAGTTGTCACATATGGTTTGCTACCAATACCAGCTAATGGACGACGTTTGAGCAGAACCTAGTTTGCCAAAATCTTTGTAACTTTGTAAGCAAGCCCCTCTTAGTAATAATTTATATTTATATATCAGCAAGGCAGAAGCGCATAAAATGAGTAGAACGGAAGGGATAGGAGCAGGAAGTGCCCATTCTCCACCACTAGAGGTGTTACTATTTTTTTAATTATTATAGCTGCACTAAAGATCACTTTGTGAATAAATTGCCTTCTGACAATGAATTCATCGGGATATAGCACCACTTTCACCGCAAATATCGCTTTATTCACTTTAGCTCAATCTCAGACTTTCCACGGCGATTTACACCTGAGACGACGAGATCAGTGTAAGAAGTAGCTTCCTTGTTATTCTGCATTAGCTGTGCTGGTAGATCCAGCTGTCCAAGATGCCCTTCACTCGAACATCTCCACACTGCAAAGTGGCTCAAGTGTGTGTATATGTAAGTATAGAGGCGACTCTGCTTCCACAGAACCTGTTCAATGCCAGGAGATGACTTCTGCGCAGCTAGGCCTAAAGCGCAGTAGTTCTAAACATATTAGCATGTCTATGTAGAATGGGAAATTATTGTAAATAAAAATGATTTGCGTGGGCGTTCCCCTTTATACCCCTCTTACGCCATTTGCGCACCGGTGCCATGTTATCAGGTTATGGTTATGTATACCCTCTCCATTACATTGTCACCTTCAGTACTAAACGAACTTTAAATGGCACTCAATTTGATTGATATATATACTTCTTTCTGCTGTAGTTGTCACATGCAGTTCGCTTGCAATACCAACTAATGGACACCGCTCCAGCAGTCGCAGGAACTACAATGACAGGGTCAGCTTTAGCTGCAACACAGGGTATATACTGAGAGGAAACAGCTCCAGGACCTGTCAGTCTACTGGGCAGTGGTCGGGCACACAACCAACGTGCATAAGTGAGGAGTACATTATTGATGCGTCATCACAGTGGCATGCATGGATGCTTATTTTGATCCATAACAATCTACTGCATTTTGTCTCACAATAAAATAAATGCATTGCATATTGTCATATACTTTGTGATTACTTTTATACAGAAATGCTTTTTGATCATGTTGACATGATCAGTCAACTCACACCTATTATAGTTCAGTAAAACGTGGCTTGTTTACCATGGTTTGATCGTTGCAACAATCACATCTGCACCTGTTAAAACATGGAAAGCTATAGAGTGCATAGTAAAGAACAATGAATATCCTTAAACCCATATTCATTGCTGCTTTACCATGCATGATTGCAACCAACTCCAGCATTCCCCTGGTATGTGTGAGAACCTAGTTTGCCAAAATCTTTGTACCTTTGTAAGCTAGCCACTTTTAGTAATATATTTATATATCAGCAAGGCAGAAGCCCATAAAATGAGTAGAACGGAAGGGGCAGGAGCAGGAAGTGCCCATTCTCCAACACTAGATGTGTTACTATTTTTGGGGCGCCTAAGGCGTCCCTATATTGTTTTCAGATTTAGTTTTTTGTATGGCTTCATGTTTGTATATATATATATATATATATATATATATATATTTACTGTAGATTAGTATATATATATATATATATATATATAGATCCCGTTTGTAGTGGAGCTCGGTCGCGAACAATCACACTTCGATCACTGCAACTCAATCAATGAACAATAGACTCCAAACAAAAGGCATTGTGTTCTCAAAATAGTACAGCAGTAATCAAGGCTAATAATAGAATATATATATATGATACTTATATATGTATTATACAATATTGACAACAAAATATTAGCTAGTTTACAAGTTTGTTTGTAAACATGTTTCAGTTAATTACGCCACTCATATATAATAATAATAATATATATTTCTAAACATACAGATGCCTAAACTAAGATTATATATATATACTAGCAGCTACGGCGCTCCTTCGACAGCGGCCCTTCAACGACGCTCCAGCGACTGTGATTCAACGACAGAACCTTGATGGTGCCACTGTTGTTAGCTAAATTCTCATTTCTTCTTGCATTTGGTAGCTAGCTATATAGCTCTTGGCCATATACAAATAACACCATCCCGGGAATATGTAGCCGAAGCAAGCTGTCTGGTAGTTTGGCTTGGGCAAACCACAGAACATGCCTTTTTCTGTAGCTTATTTGTGCACAATGGTCCCCTACGTGATTTTGTGTGCCAGAGAGCGCGAGCATCTCCTCTTGGGCATCGAACCGCCTTTCACAGCTTGTGCCAATCATGACAACATTGACAACATGTGACAACATCATGACAAACCTATCAACATTTTCACAGCTTGTGCTAATCATGATTCATATAGCTACAGATTCATGTTTGTTGAGCCTATTCAGCTGCAGACTGCATGGTTGGAATTATGCTATTGGGTACATCATGAAACATCATGCATATGAATGTAACTTTTGTTATCACATGCATAAATATTTCATGTTAGTTCCCACGATGGCATTTCTATGATGCCGCTTCCACAATAACACAATGTGCGAACCGTGCACGGAAGTCCGTATACTTTCTCCGTAAAACCAAAATGGCGGACGGTCGTTTTCTGGTTTTTCGCC
>OX465040.1:4362607-4512607 GCA_949841015.1 Aplysina aerophoba
CCCATACAATTATATTATATTATATTATATTATTTATTTATTTACTTTAGATTAGTATGATTTATTGCAACTTGCACTGTATATATATGTCAACATGGCGGCGCTGTGGGTTTCGTTGACTTTACTAAGCTATTCTTCGCTTTGTCCTAACGTGAGCAGCCATTCAATCAAGTGATAAGTATTCCAGAACACGTCTTCGTAATACTAAGCCAGCGTAAAGCCTGCGCAGGACGTTTTCGAGAAGAAACAGCCGGAAAAAGAACAGGTCCGATAACAATATGGCCGCACGGAGGCTTCTGTTCATGCGCTTAGAAATCGTCTTTGGTACCATTTCTCTCTTTACCAAACGAACGAAAGTTGCTCACACAGTGTTTCAAGAAGGCTGATGTTGCTTAGAAGCTTTAATAAATTTTGCTTTCGGGTTACAGCTCCAAATGGTACCGAGGCTGAACGGCCATTTTATTAACGTTCTTGCATGGTTCTGCACGTAACACGAACTACTGCTTCAGCTGTTAAATTCGGTGCTATCCTCTCATGTGAGATTTTAGATTTTGAATAGCAGCTATCAGTTTGTGTAGATGGTATTATTCAAGGCAAGGCAACTGAATAGCTAGCTAGCTAGCTGGGTTAGAACAGTTAATTGGGTATCAAAGTGCATGAAGCTGTGTAACTGCAGAGCTCCATCCTGTGCAAAGCATCCAAACACTTAATGCACTTTCCCATGCACTTACCAACTTTCCAAAGAGTGTGGATGTTTAGGCACAGCTTATTGGTTTGTATTTAAAACCCTGATGCATTCATGCCACTTCTGCATGGTGCATCCTGAGATGCTGGGATGCTAAATGGCAGGACAAATGTGAACACCATTGATAGCAAGTAGTTCGAGTTTGGGGCGCCCCATCGGCGCCCCACGAGTTTTTTTAACTCGAAATACTTGTTAGAATTATTATAGCTGCACTAAAGATTGCTTTGTGAATAAATTGCCTTCTGACAATGAATTTGTCGGGATGACCAGCATATCTAAGTGCTATATACCTCCACTTTCACCACAAATGTCGCTTTCTTCACTTCAGCTCAATCTCAGACTTTCCATGACGATTTACACATGAGTCGATGAGATCAGTGCAAGAATTAGCTTTCATTGTTTCAGTGTTTTCTATGTATACTGCCCGAGGGTGACCTAATTATCTAGTATCACGGTTATACAATCTTCTGTAAGCTATGCAGTTTCTATACATACTAGAGTGGTTCATCTTATAATGATAATATGCACATTTAGTGTTAAAATCAAAGAGATAGTAATTAGGTTAAACTTGATCTGTCTTATCTGGATTGATCACCTGTCTAAGTTCATGGAACTCCTGCTTCTCTTGATCTCAGTGGCTTCCATTGTTCTTCATTCCCAGTACTCTTGTACTATATAGTACCTTACTACTCTTACTTTTGCTCAATCAATAACATGGTGAGTCGTGTGCCTTAACTACACAGTTAGTGCGCAGAGCAAAACATTTACAAGGGCGAAAACCTTCATGGTCAAACTTCTGTCAAGAATCTTTGTTAATTCCATTCCTGTGTGATTTGTTCAGGATAACTTCTTGTTATGAAACTTCGTTTCTTTGCGGACATATCCACTGTTGCTGAAACTACTGCGACATGCACTAACCTGTACCTTGGATAGCAAGAGGCAAGCAAGGACATGTGCTAGCACAAGTGAAAGTATATTAGATAATGGTAGATTGCTAATGACAAGTAATTTCAATTAGTCATAATGTGATTAAATACTATCATGCCTCAATCAGTCCACACAAAACTTTCCCCAATTAGGGGCATGCCTGACATCCCAAAGTTAGACACTGTAATATATATAAAGTTTAATTATTGATGTAACTATGTTTCATGGATCCGTTGATTTGCTTCACTGTGTATCATGCATCCTGCATGGCATGTCTGTCATAGCTAGATCTTCTCTACCAGCTAGTAGCCCACTCATGTGCGTAGCTATAATATTCACACTGAAAATAGCTTTGTCACTCCCAATCTTGTGCATATACACCAAGTACATAGTGCAACAAGGATTTAATTAACTTGTGCTTACAGTGACCAAATCTAAGCTGCATGTGGTATAAGAGTCATGTAGTTTGAAGTATGTATGGAGACTGGCTCTGTTACATGTATATATTCAAAAATTATACCGTATACTGTATAGCCGGAAAATTTGACGGCATTTATATTTGACGGTTTGGCTTCAAACTGGGTTTATTTAATATTGGCGGAATTTAAATTTGACGATGTGCAGCTCAAAGTTGTGACGTCATCGAGTCAACAATGGCCGCGTACGCTGTCATTCAGTCTGGTTATGATAGTAGCCAACCATAACTTCGTTTAGTGCGAACGTATCAGAGTGTTAGTCAGGTGTAGACAACTTTCCCCAGGCTCCGAACGCGGTAATGAGGAAGGTCGTATTCAATACGCGGGAGAAATGTGTGGCAGCTCTTGTGGGCCCGTTCTCTGCCGCGTATCTGCCGATTTCTGCTCGCTGTTCCGGGGTGTAGTCGTTGTACCTCATCCGCTTTTCCTTCAGGTTCACTGATGTCGCCGAATCTTTGCGTAGGCACCGCTCCACTGCCTGGTTAGCTAGCTTGAGGTCCTTTCCCGTACATGTAGAGCTACAGGCTTGCTCGTTCGGTAATGCACTTCTCTTTCGCTCCAGATACTTCAGCAACACCATACTCGCTCATTGAATGTGCGGTATGTAGCTGAGACGACGTCGTATTCGCAGTATTATGCGATAAGTTTTATGCGGTTAGTATATGTAGCGTGTAATATAATTATAATGAGCGTATAAAATTGGCGGATTTAAATTTGGCGGTTATTCTCGAGATCGCCAAACCGTCAAATTTAAATCCCCGTCAAATTTTCCGGCTATACGGTAGTATATTTTATTTTTCAGACTTTAGTAATTGACTGCATGAGTGAGTGGAGTTAGCTTGTATTGTATTTAGCATTACAAATGCAAAATTGGCTGAAGGCATACATGCCATTGAATGATACTAACAGTCAAGCATGTGGTACCCCAAGTCCCTTTTGAACCTCAGAAACTACTGTAATACTAATTTCATGTCACTTCGTTGCTGTACCAAACTATATATAATATTTTAGCATATGTGCTACCTGGTGGATATACACATATATGGCATGTTGGCAGGTGAATGTATAAATGTTAGATAGTGATGTACTAGTTATCACATGGCCACGAGGGCGATAAATTAGCTAAGCGCCCGAGGGGCCATGTGATAACTGGCTTGTTGCACATTGCCTGGGAACGGTCTACGCTCAAACCTCCTTCGCCGTCGAATCAATTCACCGAATGAACGAGACTGACGTTACTATAGAAATCAGCGTACGCCTTTTTTCGTGAGATAGAATGAACGAAATGTCAATGCGTGCGGCTTCAACACCGGTTTCTTGTTCTGCAAAGGCACCACGATGTTCTTTCGTCAATGACGACGACTTCGAATCGCTACAAGCAGGCTACCAGCCCAAAACTACTCTTCGAAGCACGGACTGGCCATGGGCTGTGAACGTTGGATGTTTGCTGAGAGTCCATGCATCATCTCGCCACTGAGTTCTGGTTCTGTTTCGCTCAGGGTGCTTACGTCTTCCATGAGGGAGGCCGTGAGGTCGCAGAGGTCATTGTGTCGATGTATAGGCAGACCTCCTTATGATCCCTCCTAATTAATGCTCCCTCATGTACTAAACAGTAGCTTATATTTGTACAGATATTGGCACTTGTTATTATTAAATTAGCATGTAGCTAGTCTCTTTACTATCTTTGCATGTGTCACCTTGCACTGTTATGTACCACTAGCAGATTATCTCTGCACGTTTGTTATTGGTAAATGCTTGGAATTGGCAACAGTTATAAGGTGAAAACAAACAGGCATGCCCTACATTTATATAATATGAACACATCCTGATATATTATACGTAGCGACCTACCTATTCTTCAGTAATAACTTAACAGGTGCTGTTCCTTTACACAACTAAACTGAGTTGCAAAGGATTGTGTAGTTGAAATCCTAGGCGTTTTCCATGGTTAGCTGCCATTTTTCACTGCGACCTCATTCAATCATATACATATCTCAGACTGTCTCTAGTGTAGTACTGAAATGAAGTGTATCAGAAAATGGAGTTAGCGACCTTGTAATGTGTAAATTTTAGTTGCTGTTACATCTTCCAGGGATTTGTCACAAAGAAAACATGCCACTGTACAATGGTCTCTTACTTCAAACATACCACGTTATATTGATCAATATATGTTCTTCATGTATTAATTTCCAGCATGCCGCATTATTGATCAGTATTCTTCTTGTACTGACAGTCCTTCCCTGTGGTACACCAAGCTCATTATCAAATGGACAGAGACACTACACCAGCACCACTGTTGGGAGCACTGTCACTTACACCTGTAACACAGGGTACAGGATGACTGCAGGTAGTTCTAGAAGAACATGTCAGTTTGGTGGCCACTGGTCAGGGAGTCATCCAACATGTTCCAGTGAGTTCATGCTTGTTACTTTTATAATATTTGCTGCCTGGTTAAGCTGAGAATAAAGAATTGACTCATGTCATACGTGTCCTGTATCATAGATAACATCTTGTTTTTGTATATATTTGTTATATAATGCCTAATACATAAATGCCTATAATGGAATATACTATATAATCTAAGCCTTTTCTTGGTTGGTAGGGTTAGCAGTTCGGGCGAATTCTTATTCTTTGCTCATCTGGCTGCTTGGCCCATAGCAATGGCCAACTTACAGCATGGTATTCTTACTCTCAGGCATTTACACAGTTTGGGAATATTTTTCTTTATTTCTAGAGAATAAAGATGTTACTATGTCTGCTCATCTAGTGCCTCCATGATTAATAATTTGCACTGTCCATTAATTTAAGGTAGCTATGGAGTACGTAGGGTTTTTCAGCTTATCCGATGGGCACTAATCATAAATGCTGCACCACTTGGATTGCTCTTCCTACAACTGGTCACTCCAGGGTAGTACTCGAGTTGTCATTGTGGACTGACTGCCAATGCAATCTTGACCATCTTGACAGGCAGCACAGGAGAGGCAAAGTGTGCCTTACCACAGTCATTAGACAGTACATAGTAATAATTAATATATTATCGACAATAGGTTACAGTATAATTATATAGCATGATTGTGAATGTATATAATGTTGTGTATGCTGAGATATGTCAGTGATAAAGAATGTATGATGTATCATGTTTCCCCCTGCAACAATTCTTCGTTGAGAAAACGTGCAGGTAAAATGACTCTAATATAAATGATTGAGTATGCCATTTTCTTTGCCTAAATACCTTGTTAGTATAAATGTGGTACCACCATAGTGTATTATGTGTAAATTATTGTATAGCCGTATTCATATGTACAGTCTCTGCCTCTGCAAAGTATAATATTCAATTATATGAACAATATATATGTTGTATATATTGCTAACGACTTTCTGAGTGTCTAATTACATATCATATTTATGTACTACAGGAACTTTTGTTTAGCTTTGACAATGTGCATCGTACATCTGCATACAGTTGTCACTTGCAGTATGCCCTCCAGACCAGAAAATGGGCAGTTCTACTATGTTGGAAGGAGCTACAATGACAGGGTCAAATTCAGCTGCAACCCTGGATACCGCCTGACTGGAACCAGCCCTAGGACCTGCCAATCCAACGGGCAGTGGTCAGGAACACAACCCTCATGTAGTGAGTATAGATTATAGCTTATAAAGTGCACACTGAATAAAGACAATAGTCACATTTGCTACTTAGTGAC
This sequence comes from Aplysina aerophoba, assembly GCA_949841015.1. Lineage (NCBI taxonomy): Eukaryota > Metazoa > Porifera > Demospongiae > Verongiida > Aplysinidae > Aplysina > Aplysina aerophoba. The sequence continues at coordinate 4,368,460 of OX465040.1, forward strand.
TTTGCTATAGGCTATGCCAACATGAGAATAATGCTCAAACATTTACTATGCAAATCAATCTGACATAGGATAATAATTTATCTTTAGATCTACTACCAACCATTGTCTGGTTCACGGAAACCTATCAACAAGTGAAGAAGGAAGATGGGGCAGTAACAATCTGTCTGAAGAGGAACGGAAACCTACACCGAGAAGATACAGTCTCTGTGGTCGCTGTGAATCATGGGGAGAGTAAGAAGGAGCTTTTTTCAGGTTGATTGCCTGTATAGTGAGAAGGATAATTGTTGTGCATAAATTTGCCATTTCTGCATTATTCTATAGTACCTCTATAATGCACACCATCCGGTAGATTCCTAGCCCATCTGATTGATTGCCTTCTTCAAATTTAGACTGAGACTGGCCGTTATTGTGCTTAAAGGGGACAAAGATAACCTTAACCCTAACCCTAACCAGCTCTGTATACATAGGTAATGTCATCAATGCTATAATTTGTGGAGAAGTACCTAGTTACTGTAGATCAAATGTCATGATTAGCTAGAATTGCTACCACAATCAATGTTTATATGATTGTATTAATTGTATAATTTATGTAACTATCTATCTAGTACTTCCAGCTCTACATTCTATTCTCTACGTTCTTTCAAAATTAGATTCAACATCAGGAAATTATACTGATACTTTATCATCAGAAATATTGGTTACTTTTGAAGTGGGTTCATCGGAAACATGTTTCAATTTCAGTTTTGTTGTGAATAATGATGCAGTAGACTCTGAGCACCTCACACTGTCTATTATGAACACTACAAGCACAACTGAAGTGAAGAAGGGATCAGGCACTGTGGTCATACACATCGTGGACAAGGATTCTCGTACGTTAAGTGTGTAAGCAACTATTCCTTGTAAGACGAGTACCAAAATAAATACTTTTACATAATTTACTTCTCACTGCCGTCACCCTCCCCCAACACACATTTGAATTAGCTTGTCCTGCTGCCTTCCTCTTTGCCGAGACTCCTGTGAACTCACAAGTAGAATACCCCTGTTCCTTGCTGGATGACAGCTTCCTACCTGGTGGTGTGATAACTGCCCAGTGCTCTGCAAACAGCACATGGGATGCTCTGGACATGTCTCAGTGCACATTCAAGAATGATGTACAAGTAGCCACTGTAGCAGTTGTAGAGGTTCTTGCCAGTTCGGCCATGCAAGAAGAGACAATTGAGGTATACTTAACGGTTTTGTATTTTTCAGTACAAATGTTGCTTGAGCCAGTCTTAGCTGACTAGCTTCGTCCAGTAGAAAGTATGTATGGGCACGATTCTTGGCTAGAAACTTCTGCTGTAATTATTGCCAATCAGGTGATAGCACTGGAACCATTGAAGAGATTAACATCATTTTCTGTCACCTATACTTCCACTTCAGGGAATTCTGGAAAGCTTGCCACAAGTGACAAACGTTTCAAAAATACAGTCCACATCACAAGTATATGCAATCAGAGCAAACAGTGAAATTGATGAAGGTGTTCTAAGACGGCTACAAAGTATGGCAACTACAGTGCTGTTGGCACGTAAAGCAAGTACGTACAACCACTTTAGTGGAGTCTAGGAATAGATGTGTACAAGCTGATAGTTAAGCACTTCCAACTATTCTACCTACAGATCACTGCAACTGCTGTGGTTACTCGGCAATTAAGATACAGCCAATATTTGTTAGTTCTGCAAGATTTGATGTGTGCATTGGGAGTTATGAGGCCCCCCAGGCTTGTTCCTGCTCAGCTGAAGGCTTGGAGGTGAGCTACACAGTATCTGGTAGTATGTATGTAAGATATATTTTGAAGGCAAGAAAACTATTGCACAAGCATTTCCCATATGAAACTCCATAATCCTAGAGGATTTGATGACTTTTCATCCAGAATCAAAGGAGATAATTGGCAATTCGCAAAGTGGTGTATATGAAAAATATTAAGTATAAGTAGTGGTATATCATGATAATTATCCTTCACCAGGATAGGGAAATGGTGCAACTTTGTGTATATGTATTTTTATAATATAATAATAGACATGATCAGTATATAATATATATAATGGCATTGTATATTGTATACTGCGTGTAGAGCTGCATGCTCACTATTGTTGATGTCATTCAACTTCAGTGCTTTCCAAGATTTAGCCTTTCTTCGGGCTCCATGGCAGGAGCCAGGTGCTACTTGGATGCTGATGGGGATAGAAAACTGGATATGCAGGTAATTGAAATCGTCGCAGTCAGAATTCATGAATGTACTCAAAATTAATCATTTTGCATTGTGTATAAACTTACATCTCACTTAGGACCCTTGTGTTGGCTGCTGCTTGTCAGATTTTGATCGTACCTTCCAGTGGCCTGAAACGCCACATAATACAATTGCTGAGCTGCCTTGCTCCATCATTCACTCAAGTTTCTCAGACACCAATGTGCAAAGGAAATGTCTTTCAGATGACTCCTGGGAGCCAGCAGACATCAGCTCATGCACCTTCAAGAATACCACAAGAAATCCCATCTACCTCCTCACGACTAACACAACACTGAATAGTGCAATGAACAGAACTGAAACAATAGAGGCAATAAAAAGAGCTTTTGAGAAACAGGTTTGCTAGTTCTATAATATATTCTTTGGAATTATGTATAATTTATATCCTGCTACGGTTGTGTAATAACTAAAGTTCTACCATGTTTTCATTAGATAAACAAATTGGCAGAAAAAGGCGAAACACTGACCAACAGTTCTTATGAAATCACAACAACGACTATAACCAATGGCGCTAATGAATCCATTGTTTTGTTGGTTGTGGAGTTTCAACCAAGTGTGAACCTAACAGAAAACACTACAGCTATTACTGCAGTCACAGACCCCTTCAATGGTGCAACTTATACCATTACCAAAATCATTGCTGCCAGACCTTCAGGTGAATCAAGATATCCTACTGTGTTATGGAGCCAATTATAACATGTTACCTGTGTCCTTGCGCTGATTATACTTGCAGAGTCATGCTCCTGCAGAGCAGGTGCCAGTCAGGTTGCTCATCTTTGTGTGGGTCCATCCAGTAGTCCATGTGACTGCAATAGCTTCCAGACATGTGAAGTGAGAATAAGAAAACCTTGATGTAAAACATAGCAAATGCAGCACAGGTATTAGGGTTTTGTGGTGTCACAATGATTAGTCATCTTTGAATGCTTTGGTACACAGTGCATTGATCCATATGTGAAAGATGCTACGAATGGAGAGTGCTCATTGGACACAGATGGGGATAACCTTCCTGACTACAGGGCAAGTACCATACTACATATTTAATCTTCTATTGCTTATAATGAGATTACACTGAGATTTTATGTGTAAAGGCAATGCATGTATATTGCCATTGTTTCCTTTTGCTTTCATTTGACGGTAAAGATTTATATTTCTGTATGTACTTTAGGATTCTTGCCCTGACAGATATGGGCCTGTCAAAACTGGTGGATGTCGTGAGTGCAACTAAATAGTGTAGCCACATGTAACATCAGTTTGATTATCTGTATATCACAAGCTAGCTTGATGCCCCTGGAGGTGTATGTTAATTTGCATAATAATTATGCTGTTTGTACCAATCGCACTCGCATTCATAATATTGCCCTTACTCTTTTGCATGCCATTTTTACAATCAATTATAATGTCTATATGCAGCAACTGGCATAAGCAGTTTACTAGTTGTCAAGTGTCCTATGGAGCAAGACGAGGTGTGGGGGATCCAGTGGCCTTTTGCTGCTCCTGGGTCCACTCAGTCTGTTCGCTGCCCTGGGGAGGGAGATGCTAGTGGGTTGGGGTTAGCTCACAGGAGCTGCCTGGCTGGTGGCGTGTGGGATGCTGTAGATGTGACAGCCTGTGAGTCTCCTGCAGTCAGGGAAGTCAGAATTGAGGTAATTGCTATATTAATTACTGTATACGTCAGATACAATTGCCTTATGTACCCATTTCTACTTTGATGTGTACACAGACCAAGAACCTCCTTACTGATCTGAATCAGACAATAGCTTACGGCCTTCCAATCCTGGAAGCTGACAGAGCGAAAGTCGAGAGTATATCAGTAAACCTTCGTGATGCTCTCAATCAGTCAAGGGACAGATCTGTTCTGCCAACAGACTTAGAAACTGCGGCTAGTTTTGTGGAAATTATTGCTAAGTGAGCACCTAGACATAGTATAAATGTGCATTAAGAAATCCTGTTTCATATATACAGGTACATATGATGCATTCTGGCTTGCTGTTACTGATAATATGCATATACAAAATCAACGTATATATTACATCTTTTACTTCAATATGCAATGACTGCAGCCTATCCAAAAATAATGGTCTATTTGATGATAACACTCAGGAAATAGAGAAAACCCAGCAGAAAAAGGTATTTTTAGTAGCGTTTTATATACAGTATGGCTGTGGCAAGGGAAATTCTGTTGCTTATCACTTAGGTTATGGCAGACATTGTCAGCTCTCTCTTGGAGGAGAGAAACGCCCCAGCGTTTGAAGCAAATACCAAGGTACAATAATTGCTGGCATTGTGCTGTGCATGTAAGCACATCAGACGTCAGGCTACATGCCTTGATTGTTCTGCCTGTATGTGTGCACAATAATATAGAGTTCCGCTACACGGATTCTGAAGGCCACAGAAGGCATAGCAAATGCAATTACATCATCTCTCAATATCAACAAACCCAATGTCACCATTTCCAGAAGAAACTTAGGTAATTTGTTTGGTTCTTATACTGTGCTCTCTGTCCATTTGCTTGAGTTAGAAGCTTTATCTCTCCGCTAACTGCACTTATTGCCATTATTTTTTTGCACTCCTCTCAATGTTTTCTGTCTAATAGGTCTGCATGGCACAAGGCTGTCCTTCAATAATGTGCACACACGTGGCAATCTGAGATTTCCAGATGCCTCTGTGAAACTCCCTGAATTTGGTAGGCCAGCAAATATTCCTCACATTAAGTTGCCAGCTGCTTTCATTTCAGCAGCCAGTCGAAGTAGAGGAGAGGCTCTGTCAGGAGAGAATGGCACTATGATGAGTGACACAATAGTTGAAGTGGTGAATGTAGTCATGAACAACATTGAGGATTACCTTCCAGATACTGCAAGTGATGATGTAAATGAGAGGTGAGGAGCTAATAATGAAGCAAGCAAGATCGAACTATATGGGAATATATTTTGTGTTCATATGCACCATGCGCATACGTAAATGGAATGCACCGTAGTGTGTACTATGTTACGTATATACCTACATATATAGTATATAACTCTAATATAGGTATAATTATACGATATTATGGGAATGTACTATTCTGCTGGCCAATTCACCATAGTGCATGCTGTGCCACCTACGTAGTGTATGTTTGTAATGTTTACCATCCATTGGACAGCCCATTGTGCATGCATATATTCAACTGCCTCCCATTCAGTGGTGGACTGCCTGCTCATGCCATGTCTGTTAGTCTTGTGATTTCAAGTCAAATCTCTGGCTATGATGGTAGAGAATTCAACATGGACACCAACGAGTCTGTGGAGTTGACCTTTCCCATCAAGGTAGACCAAGCCGGTGCTTATACATGTAATTTTTATGATGATATTAACTAATTAATTGGGCACGGCTGGGAAATATTAATATTTCATGCAGTGTTATATATTTATGTGGTTGGCTAGACCAAACCTGCTGATGACATGTGTGAATTGCCACATCTATAATTTTCAACTTAGGAGGAGGCAATTAATGCACCTGTCCCTGCTGGCTATGTAAAGCAGTTCCATTGTGCCTTCTTCAACTTCACTGGAGCAGTCAATAGCACAGGAGCGTGGTCCTACAGAGGGATGAGGTTTATAGACTTCAATGGCACTCACGTTCAATGCAAGGCATCCCACCTGACAAGCTTTGCGGTCCTGGTTAGCATTGTACCATCAGAAGATCTAGTAAGTGTATTACGCATGATATGTATGGTATGTTAATTGTATACGTGAATATGTTTTAATTAGTTGCTAATGTCATGTAGATAATTGGACTTATGTAGGTAGCCAGAAGCTAGCCTTTCAATCACATGCAGTGTAGGGCATAGTATGTACATAATATATTGGATCTGCATGACAATCCCTCCCTTTCAGTATAGAGTACTCTACATTATTCCTCCCTCCCATTCTCTCCCAGCCTCCTCTGGACTACATCACGTACATTGGCTGCAGCATTTCCTTCCTTTGCTTGATTGGTGCTATCATATTCTTCTTGTCATTGAGGTTGGCAAAGACGGAGTGTAATCATGCATGGAGTGGTCTCTCACTAATATCTTTTTGTGTTACAGAAAAGAGTTGATACAGAAGGTCCATAACTTTGTCCACCTCAACCTGTGCATTGCCCTTGCCTTGGGCCTGCTCTTGTTCCTCACTGGAGTGCAAACAGCCACAGCCAATGTGGTAGGTTGTCTTCTATTGGGTATATACTCTCACCCATACCAAATGGATACATATGAGTATGTGATATGTATATGGTACTTTTATTAGTCACACAAGGAGGTTTTCTCAAGCAGCATATATAGAAGACTCAATTGTACTATAATAATAGTAATGCATAATAATATACAACACGCATTTGCCAGCTGCATTAATCTGCACTGCATATCATTGCACTAACAGCATGACACGTTAGATTATAAAAATATTAAAGGACACTAATGAACTCTAATAGCTACTTACAATTTACTGTATATATAATTATGTATCAATTGTCGAAATTGTGCATATATTATAGGGAGCCTGCAAGTTTGTGACAGCCTTGCTGCACTACTTCTTCCTGGCCACCTTCACCTGGACACTCTGTGAAGCTGTCCTCATTTACATTCTTCTGGTTAAAGTGTTTGGGGCAAATGACAGAAAGTGGATCTACATCTATCTGGCATTGGGATGGGGTATGCAAGACACAGATTCTGTTATGTGTATCTGTGTTAACTATATCTTATAATACCTGCAGTACAGACCAATATAATAATATATAACATAGTATAATTTCTACTCCTTTGGTTTCTGAAATACATTTTTATGTAGTTGCACCCATCCCTGTTGTGGTTATTTCTGCTGCTTCAAGACATGATCACTACCTGATCAGGCACTCACATGATGAAGGTAGCCCTCACTACAATGAAATCAAAGCGTGAGTCGCATATTGATGACATTTATGAGCACATTGTGTGGAAAATTGCTACATTACATTTCGCTAATCTTACAAGTTGCCCATACGTAAATCAACATAACCTTTTTGTAGTTGCTGGTTGCCCAGTGACAAGGGAATGATTTTTGCCTTCGTGGGACCAATGATAGCCATCGTTGTGGTGAGGTCTTCAGTGTAGGTACCAGTTGGTATTATATAATACTGCACAGCATCCATCAAGCACCTGCCGTTACATATTCTGCAAATTATACAAGCATAAACTCAGTTGTTCCAGCATGTGACTTCGATTAATTGGTGCTACGCAGGTAAATGCTACACTGCTTGCTGTAAGCTTGGTGTCACTGGCTAAGTCTCAGTGTGGAAAAGTGGGAGGAAAAAAGGACGGAGAACAGACTGAGCAGTATTTGGAAGTAGGCAAGTGAGTGACTGTAGGGAAAATGCATTGAGTGCCATCATTCTACATGCCCTTGGCAATTTTTGGGCCTGACTCACATGACATCAAATCCTGCTATACTATACCTAAAACTTGTATCACTTGTAGTTTCATGACCTAGGTGTATAAGTCATGCAAAGATTGGAAGTTTTTGATGACACCCACTCATTGCTAACTTCACACCAAAGAAAAAGAGAAAACAGATTTTTGACCCCTGCCGCTAGCTACCTTCAAAATCACGAACTGCTCCAAGCTTACATAACATTACATATAATATACAGAACTTGTTTTTGGCAGGTCTATTGCTATGGACCTTTGTCTTTACTTCCAGCCATCTCATGGAGATAATTTACCGAACCCCGAGGGACCACTCTCTGCAACAATCCCACAAGGGGCCATCGCACACACGAATCCTCACAGTCATGTGCTCACTCGCCACTATTGTGCAGTCGTGTCTTCAATCGACACTGTCGCTTGGGAGGGCCACTTCCACTGCCAATGGTTGACCCAGCGTCTTCTTGATTGTCTGGCTAGCAAAGCAGCCATTTATATTGCCGCCGATTTCTGGCATAGATATATATTTTTGTGTAGGTTACACTATGCGAATTATTTTTCCTTGGACTTTCTTACCTTTACATGCAAGTGCCTATTTCGCAAATACCCGCAATCAGTCTTTGTTTACGGTAAATTTGGGTTTATACACGGTATCTTATTCGAATAGTATGCATATCATTCCCACAGTTACAAGGTTCCTATTATGACAAAAGTACTTTTCAGAGCTGTATTGATATGGCATTCACTCTGGTAGAGAAGAGGCTTCTCTATCTATATAAAGATATAATTATTTATACTGCAGTTATGGCCTGTCTTATATGATAATATCTTGCAAGAGAGATTGTTATACCTACTTCAATTGAGAGATTAAGACTTGGTAAACATTTAGATCAATGTATTTAGTGTGTGGCTAAGGTAGACTTATCTATTATTGCTTAATTATATAGGTACATACATAACACGGCTGTGACCCAATCTCTGTTCTATACACTTGATAATGCACAGGCGTCTTCTCAAAGCCACAGTCATCCTCGTTCCTCTGTTGGGGTTCACTTGGATCATTGGGCTGTTTGCAGTTGGAGCAGAGGGGAGGGTGTTTGCCTACCTCTTTGTCATTGCCAATGTGTTTCAGGTGAGAGACAGCATGAGTATGTATTTAGCTTGCTTAGAAGCACAATAATTTAATTCATATTATGGTGTCTATAGTCTTGAAGAATCATTATTAATAATAATTTTGTAGTTGCATTTTGACTGTGCTCTATACTCCAATTAATATGCAGGGATTGTTCATATTTCTGTTTCATGTTGCAAGACATGAGAAGGTGTGGGGAAAGATAAAGGCCAAACTCCCTAAACGGAAGGTATATGAAATAACCATGACTAATATTATCATAACTATACTAAGTAATTATGGATGTATTCGTTTAGGACTATTGTCAGGCAATCACATCAATTAATTTTTTTAATAGGGTATACTAACTGAATGTGCTTTTATTGCTTGAGAAGCAATATGCGAATTGGGTTTTTGATCAATTTCAGTGTACTATATAATACATACATACATAGAGCTATAGCACTGCACAGCAGAAGGAAGTATATAATTATATATATATGTATATGTATTATATATAGGTTAGATCCATGGCATGGTTGGACTGCCAGTATTATGTATACAACTGATACAAAGTTAATACCTTTCCATACTCAGGAGAGGAGCACTGAGCGTTCAGGAACAAATGCAAACACTACAGGTAAATATCATAAAGTATATAATATTATATAGTATTTGACAATTTTCTACCATTATAAATATATTGGCATTTCATGCATGCATGCACATGTACTGGTTCCCTTAATATCTGTCTCATTACTCCTTTCACCAGCCACCCTCACTCGCTCTACTGGCAAGCCAGATGACTTCAAGAGCTCCAAAAGCTGTGCTTCCACGTATAGCACAGCAGCAAATGTTGATTGGGAGGTAGAATTGGAGTACAGCAGGAATGACCAGGGCATGAGGATGGATGAAGCTATGTCCAGCACAGTGGATGGTGCAAGAATTGGCAATGAGTATGACATTGGCAATGAGTATGACATTCCTTCATCAATTGCTGCGACTGCATTCACAGGAGAAGCTGTGTATGCTACAGATGAGCCTGTTTATGCAAACATCCAGTGACGGATCTAAAGATATAGCTATATAGATTAGGCCGAATGAGCGTGTATAGCTGCAGGAGTATAAAGTGTGGAGTGTGGTGTGCGAGTGAATATAGTATTACAGTCTTAATTTGGTTGAACAAGTACTTAAGCAGATCAAGTATGTAATCTGTTGCATAATAATTATTTGGTGCAGTGTGGTTTGTTAAAAATAATCATCTGATATGCAGATTGTGTCAATTAATTTTACATGCTGGGTACCACCGAGCTTGGGAGATGCATATGTTACTGACTGCGGACCTGCAGTGGGTAGATGCAGACTTGAGTGCTCGTAGTTCAGGTGTATAATATTTAATGATATATAATTATTATAATTATATACAAATATAATAATAATACATACAAACAGTACAATTTATAGGTTGAGATCTAGAATTAGCTGTAGTGAAACTAAAGCTGAAGCTAAAGGGGCCTAAAAATGCTATCATAGTCAAATGAAAACATTGTCCAAGGGGCCGAGATGCTGCAGCATTTCCATGTTGGATGGCAACTAAGAGGCCCTGCAGGAGAAACTATCAGGAGCGCAGCTCGCCAGATTCTGCCCTGATCCTGCGCCTCAGTTGCGAGACGGATGAAATGGCCTCAGGCCCAAATATTCCTGTGGTCTCCGTGGCCATGGACCGGGAGGAAGTGGTGACGGGAGCTGAAAGGTGTACTTCTGAGTTTTAGCTTTCTCGGCCTCACTATATAGCCACCAACACTGCCTCTGACTGCAAGGGCCATGCACGTGGGATGTAATTATATAATAGCTTTCTGTCACTCCGAAGTGAGTGGAATGTCTATATATAGTATAATATTCGTTAAACTAATGCCCTTAGCATAATATATTAAACAGAGAATATATAAAACAATTTTATTCATTGTTTTATATATTCTCTGTTTAATATATTATTATAATCAAGCCTAGAATCACTAGTTCCCATGATCACAATTTGGTGTGATAATTACTATTTGATCTTATATATAAAATTATAGAAGTGCATGTTAGCCACAATACTATAATATAAGTAAGCTACAGCTTTACAACATATTAATGACATTAGTTGAGCTAAGCACATGCACTAAATTATAAGTATTATGCAATTATGTGCACAGTCACGAAGACATGTAGGGAGCGGGTGACATCCACCACTGCCCCCTCCCATTGAAACTTTTCATATTAATTATGAAAAAATTGAGTGGGGAAGGACCGGAGACGTTACGTACAGACTGCACTTTAGAATTAGCTAGCTAGCTTGCTATAGTATAACTGATTATAATTATATTATTTGACTTCAATATGATTAACTGAACAAAGAATTTCTTATAGCTACAATCATGATCATGTCTTGCTTGCGCACTTCTGATCTTCCCTCTAAGACTTGCATTTATCTAGCTAGCTATATATATATCTAGTAGCTATCGGTTTCGCAATCACTAAAATGGCGCTCAAGAGAATTGCTTACTTTGGCACGGACAGTTTCTCTTCTCGCGTTCTTTGCAAGGTTTTGAAAGCGCTTCCAGATTTGTAAGTAAGTGTTAAATCACCGAGATGTTTACATCCTGCTTGTAGCTATGTAAGTACGTACATCTATGATTGTAGCAGCCAGAGATGCCAAGGCTGAGAATTTGTTAGGAGTGAGATCAGTATTCCGCAATCTTTTATAATAAATGACATGATTTTTATAGCTAATATGGAGACTGCAGTTAAATCATGAAACAGCACTTCATAATCCCATTTAATAGAGGGTAATCAACAATTCAGTACTAGTCATAATGTAAACTTGTTGCTACTTAAGGCTTTCGATGTTCTTTGTTGTACTCCCATGTCACTTTTCCTTCACTAAAATGGTGATACCTTGATGACAGCTAGTATCTCTTTGGCACACTTTACAGTAGAATCTAATATAAACTGAGTTCTGTATACTACACTTGATGAACGGAAGTTCCTGCTCCCACTTTGGTTAATATCTACAACCATATTTGGAAGCTCCAGCCAATTTAGACTTTCTGGCCCTTAGCAGTGTGTTGTACTCCACTCTTCCGCCCTCCTCTTCAATATGCTCCTCTTCAAAATGTTCTTCTTCATGCTCCTCTACTTCATACTCCTCTTCAAAATGCTCCTCTGCAAAGTGTTCCTCTTCAGAGTGCCCCTGTTCCTCTGCCATTGTATAGCTAGCTACATACACAGCTGTGATTTCATTCAGGTAGCTAGCACATGTGGATATATAGCTGTCAAATTGCAATTGTGTGGTGTTAGGTTCAGCAGAGCCTTATGAATATAATTTATAGGCTATGGTTGTGTAAACTGTGAGACTTGTGGGCAGGGATATTTCTATGTGTGACATTAGGCAATCCAAGAGTGAGAGCGTGAGAAGGTATCAGATTGCGTGAGACTCACGCCCAATGCCTGAGGCTTGGCAGGTCTGTTGTAGCTAGCTAGGTAGCTAGCTATAAGCATGGACACATGTCTATGCTATAAGCGGAGAGGGAGGAACACTAGATAAGCAGGACATACATGTAGTTGTAATCAGGCGTGGCGTAACACCAACCCACGTCTCTGGGACGCTAGCTACAAGCAACCAAACATACGTAGCCATAGCTATGGGCTATGAGCTGTGGCTAGCTAGCTACCCGACTATTAGTTACTACTCCAACTGCATTTCGGCCCGATCCGGGGCCTTCTTCAATGGATATGACATGTACAAAACTGAAATCGAAAGCCAACAGCGGGAATTAAATTAAGCAGGAAGTTTTCCACATGTAGATAGCTGTGGGTAGCTAGCTGGCTGGCTATTAGTTACAATCCCAACTGCCTGCATGGTCAAGAGTACCAAAGTCCTATTTACTGCAGCCAACTAGTGATCATCTCCCCAGTCATACAACAAAAGATATAACTGTCACAGATACTCTTTGGGCCTCATCAGTGTTGTGCACTATGTACGTACGTATTTGCTCAATGACTTGCAACATTGACATCCACTCCCTGGTTTCAACAGAAGCAGGTTGAGGCCAACAGCTTTATAGGCAAGATGTGAAAAAATTTGTATCCTGCAGCCCAGAGTGAGGCTAAGTGCATGGTGTATGACAGTAATCAGACCTCACACCGGGCTGCCATGCACGAATTCTCCATCTTGCCTATAGATGGCTATTATAATTTACCTGTTATTGTTCCTCTTGACTTCAATTCTTGTATCAGAGATGCATGTCCATGTATGTGCATTTTTACTGCAGTGAACATCCACTGGACATAGACATTGTTGTCCCGGACTCAAAAGTGGTGAGGTCAGGTGGTCGAAAGAGGCTGTTTACCTCTCCCATGGAAGAGCTAGCACTGGAGCATGGAGTTCAAGAGTTATGCATTAAGGAACAAAGAATGGTGTGCATTTGATGAATTAAAATCCTTTCCTGTAATAAACGTAGTATTTCTTCTGTAGCCAGAAATGAGCCCAGAGATCAGTCCATTTTTAGTCCGATGTGGTTAGAGTGGCACCTGTGCTATTCTGCAGCATCTTATGTATGCTGCTGAGACTAGAGATATCAGTGTATACCACTTCTTACAATTCTTGTAGATCGGTTTGTGCTCTTAAACACTTTCTACAAACTTTGTCTGTTGCTCTGTTATGCTTGTAACCCTGCAGCCTCTCCTGCCCTTATGATGCTGGTATGGTTGTTTCGTTTAGTCACATGATCCCTGCCTCCTTGATCAGATGCTTTCCAAGGTAACTAGCTTCTGAGGTTCATTCATGCTCACACAAAATGTACTTAAAGAGATCTCTTACGGTTCTCTTGACTAAAGGTTAGGTCAGCTACAATGCTTGTATAGTCAAACTGTATGAGGCTTGGCTGTCTGTTTGGAAGCATTTTATTGAGACGTTGTTGTAGTGTTTTCTACTCTGTGCAAGAAAGACGCTGACTTACTGATGATTATTACCAACAATATCAATGGTACACAACCGCGTGCAATGAAAAATAACTGAGAGTTATATACCAAAGGTGAAGCTATGCAATGATTAGAACCTAAGTGAAATCATATGGTAATAGGTTGTGTATGATGTCTATCAAGCCTATAGTAAACTAGATTCAGTTCAGACCACATCTCCCTTCTTCAGTACGTTAAGTCTATCAGGGGGTTGAAGTTCAACCCCAGATTGAGAGCGGGTGACTCTACGTTCAACTGTAGTTGTCATGGGTGGGTCATCAGGCTCTGTGTCCTGAGGGTCAGGTACAATATGTTGACGATTCCTCCGTACATGACCGGTAGAGGTGTCCACAATGTAGGATTGTGGAGTAGCCGCAGAGGTGATGATTCTACCAGGAATCTGTCTGTCCTGTGTGTTCACCGAGACTGGTGTGTCTTTGGACAATGGTGGCAATGGGCGTACACGGTGGCGACGATCATAATTCTTCTTCTGCTGTAGCATAAGTTAACACGCTAACTACTAACTAAGTTGTTCGCAAGCACTAATTGACTGCAATGACCTTTCTGAGAAAGCTAATTTTCGAGATGTTGGGAAAGGAGGGTGTGATGCATTAACTTATTTGTTTAACTGGCAGCCTCTGTACTTATTGGAACAAAAGCTGTGTTTATTGTCTATGACAATGCCTTACATGACAGGAGTGCTTTGGTAGGTAATTTGTTGCTGCTTTGCTGACCGAGAAGCTGAGCAGTAACATGGCCTCCCCTGTAACATTGGTAGAACTTGTACACAATGTAGCTTGAGTGAAATTTCATAAATTGCAACCATGACTTTGTCCTCATGGTTGTAGGGGTCTTGAGGGCATAACGCACAGTCGAGTGTGCTATACACAGCACATGGGACGATGTTGTAATGTGTAAGAATGTGTAAAGAGCACTATAGCACATTCAAAGTGAATAGAAAACACATATGCGTGACACTCGACTAAACAACTTAGTCCTATATAGAACTGCTACTGTATACAGAGGCTAATTGAGGACGTTGTTGTGCATGAAAATGAACAGTAATGCACATTCTAAGTGAATAGAAAACACATACGTGTGACACTCGACTAAACAACTTACGTAGTCCTATATAGAACTGCTACTGTATACAGAGGCTAATTGAGGACGTTGTTGTGCATGAAAATGAGCAGTAATGCACATTCAAAGTGAATAGAAAACACATACGTGTGACACTCGACTAAACAACTTAGTCCTATATAGAACTGTGAGTGTATAGATGTAGTGGTGTTGCATGTCATTAACATGTTGTTTGGGTACTGCACATTACTAGTGTGTCAGTGAGTGTTTGGAAGCTGGTGTGTATGTACTCGTGTCCCATGCACTTGAGGGAGAGGGTCTTGAGATTAAATCTGCCCATGTGCAATGCAGCAATATCATCTTTGCCACATGTATTAAGTAAATGGCACCTGAGTTACTGTAGCCATTCGGAACACAATGCCAAGCCAGCCAAGTTAATATCACATTTGTGTGACGTCCACTCCTCTTACACCTAGCTATGTAGTATGTTAAGACTGTACATGTCACACATGCTGAGCTCTAGCTAGCAATTATGTCTTCAAAGACTCACAAGTGTGAAGCTATACACACACACACACACACACACACACACACACACACACACACACACACACACACACACACATATCCTTAGTTATCCCTTATGTAATCAAATCGTGGAATTATTATGTTATATTATAGATCCTAGTGTCGCATTGTGCACATTTCCTTCTGATATGCAATTAAAATGCATCTAATTTTATCATCAAAAAGCTGGAGTTGTGTGCATGTATACAGTTAACTATTAAGTAGTTATGAAACACTGCATGAGGTAGCTCTTAATATTGGCACAACATGCCACAGTCACTGAATGGGGAAGCACAATTAGTCTGTACGTATGTTCATTTGTAAGGAACTGCTATGCATATTTGTAAGTAGTAATTACTTTGGGGACTATTACCTTTTGCAATGTTGTAATATTGCTTTGACTTGTGTTAATTGCTCATTCCTGAGCCTATTGTGAGCTGACTAATGCTGTCATGTCTATGTACCACTTCATGTGTAAATGGCTGCCCTGATTTTAGGGGTTTCTTCTAATGCATGGAACATTCACATTGACTGAGTGGACCGGTTGGGGAAGCTTCCTACTGCCAACTAGTCAGGCTAGCTAGACCATTCCACTTTAAACACCCGAGGTGTGGAAGGGAAGGGACGGTCTAGCGGCTTACAGTTGGCTACATTGTTGAGCATTGAGCTAGCACTTGGCACGTGTATGGTATAGCAATTCTAATCAATACCTTAACTATGAAATATGTGAACATTGATTAAGTTGTGCTGCCATCACACTATATAATTACCTTCTTTAAGACTGTATGCATGAATGGATCACAATGACCTACAATGCCAGTGTGTCATACAAGGCAAACCAGGCATTCAGGTAATTCAATTCTATAGCTGCTGCAATTGTACATGGCACCAGCATTCTGGTCATGGCCATGTATGGCATGGCTGAAGCAACTGGCATACTCTCACACGTGTTGCACTTGTACAGTGTAGGTAGCCCTCTGTAAGGAAGCACACCCACGGTGGCCACTGGTTATATAGCAGTAAAGCAGGTTTTTGCAGTATTGCACATAATATTATAATTGTGCATGCAATGATGTAGTATATGTTTTTGCCGCTGCAACCTTAATTGATTATCGAGCATGTTTTAAAGTATTGGCAGCAGCAGGTACAAATTTAAGTGGGCTAGTACCCAACACAGAAATGCGTTCTCTCAAACAGTAGCCAGGAAGCAATCATTTGGGATATAAATACCGCAGACTGTTAACAAATTGGGAATTGTGCTACCTGCATGTGCTTGCAACCGGTCAGGTACCCAGGCTCTTTTTGTGTTCTCAAGTTGATTGAATTTTGGAGACATGCTCAGTAACGCCAAACTGCCATTTCTCCTGTCTCTCATCTTGCTATTCCTTCTCTGGAAGGAAGCACAGGGAAGGTGTTCCAGCTGTCCCAGCAATGGATGCTCTCAGACTGGAATGTCAGAGGGGTACGCTTTTATTATAGATGTACAGTTGATAAGAGTTTGGATGATGTCTGTGATTTGAGACCTGCATGCATTGACTTCTCTTCATTGTGCAGGAAATGCTACAGGACCAGATACTACAGAACATCCTACAAGACCTCATACTATGTGGCAACATATTACACAGAAACCAGTAAGGGCTCCTCTACCTATGGATGCGGGATTTTCAGATGGAGGAGGTGCACCAGATACCACATAAATTACCGCAAAAGGTTAATACGTGCATGCATACTCTTCATCATCACAGTATACGGTGCAGTTTACATTGCAAACTAAGTGACACTGAGTGTAGCCTTCCGGCCTGTTTGCCTTTGTTGAACCACAAGTGTTTGCACTGGTGGTGAGTACATAAGTCATCCCAACACATGTTGCCCCAATAAGCTGTCTGTGGCTCTTCTATCTTTTGTTTCGGATGACTACAAGGTGATCACTGATTTCCCAGTCAATAGGATGAAGTGACCCTCCCCCAGACTGCACAGCACTGTCAGTGGTTTGGGGTAAAGAAAACCCGTGATTAGCTCAGCAAGGATTGCCTCACCATATGATATAGTCCAACTACCGACATCTAAGTGACACTAGGCAGTTGTGAACATTACATATTTTATATACCTCTGCAGTTCCAGAAGCACACTGAGGTACAGAACACGTTATCGCAGTAACCGAGCTTGCGATGCTTACTGCTGTACAGGGCACAAGAAAGATTCTAATGGACGCTGTATAGGTATGTGTGGCATAATACTTTTATAATTACTGCATGTATATGCAGGAGGTGTGTCCTGTGTGTATACTGTAGGTATAGGGTAGAGGATGGTATTCACAAACCCAAACGTTATGATGATACATGAATGTAAGAAAAACTCATCAACCTGATAAACAGATAATGGTATATAGTTTTAATGCATCCAAGCTTGCCTGATGAACAAGCACTAGTCAATAAAGAATAGCATGCTATTATTGCAATCATCATGGGAAAAAGTACTACAATTGTTGTTGAATGTTTTCATTAGATGATCATTTTCTCAAACATGACACAAAATATACATACCCTATAAAGCTGGTACTCATTCCTAGAAACTGAGTGGAAGTTGTATGTACCAGTGTTGCTGCATCAGTAATGGCACAGCATAGAAGAAAATTAAGTCATTATAAGTAATTATATATGTAGCCATTGACATAGACTGGCCTACATATATATGGGAGAGCCCGAAGCAATTGACACTAAATTTGCACATGTACACAGTGAACGTGTGTGGTGGTTGTCTGTTGTGGTAGTGGTTACATGCAGTGGTGTAATGTCTGTGTACATTTATGTGTATATATGTGCATGTGCGTGTCATTGACAAGTATATGTACATGTGTATGTGCTATTTGTACGTTTTCTCGTTATAATATTTTTAGTTCAAGGGATGCATTAGTTAACATTGCTTTTATTACATTGTAGTGGGTGTGGCGTGTGGCGTCGTTGAGTGAAACCCACTAATGCCTACTGCGCAACACCCCATCTCTCATTACTAAGGACCACTTGAGCCCAACTACAGTTTGCGAAATCCCACAACTCTTTGGTCCTGGGATGTACTAACCATTCGAAGAGGATGACTGGACTTTTTACAACAACTTTCCCTAGACAAGCACCAAAAAGCTATGTTGCTTGGGCAGATTCCACGCGCGAATCGATATACTTCTCAATACTCGTGCTTAATTCACCTTTTGTCCAAGAGAGTTGTGACAGACCTCTTAGCTCTGCAGGCACACTAATTGTAGAAGACAGATGCTACTTCCCATGCTAACCTTATTCACCTAGTCATCGTTATACGTACCGCCCAGAGTAATTAGCAGCAGTAGTAGCAACAGTAAAGTAGCATGTTTTGGTCATGAGCTGTATATAGTAAAAAGTATATCTATTTAACGGGCTTCACTAACCTAAAACTGAATGATGCGGTTGTCTTCATCAGTGGCAGTACAAAACAGAAGGTGACTTGCTTTATATAGGCTACAATAAAACAATAAAAATGATGATGTGATAATGGAAGATGAAATGCAACATGAATAATACTAATCATATGTTAAAAATAATATAGGGGAGGAAGAGTTCAATTCATTACGTATGATTAGAATTGTGTCAGTCAATTTCATATATTTTTAGGGGCTGCCACATGTTTTCCTTTTGCGCCCATCGTATGGCTTCATGTTACGGATATATGTATACAGTGCAAGTTGCAATAAATCATACTAAAATAAATAATATAATATAATATAGAGTGACTTGCATGGGCAGATCAAAGGGAATTTGAGTGCTTTATAGAGCTGAATCTTACAGAGTGCTTTATGGGCCATACTTTCATTTCCATAAAGCACTCTATAGCACAAAACAATTTTTCCATGCAGCACTGAATCATGAATTAAAGCATGAACATAAGACAGCAGTCTGACAATAGCCATCAATGCAAAATGTCATTAATAATGTAAATGAACATCAACAAAAAACAATTATACAGCTGAATAACACAGAACAACCAGTTGAGAGTAACTCTTGAATACTGAAATCACAGGTTAATGTTAATTGTGCAGCCACTCAAGTTTCCAGAGAAAGTAGGGAGGTTCTTCACTTTATCAAAGTCTGGCTTAACATCAGGCTCATCGTCAGGAACCTTGGCAGGTAGCATAGATTCCTCCTCGTTTGAAATTGCCAACCCTGCTTTCTTCACCTGTTCACCCGTGGTTCGCTCTTAGACCTGCAGTGCCTTGGAACTCTTATGCCCTCTAAACCCTGCAATGACCTTCTCTGGGATACCAGAGGCTAACATTCTTGTGGCTGCTGTTACTCTAAGACTGTGATTTGTGTAGAGATTGCACAATCCAGCAAGCTCAGGCACACGTGGCATCATCATCTTCAGTGAATTCACACCCATTGAAGTGGTTTTGTACCATGATTTTCCTGGGTCCATTGGTGCTTCTGGAAGAGGCTGCAGGTAGAAAGCCTTTGGGTTTGATGGTAGCTTCGATAGCTACAATACCAGGATGCGAACTGGACATTTGTCAGATTCTGGTTGTGCATAAGCACGGCTTACCTTGTTTGCACCCCCTTCATCAAACTTTCCCTGGTGATTTTTTGAGTCATGCTCAGTATACTGGTAGCAGCTGTCAGCACTGTAAGAAACATCACTGGGAAATCTCCTGAACTGACTGACTGCCAGATCCCGATGTTTCTGTCCTCCTCTCAGACAGAAATGCAGGCCAACAACAAAGAAGGTCGCACATGCTAGACTCCGTGGGTTGTCTATCCCCAAAACTCCACTCTCCCACATTTGGATCTCATCATCAGGGCAGATCACAGCAGCATGCTTCTTAGTTGCTCCAATGCCTTTCTTCCTCAGCGATACACAGAGGGTGTCCAAAGTGTTGTGCAAGTCACGAAATCTATGGTCCGCCTTGTCTAGCAAGCTAAATCCCACCTTGTTTGTCGTAATCTGTCTTTGAAAGGCAGCAAGGAGTGCTCGAATTGTGGAAGGCTGACACTCTTCCCCGTTTTCCTTCCTTGTCTCCTGAACAAGAATGCACATCCACCTGCAGACAAGGTCAGCATCCTTGCAGAGGAGCTAATCGTCTGGCGCTTGCTCTTCTCCACAGCTCCTGCGATGATCCATCCACTGCCGAAGATTCCTCAGTGCCTAGTCAGTCGCCACTTTGGTATTAACTGGGACTACACCCTTGGCAGCAATGGACTGCTGTTCTTCAGTGACACACTCGGTGTGAGGTCTCATTGCATGATAAAGCACTCAGCAAGCCTCGTGCTTTATCAGCAACTTGACCCCCACACCTCGAGCCATAAATCACGTAAAGCACTCCTAACCCACTTTTAAGTACCATATAAACACTTAGTATGCCAGTAAAGTATGGGGAATTTAATGAACATTAAATTAGACAGATGTTTTAATTAGGCCTTTCATCTCCTGAAAATTGCAGGCAAATTGGCAATATAAATTCTCATAGAACAACACATCATGTATGATACATTAATATTGATAGGTAGCGTAGTTTCAATACGAAAAATTTTGGCACGTAGCAATGAAACTTTGTACACATTGTGATGTGTTCCATAAGACTACTTCATTCAAGGATTTCTTAATTAGAGGTTTGCTGTCTTAGATAGATGACCAAGTGCATAATATAGGTACTACAAAAGTATAATTGTACTTACATTTATATTGCTCTAGTATTAGCAAAGCATTGCGTATGAGGGATTTATATTGCGGGCGACTTTTGAAAGCGATTTTCTCGAAGGAGAAGAGTTTCACACGGCCTTTGGGTGGCTAGTCGAGCACGGATCAACATGGTGCGTAATATTTTCCCGGAAAGCGTTCCATCTGTTGCTGTCTTGGTCCCGCCGTCTTCAATGGCTGCCGTCTAGAAGGCCCTTATACACCGTTGCCTCGGAAAATTAACCACAGCGACGCAGACATTTGTGAACGCTTTCATCCACTTGACGCTAAGGTATGCCAAGTGTCCCTAGTGTTGAAAGCTTTGTGCACACGTAGCCTCTCTGAGATCATCTTCAGAATTAGCGCTCCCATTGCTTACTAGAGAAGCTGAGGGCCTCTCTAATCTACACAGGACCTACGTACTTATGTATAAGAATCGCTAGTTGCCGGGTGTCCCTGCGGTCCTTGTTTGCTGAGTGTGTTGACAGCCAATGCATGTACATGCCACTTATAGATTGGTATTGATACAATGCAGTGTGTGTGTGTGTGTGTGTGTGTGTGTGTGTGTGTGTGTGTGTGTGTGTGTGTTTGTGGGTATGTGCATGCTAGCTACCTAGAAGTTTTGCTCCCTCCCACATCTCATGGGTATATAATAATAAGGGTATAAAAATGTTTCCTTCAAAAACAAGTAGAGATATGGTGATGGATAACCCGGTCAACATTTGCTGCCTTCAAAGCACACTTTGGATACACTTTCACCATCCCTACATCTGGCAACATTTTGATGCGGCACTGCCATCATGGCCTCAACATTTACTGAAATATGTAGGTCTAGGACATCACATATGTATTACAGTAATTAATTGTCCACCAACTCATACACGGAAGATCGCTTTGTATTCCAAATGGCCCTGGCCAATCATTTGTACTGGGGTGGATATCGTGTCAGATAGAAATATAACATGTAATGCAGCATTTATACCAATTGATCCATGAAAGTCTAAGTTGTCTACAGTAGGTACAATGCATATATCCTTCATGCATTGCAAATATTAATGCAAATGGTCTTGCAATTAAGTGACTAATGAATAAATCAGTGGAAGCATAGTTAATGAATGACCGCAAAATAAAATTATACTGACAGTAACTATAGTCACTGACTTGAAATATAAAACTTGCTCTAACTATATCTTTTTTGACAATCCCTGTTTATTCAAATGTTACGCTCTACCTGCATGCCGCAAAGATTTGAATAATTGGCCACGGGGCGACATTGGAAATCAAATCTTCTGTGTATGAGTATAGACGGCAGTGTCAGGAAATGTTTCACATCACCTTAACCACTTAAATGTCATCTACAACCTTCTGGTCTTTTCCAACTTCCTTAAACTCTCTTCCCAACTTCCCTGAGCTTTTCTGTCCATCTCTTTACTCCGTCTACTTCATTCTCTGGATAGTTATCTGGGACCTGTAGCGTCGCCTTTACTCAATTGCAGACCTTTCTGGCCTCTTTCTTTACCATCTAAACTACCAACACCTCCCACTAAGCCGCTGAATAATCTGGCACATTATTATATCAACCCTATATTGCATAGATGCAACTTTCACTGGTAGTGGCAGTGGATGTGGTTGCAGTAGTTTGATATTGTGCACTGCGCAGTAATAGTGATGGTGTTGGTATTATTATGTTTGCGTTTGTACGTGCTACCTAACCCTAATATTAATTGAGTGTGATGTTATATGGGATGGTGTACATGTGTTTGTGTTCATGTTGTCCTACTTTTTGCACATTATTAATTAATTTGGGGCAGTATTCCCCTCAGATGTTGAAGTTTGGAACATGGACTAAATGTGTATGTATACATCTCACTGAAGTCACAATAGCTAGTCTGACTTTGTCAACTGTAGCTACACCAAGTCACACTGTTTCATTTTTCTTTATCTTTATCAATTGTCAACTATCAGTGGACTGTGGTACCCCACGCTCCTTGTCAAACGGACAGAGACGCTACTCCAGCACAACTGTTAGGAGCAGAGTCACTTACAGCTGTAACTCAGGGTACCTGAGGACTGCAGGTAGTTCTAGTAGAACATGTCAGTCAAATGGCCAATGGTCAGGGACTCATCCAACATGTACACGTAAGTCCACACTATGTCATTTCATATCCTTTACATACTGACTACAATAATGCAAAAGATTTGCTAGTATTTTTAGTATACACAATAATCCATTCCATTTCCAAAACCTAATTTTTCCTTTAGTTTAATGAAGAAATATAATTTTATGCATGCTATTTATTTCTTGTTGTAGTCATTTTCTGAAACCCACCATTGTATGGTTGATCTCGCTATTAAATGAAAGACGTGTATGTGAAGATCTCACTGAAGTCACAAGTGACAGTCTGGCTTTGTCTACTGTGTGTCAAGTCTACTGTGTCATGTTTCTTTATCAACTGTCAGGGTCCTGTGGTACCCCAAGCTCCTTGTCAAATGGACAGAGAAGCTACTCCAGCACTATTGTTAGGAGCAGAGTCACTTACACCTGTAACACAGGGTACTTGAGGACGGCAGGTAGTTCTAGTAGAACATGTCAGTCAAATGGCCAATGGTCAGGGAGTCATCCAACTTGTACACGTAAGCCCACACTATATCATTTCATATCCTTTACATACTGACTACAAATATGTAAAAGAATTGCTGGTATTTTTAGTATACGCAACAATCCATTCCATTTCTACAAACCTAATGTTTCCAATTAAAGAATATAATTTTATGCATTCTATTTATTTCTTGTTGTAGTAATATTCTCAAACACAAATAAATTACATTGTGTGGTAGTTCTCGCTATGTTCACCACTGTGAACAAACTCTATTCCACGAGGTCCATCAGTGATGCAACCTAGCCGGACAAGTTTTAAACCATTGTAGCACGCAATGTAATACAATACTGACTGACGTTTGGTATGTACGTGAAGCTATTTGTTGCTAAGCTATGCATTCTGCGAGATCTACCAGTGACCTGCCTTGAAACCTAGCCGGACAAGTTTCTTCATAACCATCCATAGCATTGTAACTTGCAAGGCACAGTGTAATACAATACTGACTGAAATTTGGTATGTACCTTAAGCTATTTATCCGGTACACATCCACTCCCACTTCTTCTTAGTCTTCTTCACCTTTTCATTCATTTGCACATTAAATGAGAGACACGAACATCAACAAGTGTGTATGTGCAGATCTCACTGAAGTCACAATAGGCAGTCTGACTTTGTCTACTGTATACCATGTCTACCTTCCCGCTTCTTCTTAGCCCTCTCTACTCTGTCATGTTTCTTTATCAACTATCAGGGTCCTGTGGTACCCCGCGCTCCTTGTCAAATGGACAGAGAAGCTACTCCAGCACTATTGTTGGGAGCAGAGTCACTTACACCTGTAACACAGGGTACTTGAGGACTGCAGGTAGTTCTAGTAGAACGTGTCAGTCAAGTGGTCAGTGGTCAGGGAGTCATCCAACTTGTACACGTAAGTCCACACTATGTCATTTCATATCCTTACATACAACGCATGTGGGACATGGTAGCTCAGTTTACATAACGGTGAACCCCTGAGGTTTAGGCACATACTTGTGGGTTTCTGTAGCTACGCATGTGACTGCACGGCGTGTGCATGTAATTACCATGAAACGTCACTTCCTGTTTGACAGCTTGCGAGGAATAGCAGGCACGGAAGCTATATGTTTATGAGCAAGCGTTCAATGAAGTAGTTCTATCATTGTCATGGCACAGAGTCCACAGCTGAAACGCTCGAAATGCCGTTTATTATAGTCCATTCTGACCTAGCGGTTGCATCACTTAGGCTTCTTGATACTAAAAGTCACGCGAACTATGTGTGACTCTGGTTGATATAGGTGAAGAAACCGAGTACGTACTGTTAGTAAATCGCTGTGTGGCATCTCAGAATAGACAATTATATTACACTTAAACCAGAGTTAGCAAGCTAAATAGTTTGTTCTAATTTTTCCATGCCTCCGCTTTTCATATGTTGTTCCTGGCGGGAGTAACAAGTTGCAAACGTTTCTTTTATCAATGAAGGGACACAGTTTTAGCAATGTAGCTCGCCAATGGATTCACTTATCAACAGCAGAGACATGGAAAGTTTGGTTGAGTGATTGTGTATCATTCTATGCCGACTATTTTATCCAAAGCCTTTCCGTGTGATGCCACATCCTGATTTTGTCCCTTTATATATGCACTATTGTCGACTTCGATTCTTCATGTATAAAGCTATTGATAAAATCATGATGCTATATACAGCAAGAAAACTACACACCTTGCCATTATATATCTTACATATCGACTGCAAGCATGCAAAAAGAATTGCTAGCATTTTTAATATGCACAACAATCCATTCAATTTCTAAAGACCTAATGTTTCCTTTAGTTTAACTTTTATTAGGAATATGATTTTACGTATGATATTTATTTCTTGTTGTAGTAATATTCTCAAACACATATACATTACATTGTGTGGTAGATCTCGCTATGTTCACCATTTTGAACAACCCCATTCCGCGAGATCTAAGAGTGATGCAACCTAGCCGGACAAGTTTCTTCAAAACCTTTCATTACATTTATCTTGGTGGCCGGCTGCCAAGCTGATCCATCAGTGTTCACCCTTTGAATGGAAGCTATCCATCATTGCCTGCGACTAGTCTCACGTACCAGACCGCCATATGAAGAAACTAGCCTGCGACTACAGTCTTTTGGAAACCGATAAAATCGGTAGGGCGCATCTTTAGGGTGGTGATTAGTGCAGCCAACAACACAACAAGGCGTCACGTGATAACAATTGTCTGAACACGGGGGCTTCTCACAGCGGTTCGGGTGACCGGTCAGTTTGTTTGCAGGACGTCTCATTGCGAAGTCTTCTCTACCACTCGATAATAAGAATACCTGGGCGTCACGGTTGCCTAGGTAATGGAGCTAGTGGAAAGGAGCCGCCATTTTATCTCTGGCATTTATAGGTTCAGTGGGAATTATAAACTTCGAAACCATCCATTGGCGAGCTACATTGCATAAACTTCGAAACAAATGCGTTATATGAAAGACACAAACATCAACTAAGTGTGTATGTACAGATCTCACTGAAGTTACAATAGGCAGTCTGACTTTGTCTACTGTATATCAGGTCTACTGTGTCGTGTTTCTTTATCAACTGTCAGGGTCCTGTGGTACCCCGAGCTCCTTGTCCAATGGACAGAGAAGCTACTCCAGCACCACTGTTGTTGGGAGCAGAGTCACTTACACCTGTAACACAGGGTACTTGAGGACGGCAGGTAGTTCTAGTAGAACGTGTAGGTCAGATGGCCAATGGTCAGGGAGTCATCCAACATGTACACGTAAGTCCACACTATGTCATTTCATATCCTTTACATACTGACTACAATCATGCAAAAGAATTGCTGGTATTTTTAGTATACACAACAATCCATTCCATTTCTACAAACCTAATGTTTCCAATTAAAGAATATAATTTTATGCATGCTATTTATTTCTTGTTGTAGTAATATTCTCAAACACAAATAAATTACATTGTGGGGTAGTTCTCACTATGTTCACCATTTTGAACAAACTCTATTCCACGAGGTCCATCAGTGATGCAACCTAGCCGGACAAGTTTTAAACCATTGTAGCATGCAATGTAATACAATACTGACTGACGTTTGGTATGTACATGAAGCTATTAGTTTAAAATCTGTAGGTTGCTGACTTAGTCCACTATACATTCATTCCCACCTTTTCATTCATTTGCACATTAAATGAGAGACACGAACATCAACAAGTGTGTATGTGCAGATCTCACTGAAGTGATAGTCTGACTTTGTCTACTGTGTATCAAATCTACTGTGTCATGTTTCTTTATCAACTGTCAGGGTCCTGTGGTACCCCGCGCTCCTTGTCAAATGGACAAAGACGCTACTCCAGCACTACTTTTGGGTACACTGTCACTTACACCTGCAACTCAGGGTACTTGAGGACTGCAGGTAGTTCTAGTAGAACATGTCAGTCAGATGGCCGGTGGTCAGGGAGTCATCCAACATGTACACGTAAGTCCACACTATGTCATGTATCCTATCATGCTGACTACAAACATGCAAAAGAATTGCTAGTATTTTTAGTATACACAATAATCCATTCCATTTCCAAAACCTAATTATTCCTTTAGTTTAATGAAGAAATATAATTTTATGCATGCTATTTATTTCTTGTTGTAGCATTTTCTGAAACCCACCATTGTATGTTTGATCTCGCTATGTTTACCATTGTGAACAAACCCCCTTTTGGCTAGTGGGTTCAGCGAGATCTAAGAGTGATGCAACCTAGCCGGACAAGTTTCTTCAAAGTCATTCATTACATTGTAATTTGCAAAGCACAATGTAATATAATACTGACTGAAGTTAGGTGTTCACATGAGGCTAGTTTATTACACTGTTTATAGATATGTAGGTTGCAGACTTATCCACTATGCATCCATTCCCACTTGTTCTTAGCCTTCTCCACCTTTTCATTCATTTGCACATTAAATGAAAGACAAAACATCAACTAAGTGTGTTGCACAGATCTCACTGAAATCACAAGTGGCAGTCTGACTTTGTCACCTGTGTATCAAATCTACTGTGTCATGTTTCTTTATCAACTGTCAGGGTCCTGTGGTACCCCGCGCTCCTTGTCAAATGGACAAAGACGCTACTCCAGCACCACTGTTGGGAGTACTGTCACTTACACCTGTAACTCAGGGTACTCAAGGACTGCAGGTAGTTCTAGTAGAACATGTCAGTCAAGTGGTCAGTGGTCAGGGACTCATCCAACTTGTACACGTAAGTCCATACTATGTCATTATAATATCGTTTACAGTCATAGCATGCAAAATAATACCTTATTTACTTGCTGACTACAAGTATGTAAAGGAATTGTGCATTAAGCACAGTAAAAGGTACACCATTGTTTAATAGTGTGTTTATCTCTTTCCAAATACATTTGATACGTATAATTATAGTGGAATGAGAGTGTTATTCTTGGGCTAAGGTCTTGAGAAACTGTTGTATGATTGTAGGTTTCTGTAATTTACTAAGCTAATTAGTTGATAATCCTTAAGACGTACTAAAAGTAACATGTTGTGGGCATCAAGTGTATATATACATATATAGTGAAAGGTATTATTTCTATATTGAGTAGTCATGTCTAGGATTCATTGACACTAGCCAAAGATTGCAAGGATTTAGATTTTTGGCAGCTTTTGTCATCAGTAATGGCACAAGCACTCAAACTGATCTAAAATGTATACATACAATGATGTGATGATCGTAGATGAAGTGATGCACTGAGAATAATTTATTGGAACAATATAGGGGAGGAAGCTTTCACATAAAACTCGCATTCTGTAAGTCAATTATATTGTCTTGGTTAGCTTGGTGATTAGTCTACAATGCAGTGTGAATAGACGTTTGTGTCCCCTTCTCTCGGCTCAGTGACCAGCTCTCCCCAAGAGACCACAATTGGTGGTGAAAGGGTAGTAGTATGTCACCTCTGCCTTTGTAAGGCCCACTTTAGAGGCAGGGATATAAGACCACCCTTTCACCAACAAATGTTGCCTGTTTGCGAGCTGTTGCACACATTTATACGTTCATAGGGTAATTAGTTATTATATACCTTTTTGGGTTAGGGTTAGTGTTAGGGTATGAACTTTCCCTGCTTACACACATATACATATGCTTTTCAATGCCCATGTATGTCAACCCTTAATAATATTGTATGGTAAAGACCTCGTCCACCACTCTCAGCGATTTGCCTGCATGTGTAGTGCCATTGTTGCACTTACGAATTTAGGCTGTTGTGCAATGTCAATGTTACTATAGTATTAAGTTATAACTTGGCAGTTCTGCTTGCTACACACTAAAACCTGTGCATACGGGTAGCTTTATGTTTGGCTGCATAGTTGAATTTGCATTGGTAATGTGTAATTGACAATTTGCAAGTTTTGATTCCACTTAACTGAGTTATATATATTCATATTTATAATATATCTCTATATTTGAGATCATGATGCTGCAGCCTTGATTTGAGTACAAATGTATGCACTAAAAATAAAATGCAGTTACACCTTTTGCCTAGGTTAGCATGTTGTGATAACACAAGCAGTTGAGTAGGGACTTTGGATTGGATTGCATGAATATCTGACAGATAAAGGGGCCTACCGTATAACACGAACTGTTTGTAGAAGAAAATTTTGCAATTTTGCTCAAAATCAATGACTCATGCAGTTTTAGTTTGGCAATTCAGACCAAAGATTTTGTATTTTTGTGTGTTCCTAGTAATTCACACGTAGCCTGCTGTCTGTATAGCGTTTGTTCATAGGGACGGTCGCCTCACATAACCAGATCAATTAATCCTTTCGTTCATTTTATATAATGACATCATCAGACTCGCTACGTGAGACTAGGACTATATTTTATGACGACCTAGTTTTACTATGTCGAGATATGTGGACCGTGGTTTCACGTGTGGCTATGGCAAGTTCAAGAGCTACATGCATCACCGAAAGCTTCTATCATATCTACAAAGATATATGGAACGCTACTGTGGGTGAGCAGCTGCAGTGTGCCAGAGAGAGCGGCAATTCAGCAGATCGTTACGCAGTAGCAATATACTATTGTTGGATCATGGAGGCGCTCTCAGGACTTACCGCAAGTTGCTTTGGAATTACCATGTACACTGACATTTTCTGCCGACTCTATTATGGTTTCGAAGGTTGAGGCTCTTCTAGCTGCTAAAAAGATCAATTCATCTGTTGGCCCAGAATACTCACACACTGCTGATGATAACTCACCCAAAAACACAAATTAGAGGCAATATAGCTAGCTGATAATGACAGGCCAGCACCTGCAGCAGCACAGCTATAGGTCAAGACTGATGATGTGAAGTTGAATCATGATCATAAGGTAATTTTGGTGAACGGAAGACACTCAATGAAAGACATGTAAATGCAGAGCACAGATAACTGAAGATGCAACAATGCTGGATGCTAGGTAGAAACTACCACCTGAAGGACTGCAGACTTTTAGTCTTAGGTAATCACTAATTTGTTCTCTCCACACTCGGATGTTGCCCTGTTGAAGTCAAGCTAACCCTCATTTCAATTAGGCTAAGTGCTTTGACCATCTTGACATTGTCTCCCATTCTGTTCACCATACTGCCTCTGAAACTTGTTTCTCATCAAGTCTTTCACTGGTTTATTGACAGCTTTATCTGGTTGCTGTCGGTCAGTACAGCTGTCAGGAATTAGCAAATAGTGAATGTGGCTACTTTCCAGCAACTTGGAACACTGCTGCGCTGTTTGCCCTTCATATAGTCAAAGAAGATCAAGGTGGGCTGGGTGGCACTTATTTATTTCAATTTTTGTTCAATGAAGGGATTATAATCTTGGATTGTACGAGTAAGTAACATCCCAATCTCCTGGAGCTTGTATGAAGACAAGCAGCAAGGTGTTTTGCCTTTTTATATGACTTGAGGTCGGAGACAGTGCCTGCCATTGAACAGCTTGAACTACACTTCCTTGCCTTTGTTATCACTCCAGCTATTGCCCCTTGTCTGCTGCCTTGTTTCTCCATTGTCCATGTTGACACTGGCTCATAGTGCAGACCAATATGGTCCAGTTGACAATGAGCTCATGGGAATATTC
Source organism: Aplysina aerophoba (assembly GCA_949841015.1). NCBI lineage: Eukaryota > Metazoa > Porifera > Demospongiae > Verongiida > Aplysinidae > Aplysina > Aplysina aerophoba. The sequence continues at coordinate 4,399,357 of OX465040.1, forward strand.
TCCATGACAACAGTGGCCTTGGTAGAGCACCGAATAGCATTCTATCTTTGCTAACACGGATGCCTTCAGTAACACCTAGGACAATGCTTGTGTTCACAACCCTGCCTAGCTCACAGATATTCTCTATGTAAGTCTTCACTTCCACATTTTATGCCTCCCTGAGTAACAACGGCATCTCTTCTATCGATCAGAAAGTGCTTTAATAGGCTCCATTGGCCTTCTCTTCCACAATTCTTAAGTGTGCTTACCCTTCCAAGTTCTGACGATGCTTTCCTACAATTCAACACCCCACAGCATGTTGTACTTTGCAATTGCATTGCTATTTCCTGATTCTGCTGTGTATCTAGCAACTATAGCAAATTACTGGGGACGTAGCCTTCTGATATGTGCTTTAATTTTCACGGGGTTTAATGTTCGCAGTTTTCGCGGAGCAGCAGCCATCCGCGAATATTTCATGCGGGAATATTTGGCCAATTGATGACGTTATGCGTAATTTAAATAGCGATAATTGGTTACGGGACAACCTCGCTTCGCTAGTTCCTTTGTTCCCTAACCCTTGTTCTTGCTGCCGGCAAACATGTCTGTTCGTCCTACTTGGTACCCAAGTGCGACATCGTGCCAGATTTTGTTCCTCCCTCAATGGCAAAGGCTGTACGGAATGAAGTGTGGCTGCAGCTGAACAAGGCATCCATACCTCGTTGTAGATGTAAAATCCTCAGATGTAGCTGTCCATTCGACATCATGGCATCTTCAGATGAATCCAACGAGTCTAGCAAATGCGGACTCACTCCATATATCCGCAAATATTTCACCAGCGAATATTACCACACCACTGTACCCAGCAACCGCAAATTTAAAAACTCAATAACCGCGAAAATTGCTAATTCACGAAATATGAACTTCAAGAAAATCAAAGCGCATATGGTATGTATGAGCCACACTGCTGCTTCGCAGTATTAAGTTTGGAGCTGCGCAAAGCGAGGAGAGCTGAGACTTTCTTATTAGCATTGTCTATCACTTCTGGCTTCACTTTCACCAACATGGGCCCGCCCGTTCAGATCCAGGAGAAACGCTGACCGCTGGGAGAAGAACAAGAATGGGTAATCAGCCTGTCGCGATGTATTCACAATGAAGCAATGAACACCAGATGCAGCTAGTAGTCAGGGTGTCTACCCATGCAATGTGTAAGGTAGATACCTTGGACACCATGGCGTGAAAATCTCAAACATTCAACCTCGCGAAAATCTTTTTTACTATACGGTATTCATATCAAATGGTCATGGTAATATAGATTACTAGAAGAGAAGCTGGCCTGCTTTCTAAACCTCCACGAGCACAATTTTAATAGTAATCAGTGTGTGTTCGAAATTGCTTTACATATAATTATTATAATTGTGCGTTTCACTGATGGTCTGAATTTCCTCTGTTCATTACAAATTATACACTATACTTTATAGTAAACAGAAATGGTGACATTCAGTTGATTGGTGGATCTACAAGCCGAAAGGGAAGAGTTTAAATTTGGTATAATAGTCACTGGAACACTGTATGTGATGATTCCTGGGACTTGAATGATGCAAATCTTGTATGCCAACAACTTGGATACTGAGGAGCAGTAACAACCCATCAGAGTGCTCATTTTGGTCAAGGCTCCAGACAGATACTCCTTGATGACAGCAAGACCTACAGATTGCCTCAGCGCTGCAATCGCTTGATGTAAAACAAGTTTTTTTTTTTTTTCGTAAAACTGCCTCTTTGCACAGCTACTGAATTGGAGTGGCAGCCGTATTGGCGCACCTGTCTGCCATTTTGCTTGCCCTCGCAGGCACCTGAGCGTATATTCATTCATGTGACATTATTCTCAATCACGTGGTGTTTTGTTACAGGCTTTGCCATTGTGTTTGGTGCAACACTATATAGCGCACGTGCGTATCTTCATCACTGGACGTTGACCGTGAGTACGTGCAGTAGTTCACCTAAAGGAAGGTATGATCCTCTATAACTTCTAAATGACATAAGATTGGGATACTGAAACTTTCTATAATATATAATTATAGCTATAGCATCTTGCTCAGAGGGTTAAGCACTTTAGTGCCTAGTATGATCATTAGCAACCATTTGCTGGTTTCATAGTTTTCATTCTGACGACAACTGTGCTTACGTCTTTAGGTATATTAGTTATATATGACTTTTGAATGAGGTTTTGTAGGGATATTTACCACATCATACTTTTGCTTTCCAAACCTCAATTAGCGCCATTCTTGTGCCATATAAATTAAATGTTAAGAAGCTTATTTAATTGTAGTGATCAGTGTATGTTTGAAATTGCAGCATAAGTATTATAATGTTACATTTCACTGACGCTTTGAATTTCCTTTGTTCATTACAAATTATACTGTACTTTGTAGGAAACAATGGTGACATTCAGTTGATTGGTGGATCTATGAGCCGACAGGGAAGAGTTGAGATTTGGTATAATAGTCAGTGGAACACTGTATGTGATGATTCCTGGGACTTGAATGATGCAAATGTTGTATGTCAACAACTTGGGTACCGAGGAGCTGTAACAGCTCATCAGAGTGCTCATTTTGGTGAAGGCTCCGGACAGATTCTCCTTGATGACCTGCAGTGCACTGGAAGGGAAGCATCTCTTTTGGAATGCAGCCACAGTGGGATCAATGACCACAACTGTGAACATAGTGAAGATGCAAGTGTAACATGTGGGTGTGATTTGTGCTTGGATGCATGCACTATAGGAATGATCCTTTTCCTATGATTTAGTGTTCACACAAAATGTGCAGGTACCACATCAAGGTTTTCGAGCAGATCTTTGCGTCTTGCCAATGGCTCTGTACCGTCAGTGGGTAGAGTTGAACTATGGTATTCTGACCAGTGGAACACAGTATGTGATGATTCGTGGGATATTAATGAAGCAAATGTGGTATGCCAGCAACTTGGATATCGAGGAGAAACCTTTGCTCATCGGAGCGCCTACTTTGGCCGAGGCTCAGGAGAAATCCTACTGGATAATCTGGAATGCACTGGAACTGAGTCGTCCCTCTTTCAGTGTCCCCATAATGGATACTACAACCACAACTGTGGGCATGGGGAAGATGCAGGTGTGACATGTGAGTTAATACATGTGTCTAAACTGTGTTCATTGTTATAAGTATGCTAAACGTGCTAGCCATAACTGTTCACATTATATCGATGCAAGCTTAACATGTTACATATACTATAGGAATATATATGAAGTGGATTCATTGTGCCTATCAGAAAGCATGCACGCTGCTGTGTTTCGTACTGGTACAGTGTAATGGTGCAGTTCACTGCAATTACTGATCTAATATGCTCATGTGGCATGTGCCACGCTATGGTATCAATGTGTATGTATATATATATATAGTTTTTATGTATATTATGCCTGTATAGAAGGCACGGACAATATTCTTTAACCCTTTACTTCCGGATGATATGTTTACTCGGCATGATATTGCTTGCGTATAATTTCGAATGCCGTGTTTAGCAGTCACGGCCAAAGACTCATGTTAAACATTGTGTTTCTCTCACTATTACACTTCCGTGGAAACACTGCTTTAAAGAAACAAGCGGCAGTGACTGCGCTTTCACCAGGAAGCTTTTTTCATCTTCTAGTTGTTCCCGCAGGTCACAGTCGAATGCTGAAATTGGCACTCAGAAAGATGATGCAATTCGGTCAACAACATCAGCGACTACACCAGTCTGTGAGAGCTAATTACAATCACAAACAGCCAAGAGCGATGAACCTACTTGCTGGGTGAGAGCGATAGACTGAGAATTCCTTGTCCTTACCTTCAGCGTTGCATCACGTACTCAAGCGTCAACTTAATAACAAACGGGCCATCTCCATCTTTGCGCGAGGGAGGTGGCGAAGAACAAGAATGACCTACAATTCATCTGGCAAGCTGTACACAATAAAATCCTTAGTGTAGTTCACTGCAGTTACTAATCCCCATTATGTTCATTGCTTCATATTGGTAAATTAAATATTCATGTGGTACGTGCTACACTAATATAGACCCCCTAATCTAAATAATGAAAGAATTTATGAATTCACTAATAGGCTGTGGAGGCATATATATCTATATACGTACATATACAGTACGTGGAATATAAAAGTTTCCTTCTACTGACGTAGATACGGATACGGGTACAGACACGAGCGTAATTGATATAATACATACAGTTGCGTATAGCTACAGGTGTAGTATAGTAAGATACATATGGTCCGTAGTGTCAATCGAAAAAGAAGAACTAACTGCTTGCGCATTTTCGGATGCTATGTAAGGACAACAGCTTTCAGTACGTTATAGCAAATTCTGTAGTCCTCTGGCTATCCCATTGCGTCTCTCTCTTGAGTGCACACGCGTTGTGCAATCTACCGACGACTTTTATCAGAAGTTGCAAAAGGCTGCGAAGCGTCTAGCTTCACGAACAGAAAACTGCAGAAAAGTTGGTTAGAGGCTAGCTGTAGAGCTATTACGTCTCCTAGGATTTTATTACACCACTACCAAGTGTGTTCAGTGCGATATACTAGCTCGCTGCATGCGTCAACGTACGTATAGCATGTTTGCCTTCTTCTTCTGCCAAGAGTGAGTGCAAGGACTCGGTCCGCATCAAAACGTTCAAAGTCCCTTCTTTCTTACAGCGCAACAGATAGAGGCATTCAGCATCTGCATTCCAACTTGAAGAAAGCGCAGCAAACTGCTGCTGTTGGATCCGGTGATTTTGTAACACCGCCATTTTGCATATACTTAGGAACTGAATGTTTCCGTGTGAAATTTAAGTTGTTTGTAAAGGGTTAAGCAAGATTCGGAAGCTGTGCCGTTGTGATATCAAGATCTATTGCATAGAATGAGTATACAGCCCTCCATTAGAGCGACACGGGAGGAAGTAAATGAGCGAGTAGCCCTGTAAAAAAATCGACCGCTCCGGCATTCTTCTGACAAAAGCACGCTGTGACAGTTTGCTGCATATGTATCTCCCTACAGACGACTACACACTCAAGTAATGGCCAGAGAAGGACTGCCTTAGTGTCGTACCACTGACAAATATTGACTAACGATTTTAAAAGAGCTGTAAATGTTCTTGTAATCGACACTATAATGCACTTATATAGTTGCTGTCAAGTCCTGAGTGGCTAGGGAGACTTATGCTAAAAGATGTTTGTAAACACAATAACTCATAGGGATATATGTTTTGTCAACCTACGGTTGCCTTCATCATTAAGGATACAGTACAGAGGACGCTGTACAAATACAGCTGCAGACAGATGCTGTGAGGTCACGTGAGATTAAGATGAACCGCTAAAAGCGGAAATACAAGGGTTAAAAATGCAGTATAATCCAAAAGAAGAAAGCTAGGAATTAAGCAGCATGCAAACTAGAGACTAAGATTAAATTAGCGTGCACTGGGCTAGCTAAGATAGACAAATATAAAATACAAATAATGTCGTCAGTCCAGCAAGGTGGCATAAAGTCCCAGCAAAGTTCCCTTTCCTCTACTGAGAGTGGCCTGTTCATGCTGGATATGCCAGGACTCTGGGAGATAACGGGTCTGGGCATGAGGGTGGGTGTCCATTTCCATGGCTTTTGAGAGATCCACCTGGCGGCCAGCAGCAAACACGTGTTCAGCAATTGCTCAGGGTGACACATCCCTGTTCCTGAGACCCCGTCGGTGCTCTGCCAGGCGATAATCCAGTGCCCTGCCTGTTTCCCCGATGTACGTCCATGGGCACTCACCACAGGGGATGCTGTACACCATCCTTATTTAGTTTTCCGTATGGGCATATATGTACAACGGGTTACATACGGTGCACGCACGGGCATATGTGCAAGTACATACAGGTGGACCTACCGCGTACGTACACCCGTAGATGGTAACTTTTTTCCCACACGTACTGTATATATATATAAAATATACCATATATATATAATATGATAAATATATAATATGTAAACATCATTGTATATGTAGCCAGGGCTCAAATAGTTCTTTAGTAGTTAGTGGCTGGGCCCCAAATGGTGGGCCTAATTTTGATTTGCTGGAATCAATATAGAAGAGGTGACTGATGAGATTTTTGCTGATTTGCAAATGTGTAAACCAAATTCTTGCTCTACACTGCTGCCAAGAAGTGCAACTTTCCAAGAAAGGATCGATCTAAGTACGATGTTTCAACCCGATAGCCATTGATGGAGCAAAGAACGCTTTGAAATTTGCTAGATACAGTCTGTCCTGTACAAGTGAGTAGTCTAACAATGCTCTCTTTTACGTTATAAATAGACATGTGAGAGTCTTGAACATGCAGGCGTTCTCCACACGAGACACAATGATCTATACAAAAACAATTGATTTTATATTAGAAACAATGCCAGGTATGAAGCAAAAATAAAACAGGCAGTTTAAAAACTCTCTGGATACAGATTGAGGCCACTGCCTCCTTTTGAACTTATACTGTTTGTTTGGATTTATGCTGTATGTATGTATTATTATAGAAGTGTCTCAAATATTCTTGCATCTAAGGACTTAGCCATGATTACATCCCCAGTGTGAAAAACTAAGTTTAAGTAATGCATTTTGCAAATTTCATGCAGGTGGCTGTGGTGATCCTGGAACAAGAGCTGACATTAATCGCATTATCGGTGGAACTGCGGTTGGTGACACTGTAACATACACTTGCCCAACTGGCTACATCTTGTCAGGGAGTAGTTCCAGGGTGTGTCTGACAAGTGGATATTGGTCAGGCAACTTGCCAACTTGCAACAGTGAGTACATTATAACCTAGATGTATTCAGTATTATTAATGGTAATGATTGAATATTACAATTTATGAAAGGTAAAGAAACGTACGTACTTTGTTTATATTCAATTATACTTCATACGTTATCTAGTAAGCCTGGACAAGGTGGCACCTAGCCAGTAAACTGATTTTGCAGCCACTGGATAGTTATTATTTACACCAACTGATCCGGTCAAATTTGTTTCAAGGTCAATGAATACCTGGAAGGAACTGGAAGGCAACTGAGTGTCCCATATCCAATTAAACATTCGTATTAACATCAAATATTATTTTATCTGTGCATGAATAATGTTTGCTAGATCCTCAACTAACCATGACACTTGTTGTCAATGTCGAAAAGTGTCGCAAATATCCCGCCATAAACAGTTTTAGGTACTTAGGATAAGACTTGCTACTATAGCGACTTTGGGAAGCTGATCTGCAAAGCTGTAGTGGGTCACAGTACTGGAACTGAGACTTGATCCCCTGCTGTTGGGCATTCCTGTGTACGTCCTGTTACCTTTTTACTTTGTGTATTTGTATTTTATTAATTAGTGCGCATTGTGCATTAATAATCATTTAGAACCAAATGATTGGAGATTCATATTTGTCTGCAATATTACTGAATTTTTTTGTTTATATGTCTATTCTATTGCTATAGTTGTCACATGCAGTATACTCACTACACGAGATAAAGGACAGCGTTCTAGCAGTAAAGTTATGGTTATGTATACGTACCATCTCATTTGCAATAGTATACCCTTGTTGCCTTCAGTACTAATGAACGTATAATGGCATTGAATTTGATTGATATATCTTTTTCTATAGTTGTCACATGCAGTTTGCTTCCAATACCAACTAATGGCCAACGTTTGGGCAGTCGAAGGAACTACAATGACAGGGTCAGCTTTAGCTGTAACACAGGATACAATCTGAGAGGAAGCAGCTCCAGGACCTGTCAGTCCACTGGGCAGTGGTCGGGCACACAACCAACATGTGATGGTAAGAGAATAGTACATTAAGTTGTGTCATTACAGTGGCATACATGGATGCTTCTTTTAATTCACAACAATTGAATGCATTGGTCTTCCAACACTATTGTAGTATTACATTGTCATTATGCTTTGTCATCAATTATATAATTGTACTTCTACGTTTCAAGACAAACACAATTAAGAATTTGAATTGTGTTTGAAATTTAGAGACATAGCCTAAAAAGTAGTCTTGTTCTCATCTTACCATTTCTGCTAACAAAATGGCCGCATAGTAGTCGGTATAGTATCTTTGGGGCGATTCTTTGGCTCTTGCCATTCCAAATTTTTGTAGCCAATCAGATTGCTGATGGATCACATGATTGGCCAGAATTATTTGGGATAACAAGAGCCAAGGAATCGGCCCAAAAACAACAGACCACCCTTTCCGCAGGCATTTTATTAACAGTAATGGTGGGATGGGGACGAGACTAAAATGCTTTTGAAGTTAATTGTATTTATGTATTTTTAGCAGAAGTTGTATGCACATTAGTTAGTCATGTATTTCTACATACCCACATACATACGTACACGCATATCCACAATTGATGCACAACGTGTCCACATTAGACTAAGCAAAGACAGACTGTCTATTCTGCACAAATATCCACAGAAGTCTGCATGGACCAACGATGGAATTCCAAAAGTGCTAAAAAATTTTCATGTCACACACCATACATGTATATATCCAAATGCGTGGGTAGCTCTATATATATACTCCTATATGCACCTGTAAACACGTGCCCCATTAAGCATATTTGTGCATGCCTGTTCTTTGAACACATGTTCTGTCTCTTATACTCACTGATAGTACAAGCTATTTCACTCTTTCAGGTGACTGTGGTGACATTCGTATTCCGGATAATGCAACGGTGTCTGTTTCTGGTACCACTGTGGGACAAATAGTGACGTACACATGCAACTCTGGGTATGAGCTCATGGGAAATTCCACCAGAACATGTCAAAGTAGTGGACAATGGACTGGTTCTCAGCCATCTTGTTCTGGTAAGCTCTACATGTAATTTTCAGTTTAGGTATACATACTGGCATCTAGTCTTAGTCTATGTGTTACTATGCTAAAGTTATTACGAAAGAATCTGAGCTTCATCACAGCATAGGGAGCCTGATAGATGGGGCTCACCCAGGTCCGAAGACCGATAGAGATTATCTGGGCCGTTACTGTCCGTAGACCTTTGAAACGGCAAAGGGAAAGAAAGAAAAGTGGTGCCGCCGGGGATCGAACCCAGGGCCTCTGGCTTAAGCCGTCAGTGCTCTGCCACTAAGCTACGACACCCACCGATAACCACCTCTCTTTCTCTCCCTTATATTGCTCTGCTCTTAGATGATTATTGTTGAATTTTTGAATTGATTATTGTCTAAGAGCAGAGCAATATAAGGGAGAGAAAGAGAGGTGGTTGTCGGTGGGTGTCGTAGCTTAGTGGCAGAGCACTGGCGGCTTAAGCCAGAGGCCCTGGGTTCGATCCCCGGCGGCACCACTTTTCTTTCTTTCCCTTTGCCGTTTCAAAGGTCTACGGACAGTAACAGCCCAGATAATCTCTATCGGTCTTTGGACCTGGGTGAGCCCCATCTATCAGGCTCCCTATGCTGTGATGAAGCTCAGATTCTTTCGTAATCACAAACACACACAGCAATTATCTCCTATATATCAACAATATGCTAAAGTTGTTTGAAAGCAGATTGATACTTATATTGTCTCTCTGGATGCATTCATTGCACAATAAACATAGATTCCATAAGTACTTACAGCAGTTATACCACTCAAATTTGGGGAATCAAAAAGTGAAACTTTGGTAGAAGGGGAAAATTTGTACACATTATCCACGTGGAAGGTTCTTTGTTCTTCATTCATGATCTGCTTTGTAGCAACTGAAAAAGACCCTATTGGGGCCAAAACAGTTTGTTGCCAAAACAAAGAACCTTACCATGTGGACAGCCCTTAAAATTCTTCCCCTTTTTAGATGTAGTAATATAGAGATTCATGTAATGAATCTCTATTTTATCAAATTCAGTTTGACGTGGCTTAAACTGCCTATATACGTACACAAACATTTTCTTGAAGTGTCAGCCCAACATTTTATGTTGACTGCTGTCAACATGCATATGTAAGCATAATTATGACTGGGCACTGAAATTTCCTGCGATCCCTCTAGCTTCTCCTGCATATGCTGCTGCACTGTTGCTACTCTGCATCCTACTTATAATGCAATATTGTATCCTGAATTTAGTTGCAACATTAGTGGAACATAATATAGAATGCAATCATTTATTACCCTACAGTGCATGTTTTATGTATCTTGTCACATTTGTATGGTTAACCTCTTCTTGCTACTCTTTCGAATTGCGTGTGCGTAAGCGGCATTTCGTCTCTCTTGAGTGTGCACACGACGCACAATCAAGCTCCAAACTTTACCAGAGTTTTGCAAGGCCGTGAAGCTTCTAGCTATGTGAACAGATAACTGCAGAATAGGTGGCAAGTTGGGTAGTGGCTAGCTGTAGAGCTATTATATACATCTCCGAGAATTGTATTACATCACTACCGACTGTTCAGTGATAAATACTAGCTCGCTGCTTGCATCAATGTACGTATAGTATGTTTACCTTCTTCTTCCAACAAGAGCGAGTTCAGTTTGTGCCAAAACATTTAAAGTCCCTCCTTTCTTACAGCTCAAATAATTGAGGCGCTCATCATCTGCATTTTGACTGAAGAAAGCTAAGTATGTTGCTGCTGTTATGTCTGGCGATTTTGTTACACTGCCATTTTGAATAAACTTAGGAACTGAACGTTTTTGTATGAATGAAATTTAAGTACCAGACATACGTATATGAATGTGAGGCGCAGACTTACATTTGTTATCCAAAATGTGAGTATTGCTTCAACAGAGAGGGAGGCTTTGACTGCAAATGCAAGCCAGGATATGTATTGTTAGACGCCGAAAGCTGCATAGGTAAGTTTGAAGATAGATTTGTACTGGTATTATAGTATTGTGTGAATAATATCAGCTAATGGCTTAACATTCGTGTATATATTTCTCCATTCTTTGTAGACTTGAATGAGTGTGAAACAGGACAGCACAATTGTAATCCAAATACTTCAGTCTGCTTCAACTCTGCTGGTAGTTACAGTTGTGTTTGTAGATCTGGTTTTGAAGACTTTGTGAATCGCGAATCAGGGAGAATATGTAAAGGTTACCTTTTGTACTTTTAGGTGGACATTTGTGTAACGTTTGCTGCTCATAATGCAAGATTACCAGAATATGTATAACAATCATGGATAAAAATGCACTATTTCCTAGCACTATGCGGCCGGACAGCATTATGTATGTATGTGACAGGGTTTTTCCTTTAGTCACCATACATGTATGTTCACATCACCAACCTTCACCCACATCATTACTCATCTTGGAGGCCTTGAATCTCATGATGGTTGCGCACATTTGCAGATATTGATGAATGTAGAACAGCACTTGGAAACTGTGAACACAGATGTGGAAATACACTGGGATCCTACCAGTGCCACTGCAATGAAGGATATTCACTGCAAGGGAATAAATGCAAAAGTAAGTTTGCTCAAAATTCGACTAACCTTGCAAAGGCATGTCCGGGATGACAGGCAATCAAGCAGCCAGATCTTAGAGTAGTCTTTGCACATGTGGAACTATGGGGACATGACCAATACATGGCTACCACTGCATTGTACAGTACATTTATTTCAGACCAATTTTCCCTCATTTTCTACTCAATGTCAGCAGCCTATTCTTGTACTACAATTGCGTGTCATACATTTAGTGATTAGTACTCTCTAGAAGGATTTCTGTTGCCATCATTGACAACAGTTAATTGGCACAGATCATCTGCAAGAGGCCAGTCTGAGTGGCTAGACATGTCGAACGTTTTGTGCACAATAGCTAATGGACAACTGTTTTTTGACGTTTAGCTAGCATACAGAAGACCTTTTAAGGGAAGAATGACAAGTGGAGGATAAGGATGATGGTGACAGTAAAGATGCGGTAATAGTATGGTATTGAATAATATTAGAAATAGAAGAGGAGTAATGAAAAGTGTGTGCAGATTAGGTGAGAGGTGGAGTATTATGTATTTATACTATGCTACGTCCAGTAGAGCCATCCATTCTTTTGGCGGGTCCCCATCTCCAGGCGTTGGGGTGGCGCTTAATGTGCTAGTTTCAACGAGGTAGTGTGTGGTTGCTGTCAATCACCTCTGCTTTGGGCAGATCCATGTAGATGAACTGTAGACCGACCATACATGCTCCAGCAATGCCAGTCTGTCGATGTAGGCATCTGCTGCACATGTGCATTACAACATAGGTACAAAGTCCTTGGGTAGACTATATAGCTGGTATTTGAAGTTGTTACGTGGACGAAAAGCTACCTAGATTCATATGTATAATTGTCTTGCATAGGCTGCTGATGTAAGTAAGGGTCCAATTGATCTTTAGAGGCCACCAGTCTTCGTTGACTGATCTGGGTATGTTGCTATAGTGTGGGTGCCTGTGGATGAATCACAGTATGTAGCCATCCGCTTCAGTATGTCTACAAGTCTCTTCTTGTCACACATTCCATCCCTTTTAATGGTAATGGACTGGCTCTGCTAATCAAAGTCATCACAAGGTTTTGTTTTATGTGCCACATGATGCTGTGAGTCGAGCATCAGGTACCGTTTGGTGTGTGTTGTTTCTCTCCACCTTGATGTAATGACAGAATTACTGTCTCTGCACACAGCAGAGTGGCATATCCAAAAATGTTCGCTTCCCATATATATCTTCTGATTCCTTTTCAAAAGTGAACTGGATGCATGCTTCTATGTTGCAGAGGTAGAAGAGGAACTTGTGCTCCAGGTGGCAAGAGAGAACCATGCATGAATGTTTCGTTCACATAGCACTTCCAATTGTAAGGAGGGAATGAGAGGCAGCCAAAGCTCTTTGCTTAACACTCCATCACTTGATTTGCCAACCACTACAGAAACCCATAACCATGTCACGGATCTCCTAATGTACACCTTTCCACTGATCTCAGTTGAATAGCATGAGGTACAGGGTTAGGAGGACCAGGTCTTCTCTATGACATTCTCATGAATTTTAATGAAACGTTATGTTATGTAGTCTCACATGAAGGCCCTGAAAATTACAGAATAACTTGCATAATACCTTGCTTTTAGTATTGAAAACAGGAGCACTTAACATGTAGGATCGCTTCCCTATTACTATGAATTAATTCCCCTGAGCTTGCATAAGCCCATGTGTGGCCATGAAAATGGGAAGAATGCGATAAAACTGCAGGGTGAATAATTATGAAAAATTAATAGTTACAGGTTAGCCCTGTCCCACATGTTATGTTATTGTGCCAATCTGTACGCGTTTCTTTCCAATGCACTACTTTTTTATGTTTATTGTCCAGATTATTTACATACGTATACATACATACATACATACATACATACGTACATCCATCCATCCATACATACATGCAAGCAATAAAATTTAATACAGTAAATGACAGCACACTAGCGTGTGCCACATGCTGAATTTAACTGTTACTGAGAGTAGATGAAATCAAATTCCGTTGGTGAAGATGTCCCCAGCACCGCTGCTGCGTTTCCCCGTTGAACCGCCACTGCACTATATTCGTACAGTCTCGTTTTCCACTTTCTTATAGTATCTTAATCTATCTTAAGATTATATGCAAGGTGTGTGATCTTCAACCATGCATTGTGCATTGTATGCTTATTGTATCTGTGTAGGAGACACTCCACCATGTGCAGTAGAGCAGCTCCCTGTTCCTAGGAATTCGTCTGTCAACTGCAAAACAATGAATGCAGTTCTTGAGTGCAAACTCAAATGCCACCACATGTTCAAGTTTGGCAGCTCTCAAAACTTTTCTATACAGAATTGTAATGATGGAGTTTGGGATTATCAGCGAGATGAAATACATATTCCTGACTGTCAACGTGAGTGTATTCATTTGTCCTTTCAATGTAGAACCAGGCATACATATGCAGTTGCATATCTGCACTATATTATAATATAATTATTGTAATCCCTATCTATAATATGCTACTACTAGCAAGCACGCAATATATAATTATCAGCACTTGGTGCAGTGCATCTGCTGATGTTTGCAGCACGAGAGTATGCTGATGGTATTATTTATCAAGCGCACATCTTATATACTCTCGATTTAATATCATTGTCACATGTGTTATAACTTACTGTACTTAACTCATACTCTACCTAACTCTTACTTGCTTTTACTCGTTCAAAATTGTGTATCATAGTAGTTATAATTGCAATTTTTGTATACCATTTGTATATTCACTCTATTAGCTATCAAGGAGCGAGTAGCGGTGATCAAAGGACATATGGAATCCAATGAAACGTGCCTTGCACATCAGAAATTCAGGGAATTCCATGAAGAAGATGCACTACTTCCTGTAGTCATTGAAGCTAAATGTAAACAGCTGAGTGGAAGCAGACAAAATGGTTCAGTTTCTGAAGGCACACTCGTCATAACATTCACCTTCTTGCAAGTGATTCCGTTCAGCTGTGGTTCTGCCTGCATTCAAAAGATACAGTTTCCTCTTCATTTGTGGTTTGAAGAAGTTCAACAGAGAGTTGCCTCTGGCTTGGCCCTGGTTATTGAAAACCTGGAAACATCTGACCTGGTCAATGTTACCTTACATGGAAAGCTCCACGGAGGAAATGATAATGTACAGATAACTTGTCAATCAGGGCAAATGCTCTCTGAATACATTTGCAGTAAGAGTCCACAAATGTAGATTGTTGGTTTTTGGGGGGATCAAGCTTACCCATAAATGTATTCTTTAATTGAATTTTGACATTTTGACCATCAAGGTATCAGCTCACAATGCAGAATCAGAAAATATGTAATAGCATTTATACTTGTTCAATTGGCAATATTGGTCAGGATTGAGTGTGCATTACACATTACACACAGGATTAGGAAAGATCTTGCTTTGCTACCTTCTTTTTTGCATATTGAAGGCCTGATGAAGAAGCCCTTACTGAGCACTATATGGTGTTTTAATTCAAGCAGTGATTCGTTGGTGGCTTACATTATCAGCTCAGCATGCCCAAAACCATCATCATAACAGTTTATAAGTATCTTATACTATGAAGTCACACTCGTCACTTATGCTCTCCCTTGCAGTCCCCTGTGCTCCTGGTAGCTTCTTAAATAGCACTGGTCCTACTGCAACATGCGACCCTTGCCCCTTTCACTACTACCAGGATGAAAGTGAACAGACTGAGTGCAAAGCATGTCCTAATGGGACTTTTACCATTGCCAGGGGAAGTAATGAATGTGGACACTGCAGAGGTACGTTATTTAGTTCTATAGAAGGTAATCACTTTGGGATATCACTGTAAGTCCCCCAACCAGCTTAGATACATCCATTCATGCAGCTCCCTGTAGTCCTGGCACTGCATCATGGAGTGGGCTTGTTCCCTGTAAGGAGTGTAAGAAAGGCTTTTATCAGCCAGAAAGTGGAGCTAACTTTTGTCATAAGTGTGACTTTGGCCAAATTACTCATAGCAGTGGATCCCCAAGGAAAGAGGATTGTGGTTAGTTGAGTTCAATGCGTACAAGTAGTTGCAGACATGCACTTCGTAATGTACTACATGCATGATGTCTGCTACAGTATATAATTTAAAAGACTGTTTTGTTACACCTTTATACAGTATATAAGTGGTGGTGGGCTTTGTTTACATTTATGGGACCTTGCATTTTCAACACAATGCATATGTGCATTTGATAATGTGATTTGTGGAATGAAGTTACGATATCCAGAATGATAAAATGATGCAGATGTGTCGCAATAATCACTGTAAATCATGCCAACTGACCAAACTCAATATAATGTATCAATGGCAACCAGTGATAGCCTCCCCAGTCATCCAACAAAGGATGGATATCCGCAGTCAGCTGTTTCACCCTTATTGGGCCACATCAGTGTGGCGAGATGGTAATTGCTGAAAGATTGGTTGCTTCTATCTCCACCCCAAGTGAAACACTTGTGACTTCAACAGAAAGAGGTAGAGGCTATCAGTCAATATATAAGCTAAATTTAGCGAGTTCCCCTTGGGGATAATTAGTGTGTGCATCATATACTGTTATTCAGTTTTGTTTTCTAAGACTCTTAATTTTTTGTAAACCCACATCAATCTTTAGCGCTAATGGTGGGCTTGTTGACATCATATTTTCCAGCTCCAGAAAGTATGTGTTACCAAGTATTAACCATAAAATTAACGTACTGCTGTCGTTTAGCAGCAAATTCTTCTCATTAAGTTCACGAATGTTGATATACGTATACATATAGGAGAAGGAGAAGGAATGGTTTGGACAAAAATGGCAGCCATAATGCCGTATTGTTACATTGGGCATAACCCACATGTGCCACCAGTGGCAGTGGTGACATATTATTCAAATTCTTGCATGCTATATACCTCATGAGCGATATAGTCCATGAGTGGAGG
This sequence comes from Aplysina aerophoba, assembly GCA_949841015.1. Taxonomy (NCBI): domain Eukaryota; kingdom Metazoa; phylum Porifera; class Demospongiae; order Verongiida; family Aplysinidae; genus Aplysina; species Aplysina aerophoba. The sequence continues at coordinate 4,415,735 of OX465040.1, forward strand.
CGTATTCTAATTGCTGATAAGACCTCAACTAGAGAAAAATCTGTCTTGCATAGAGTGTCTAATTATTCCTGTGCAGTGCAAAACAGAGTACGTATATTCAGTGATTGGTTTTGCTAGTCTACTGCATGTGTGAGATAGATATGTACTGAGTGCACAGCTGTCTTCTCTATGCCAGTATTTCACAGCACAATGAAGCCCAATAAACTCAACAATGAGCCTCTGCCACATTTTGCATCATGCTTGTCGCAATGCAGGTTGTCCAGCAGGAACCTACTGGAATGATTGCCTTGAGAAGTGTCCCTGCTCAAATGGGGGAATATGTGAATTGGATGGATCTTGCATATGCCCTCAAGGACTTACTGGACCCTACTGCACAAAGAAAGGTACGTATGTGGAACAGTTTCAGTTTGACAGTATGATTTCATAGTAACAACATGATGTTAGCATCATCTACCCTCAACTACCATCAACTATATACGTAATTATAATATACTACATCACCTATTCATGTGCATCTTATACATTTGCATAATTTGACGGGAAACTGTTAATGTTATTACAATAATAATTCCTACATGCAGATGCGTTTAGGGCTTGTCATGACTCTTACCTGATTCCCTTTGGGAAGAACGCGGACAATCAGCAAATGAGGCGTATCTTTGCACTAACTGGTGCTAATAACGGCTCTGTTTCTGTTACAATGAAATTTACAGATGAGTCCACATCCCATGTGTCAGACTACCACATTGGCTCAGAAGATCAATTGGACCTGCAATTCTTGCCTACAGTGACTGTTGTTCACATTTCTGTAAGCAGGGGAATCAGCATATTGGGAGATATTGACGAAGAAGAAGATGGAGACACCTTCGCAGCATTGCCAATTTTTCCTATTCTGGGAGAGACAAAATTTGAGGAGTACTTAGTTTTGTCACATGCTAGTAAAAATCTACTGACAAACGTTATGGGTGTAATCCTTGTTGTTGCAGCCACTGATAATACGCAAGTAATAGTAACTCCAGCAGAAAACATTTCAGATGTCGAAGGGGGAAGTTTTCTGGAGAAAAATAACGTGACTGTGTTTGTGCAGCACAGGCTAAACACTCTGACACTCACCTCAGTCAATGACCTGACAGGAACAGTTATAAGGGCAGACAAGCCTATTGCAGTCTACAGCGGTCACGTGTATGGTAATACACCTGTACATGTCAGCAGCTGCGACCATCTTATTGAGCAAATGCCTCCAGTAAGGGTGCTGGGTTACTGCTACATTGTCACATCATTCATGGGTAGGCAGGACGGCAGCTACGTGAAGTTTGTTGCGGCTGTTGATGGGACGTTTGTTGAGGTGCATGAGAATGGCAAGGTTTTGCCAATATATGGGCCACTTGATCAAGGAACATTTCGTGAACGATATGTTGGTCCAGGCAAAGTTTTAGTACTCAAATCAAGCCACCCCATCTTAGTTGCCCAGGTAGGTCCAGGTGCTCAGCTAGACGACATTGGTGCACCATTCATGATTGTGCTTCCCAGTCTATCCCAGTTGGTCAGTGAAGTGCCCTTCTACTCCAAGAACAACAGTGATGTGAACTATTTCCACTACATCACAATTACTGTCCCATCACAGTATTATGATGAAGATGCAATTATCCTTGATGGTGACCCAATTCATTCCAATGCAACAACTACTGTCCAGTCACCTTTGTGTGGGAACTTCACCTTAGCTAGCCTGGAGGTTGCCCCAGGTCACCACTACCTTCAGCATACCACACCAGGCGCTGGATTTCTTCTTTCGGTCTATGGCTTTGCTCTTGAAACCTCCTACGGGTATTCCCCTGGACTTAACCAAGGTGAGACCTTTCTCTATTAGTCAGTAGCTGTATATAGTCATTACCTCACGTCTTGTAGTATAATTTAACTATAATTATATTAATGCAGTATATACTATATACAAGAGTTCATCCTTTTAAAGGACACACAACATGCATAATATTTTGAAGGGATGCTGGTGCATATTCAACACAATGTAAATATTAAAATATAGAAGACATTATTCCACCTTCCACTTTCACTGATGAAGATACGTATGGTCACTGAAACGCCTGAAATATTATAAAATATAGAAGACATAATTCCACCTTCACTGATGAAGGTGGTTGTGACTGAAACATCTGAAGCATTGTGAAAATGTGGTCTAGTGCATACCAAAAAAGGAACATGAAAAGACATAATTAGTGCTAAAATAATGTGTTTACAGGAAATTATAGTATTTTACCCTATATAAACTGTATGCATGCATTTCATGGCACATTTTGCCATGACAATGTAGCTATATCTCTTCTGAATTATATATGTATGCATGGTCAAGAGTAAGATGTCTTCATGGGTCTGTTTTATTCCCTCATTATCTTTTTCATATACTCCCATATATAGTCCTGTCCTGTGATGGTCCCTACAGTAGCATGGAAGGCCATCAGGAGTGATGCTAAGTGTTCTCACACAGAATGCAGCTATAGCGGACATAAAAACAGTTACATTTAGGCTAGAGAGTGTCAGTAGTTTAGGAGCAGTGCATCCTAATTGGCAATAGATGCTTACTGTATGTGGTGATTGTAATCTAGGCCTTTGTAGATTAAGTCTGTGTGTGAAAGCATTGGCTTTGATCATGAACGCTGTGTACTCAATATTAATGGTCTGCCTTTGAGAAGTGCCTTTGTTGACGCATACGGAGTGACCGAGTGTGAAAATGTACTCTCACAGCAGCAGTAGTATACCTGCATCTCTCTGTATACATTAATAAGTACCAATTCAATCACATATCATTTATTATATATATATATATATGTATATGTTAGTAATGTTAAACCTGTTGCATCTAACTGTGCCAACAGAGTATGCTTGTTCGAATTTTTATTCTTATCGTGCTAGAAGCTGGAATACCGTAGCTAGCAGTTATGTTGTTTGTCATTCTCAGCGGACCCTTATTCTTAAAGTGAAGTAGCTAGCTAGCTAGCTATGCTTTTTATTGGTGGTGGAAGTATGTGTGTTACACTGCATGTGTATGAGTGTCTGCGCATCTGTAGACATGGTATGCATATTGCTAGTAAGCTGTGCACGTGTGTTGTCATGTGGTGACATGAATTGTTGGGGGCACACTGTTAATTTTAAATGCTGCAAGCTTTTAAAAAATCATCTGAAAGGTCACTAACCATTTCTCGAAACCAACAACGTGTGAACATAAGAGTTATTATATGCTGTCCAGAGTGCATAAGATGTACTCAAGCTGCGAGGTAGCCGATGGAGCCGTGGGAGAGGCTCATTACATTTTCTATAGCATGTATTGCATACATGCAGAAGAAAGGTCACAAATAACGAAAGGTGATTTATACTGAGCGAGTGATGAGATGACCTGATGACACAAAGCTATGAGTGATCTGAACAGAAATGTCGCACACTGATTGTATAGAAGTTCAAAAGCGCATGATGGTATTATCTTACAATTATTGTGATGACTGTAATCAGAGAAGCAGCTAGAGGAGTGAACATGCACACTCTTCCTGCAATTGACAACACTCCCTTATGGTCCCAACAGCTATAGATCTGTGGGTCAACACTGTCCGTACACTTTTAAAATGGCAAAAGACACAACGAATGTGGTGCCACTGGGAGTCAAACCCCAGTGCTGACTAAACTGCAATGTCATCCTCACTGACTGAGAGTTTGTAAGCCTGATTCATCAGCCTTTTGTGCACATGGTGGAAAAAAGTGAAAATCCTGATTTCTTGCAGTTATGAATAGTATATATACGTAAGTTTAAGTTCTTAATCATCCTCTACACTGAAATGTGCACGCTGCCATATACTACCATCTAAGACTTGTTAAGCTGTTATTTCTCTACTTTAGTGCTTCTGAGAATGGCAGTGAGAATATTATACACAAGAGTATAGGATGACCACAACTGTGAACTCATGAGGTGTTTGCAGCTTCTTTCCGAGGGCTGCGAGTGATTCGCCACTCACCAACCTTCTAGTATATATACTACGTATGTAACTAGTGCACTGTACTGCAATGTGTGTGGTGTGGGTGGGGGTATGTGGGTGTCAATGCACATGTGTGAAACAGCATTTCACTGAGTTGCTGCCTACTATTCTTTGCACTACTGTAGCACTCATTTCCCGACAAGAATGATACTCTATAATATTATAATTATGTGCATGGGAGATGGGTGCAGAATTAGTGCATATAATTGTATAGGACAATTATTATTGATGGTGGAGATATGTTCTTGAGCAAGCAGTTGCATGTCACCTTCACTTCACACTACTGTCCTTTATTAGTTATACTCTTAATGAGTACTGGCCTGCAAGTTCAGTGCACTAATGGGGTCTGTGCACCTGTCACTACCACGCAGGGCTTCTGAACATATGGTCCCAACTCCCAACAGCCTAATGAGTTCAACTGTATACGTATGGGCTCAATGTTGATCGTAGTGGCTATACAAATTGCATTATAATATACAACAAGGTTTACTCTGCCAATGCTGCTGATTCACAGCATCACTTTTGTAGCCTCAATCTGATTATGCACACTTTGCTGATTACTCAGCAGCACATGTTGACCATGTTCAAAATGTTATGCAATGACTTGTGAGGATGTCAATGTAGATGCTGTTGCTGCATCAGTGTCCGAGGTATTTTGGAATTGGCAATGTGTATTTAGAGTCAGAAATGTCTGGCCAGATGTGAATAATTCTATAGAGCATTCTCAGTGCAGTGCATTGTTGATCATTTTTGTGGAGGTAGGTATAACATTCAATTCATAATTATGTCCTTGCATACTTTCTGCGTACCTGCATGTATGACTGTTGGAGGAATTTCTTTACAATTTGAAGGAGAATAATGGCCCATGGAAGATGCAAAGGGACCCTGGTTTTCTGCACTATAATATAATTATGGTTAAATTGTTAAGAGATAAGTTAACAAAGCACTAATGTGTTTTTTGTTTACTGTATTATAGTGCAAATAATGTTTATGTCACTTTTTACATTGTAGCATGTATAGCAGATCATTGGATGTCTTTAAGCACTACACTGCATAAAGTCCCAATGAGTCTCTTTCATCTTTATTGTTACAACTTTACTTATTTGTTTATATTATGTATCATTGCAGAATACATACTCCAAACCCGGCACACAGAGCACAAGGATGCACAGTGTACCTTGCACCCTCTAGTATCTATTATGGACAAGCCATGCAGGGACCTGGGTATGCTTACTGCTTAGCAGATTAGGAAGAACAGATATAGTGAAGCCACCATCAAACTTGATTATATCCTGCACTTTTGGAATTTCTGGCTATGGGATAGCAAGTATCTATAAAAAAGTGTTGTGTATCCCATCAGCTGTAGAAACCGATCGCTGGCATTGCATACAGCAGGCTGTTTAAGGTTTGAGCACGGTAGCCTATTGCAGCCCATCATGCAAATATACTGTATGCCTGTATTTAGTGTTCTCAAGTCTTAGTATCATATTATATTTCTCCCTACATACCCTATGTATGTATGTACTGTGTGTAGGAGTCATGCTCCAGAACAGACTACCATTCCTCTGGTCTCTGGTGCTGCTGGTTTTTCTTTGGACGGAGGTGCAAGGAAGATGCAGTTGTCCCAACAATGGATGCCCTCAGACTGGGTTGTCTGAAGGGTAAGGTACTTTGCGTAGTTTGCATATCATACTGTATATCTATGCATGGTTTTATTTCAGTGCAATTCACTAGCCAAAACTATCATTAAACCAAACGTTTTGATGGTCGGCTGCTGTCTTCTTCAGTGGTTGGGAATACAATGTGTGTGTATGGGGGTTAGAAAGTAAATGGTGTGACAGGAGGTGATGTGGTGGGTGATGTGACAGGGGATGATGTGTGGTGATGTATGGATAATAATATGTGTGGTAATGTATGAATAATGCATGACAACGACTAACTTACCATTTAGCAGCACAAATCATTTACCATTACGCAGTGTACATGATGATAAGGTAAAATACATGCATAAGATGAAGGAGGGGGGAGGGGGATTGTGAAGGTCAGAAAAGTTGTCTGCACAGCTGGTAAAGGTCCATGCTCTCTGTTCAAGGTCGAGGGTTGCTTCTGAATCACCCATGACTCCAGTAGGCACCGATGTGTGTGGGCAACTGTCAAGTATTTGGGCTTTATGCAATCTACTGGGTGGTCTGTGCTGCAAACGTGATCTGCCAGGGCTGATGTGCTTGTGTACCTGTGCCTGACTGCTCGCTAGTGCTCCTTTAATCTCGGTCCTAGTGTCTTACCAGTTTGGCCTATGTAGGTCTATGGGAATCTACTGCATGGGATTTGATTTATTATTACTCCTGATCTGTTCTTGGGTACGGGGTCCTTAGGGCATACCAGGACCTTTCACAAGGTGTTGGTTGGCTGGAAGGATGTCCTTATGCCTAATGGTGTGAGGATTCTTCTGATGGATTCTGAGATATTCTTCAAATACGGGATGGTTATATAAGCATTTGGTTGGGTGTTGTCCTGACTAGGGGGAGGCCTGTAGTGGGTCTGCTGCTCTATCAATTTCTTGGGATAGCCATACATCTTCAGAGCCTGGACAACTCTTCGTTTCCCTTTAGCAGCGCCAGTAGGTGTTGAGGGGAGATTCTTGGCTCGGTGGTTAAGGGTTCTGATTACGGCTATCTTGTGGGCTATGGGGTGATGTGACTGGAAATCGAGATATCTGTCAGTGTGGGTGGGCTTTCAGTATATATACATTGGTGGCGAGGGTCTTGTTGGGGTTCCGGATATAACGTGTATATACATCTAGGAAGGCAAGCTGGGCCTTTGATTCTCTATGCTGTAAACTGGATTGTGGTTTCTATGGTGTTGGGGGGGGGGGGGGGTGGAAGTCGTCTACATGGTGGGCTTTGAGGGCACTACAGGTGTCATCTACATATCGTTTCCAGAACACTGGTGGCTGGGGGTATGTAGAAAGGGCTCTTGGCTTTATGTCTTCCATGACTAAATCTGCAGTAACAACGGAGACTGGGGATCCCAAGGCCGTACCATGGATCTGCTGGTAGTAGGTGTTACGAAAGGCAACATAAATGGCATTCCGACAGAATTCTGGCAAGGATACAATCTCACTGTAGGGTCAAGGAGGTACGTTCTGATAGGCTGGAGTCATCTTGGAGGTGTTGACGTTCAACTTGGATGACTAGATTGGTTGGGATCCTAGAGAAGAGCCAGGCCAAGTCAAGTCTAGCCAAGTCTATATTTACGAAGAGGAACACATCGAACGAAACCAGTACTCCATCTTCTTCTAGTGTCTGTGTGGTGATGAACCTGGCGAAGTTGGTGGAATTGCTTACATGGTGTTCTGAGTTACAAGATGCTGACAAGGTGCTTCGAAAGTGAGTATGTTGGGGATGACACAATGGACACTAGCTATGGGTCTGATTGGTACATCTTGCTTGTGTGTCTTGGGAAGGGCATATAGCAGGTGAATGTGGCTGGCTGAGTCACGAGCTTGTGGTAGTGGTAGTCTGATAGGTGGCCTGACCTATGGAGAGAAAGGAGGAGGGAGTTCATCTTCCATTGGAGGGCAGAGGTGGGGTTGTTTGGGAGTGGCCTGTAGGTACTAGTGTCCGAAAGCATGTTCGCTACTTTGGCATCATAGGTTGTCTTGTCCACCACTACAGTGGTGCAGACTTTGTCTGAGCATAGCTCTCAAGGGCGTTGAATTTACTGGGGTGTAGATTGGTGGTTGTGGTTCTTGCTCTGCTGAGGGTTCTTATGACTTGAGTGCGGGCTCTTTAACATCCTCTGGGAGGAGGGCTTTCTTGAGGGCATCTTCTACTGAGCTAGGCTGCAATTCTAGGAATGGGGATGCGGTCTTGACTATGGTTTATGATGTTGTCAAACTTATGAATCTGTGTGCTTTTGAACTTCAGACTTTCACGGTCTGAAATGTGGGTACGGTGGTGCTCTAATTTCTAGAAGTGGTCTGGTTGGAGGGAAAACTCAAGCTGTTGGCGTTAGCACAGCTCAAGCAGTTGATTGGAATAAAGCTCAAATACTTGACAGTGGCCCTCACACATCCAAGCAGTGCCTAAAGGAGTCATGGAAGATTCAGAAGCAACCCTCAACCTTGAACAGAGAATTTGGACTTTTACCAGCTGTATACAGACAATGTTTCTGACCTTCACACACACACACACACACACACACACACACACACACACACACACACACACACACACACACACACACACACACACACACACACACACACACACACACACACACACACACACACACACACACACACACACACACACACACACACACACACACACACACACACACACACACACACACACACACACACACACACACACACACACACACACACACACACACACACACACACACACACACACACACACACACACACACACGGTCGCGAAGGGTGTTCGGTTAATGGTAGTCGTTTTGTCAACGCCGCGCGTATCAACTCTAGCTGAAGTCCGGCAGTATGCCTCATCATTGTTCAGTCCCAGGATGTACATCCAACAGCAAATCGTCGCCGAGTTTATCCTTCCACATTTTCCCGACCGACCCAGATGTGCGACGAGTTTGGATTCGTAACATACGCAGGGACGAGCGGAAAGGGCAATGGACTGTCAACGCTTCAACTCGTGTCTGTAGCCTACATTTCACGGATGATTCTTACCACGAAGCCGGGCGAAAAAGAAAAAGAAAGACGGAAAGACAGAATAGGATGCTGAAACCCGGTGCGTCGCCGACTATCTTCGAGTGCTTCCCGAACACTTACACCCGACTTTAAGCAAAAGGAAGGCTCCAGCGAGCCGTCATTTGCCTTCTCCTAAACGAAGAGACCCCGAAGACCCTCCCACAACATCTTCAGGGGACACTGCAGTGTCTCATTTTGGCACTGATGCCGACTTTTCAGACATGAACTCAGATGATGCTGATCTGCCCCACGAGCATTGCCAGTGTGTACAAGATTTGCAGGAATCTATAAAGACATTAAGGAGTGAATTGAGTGCCTCACTTCTGAAGACAGACCAGTTAATGCAGCAACTTCAGCAAGAGAAGAACAGAAAAGATTTTAGTTTGGATCGCTTCAAAAATGATGATAAGAAGATTCGTTTTTATACTGGGTTTGTTTCTTTTGGTATGTTTCTAGCCTGTTTCGACTTTCTACTTGCGTCAGCTAAGCAAATGAGGACATGGCAAGGCAAACGGACCAGCATGGATGAGCGAACCACTCAGAAAACTGGCCCAAAACCAAAATTGTCACATTTGGATCAGTTCTTTTTGACCATGGTTCGTTTGCGTCTGGGATTGAGTGTTGAAGACCTTGCTGACCGTTTTGGGATTAATCCATCCACAGTGAGCAGAACTTTCATTACATGGATCAACTTGATGTATGTAAAATTCAAGGAACTACCCATGTGGATGTCCCAAAGCCAAGTCAATCGGTGGATGCCACCATACTTCAAGAAGTGGTACCCTACTACCCGAGTGATTATCGATGCCACAGAGTTTTTCATTGAAGAACCGTCATCACTAGTACGACAAAGTGCCACTTGGTCTTCATATAAAAATCATAATACATTTTAAAGTTCTTATAGGAATTTCTCCAGATGGAACTATGGTTTTCATTAGTAATCTGTATGAAGGGTCGGTATCTGATGTGGACCTTGTGAGCCAGAGTGGGCTGTTGGCATTATTGGAGCGAGATGACAGCATTATGGCAGACAAGGGGTTTGACATACAGCACCTTCTAGGAACTATTGGTGTCCGTTTGAACATTCCACCCTTTCGCCGTGGGAACCAGCAAATGACTCCTGATGAAGTGCTGAAGACTAAGAAGATTGCAGCTGTAAGAATTCATGTGGAACGAGCAATCAATCGATTGAAACAATATTCTTTGGTCTCAGGGGTCATCCCAAATACTTTATGGGATATTGCAGATCAGATAATTTTTGTTGCAGGGTATCTCACAAATTTTGAACCTGGACTCACAGCTTGATTATTTTTGTAACATGCCTATGATATATATATAATATATATATATGTATATACATATAATATATATATATGTATACTAGCAGTGAAGCCCGCCAAAGGCGGGCTTCACTGCTACGGCGCTCCTTCGACAGCGGTCCTTCAACGGTGCTCCGGCGACTGTGATTCAATGTCAGAGCCTTGATGGTACCACTGTTGTTATCTAAATTCTCAGTTCTTCTTGCATTTGGTAGCTAGCTATATAGCTCTTGACCATATACAAATAACACCATCCCGGGAATATGTAGCCGAAGCAAGCTGTCTGGCAGTTTGGCTCGGGCAAACCACAGAACATGCCATGTTTCTGTAGCTTATTTGTGCACAATGGTCCGTCTACATGCCTTTGTGTGCCAGAGAGCGCGAGCATCTCCTCTTGGGCATTGAACCACCTTTCACAGCATGTGCTAATCTTGACAACATTGGCAACATGTGACGACATCATGACAACCTATCAACATTTTCACAGCTTGCGCTAATCATGCTTCATATAGCTACAGATTCATGTCTGTTGAGCCTATAGAACTGCAGAATGCATGGTTGCAATTATGCTATTGGGTACATCATCAAACATCATCAATGTAACTTTTGTTATCACATGCATAAATATTTCATGTTAGTTCCCACGATGGCATTTCTAGATGGCGCTTCCACACTAACAATGTGCGAACCGTGCACGGAAGTCCGTATACTTTCTCCGTAAAACCAAAATGGCGGACGGTCGTTTTCTGGTTTTTCGCCACGCGCTCCTCGGCTGTAGCGTATTTGCGCACGTCGCCCCCTCGAGGACACTCTACGGTAGGTGTTCCAAAGCGCTGTGAAGGTTTCGTGGCGATTTGTTTGCGCGCACGCGAGGATATCGCGCACAACCGTTTTCAACTCCTCTTTATTAATATAGATACATATAATATATATATATGTATATATATATATACATATCTTCACTGCATATATTTTATCCCATTTGCAGTAATGTAATAATTATTCCAACATGAACAATAATTTTATAATTCAATCAATCATGCATACACAGAGCACAAACAAAATTACAAGTATATATTTCACATATAATACTCAGCTGTGAGAGCTGGCAAGAGTTCGTCAAAATAGTATTTTTTAAGCTTGGGTATAACAGTCTTCAGAAAGATGTCATCTTTAGTGACATGAATGTACTTGGTGTCTTTAATTAAATGTCCAAACTACAAAAAAACATGTATTAAGTCTGCAAACATGGAGTTGCACTTGCACTTGATAATAATAGCGATGTGATTTCTTCAATACAATTTGATCACATTCAGCTACCGATGGATCCATTCTTGCCATGCAGAAACCTTTGATCTTGTCAATAGCTTCATCCACAGTCAAATCTCTAGCTGTGTATGGGCACTTGATCTCCACTAGAACTTTCTCTCCATTTTCCATTGTAACTATAGCATCAGGTGATGCACCAAGCCAAGACTGTGCAGCACTAACCACAAGCCCAGTTCTAATAACATCTATGATATCACTGTGTGAGTCAGTGAACAATTTTAAAGCAGTTACCTCATGTTCATTCCCATGTCTAGTTGCCTTGTTACCTCTGAAATGGCCACTCAAATGTCGCCTAACGACAGGTGTAAAATCAGGTTTTCTTCTTGCAGCGATGTCTTTACTGAGAGATGCTGTTACCCGCATGCGTCTGGCAAGGTGCCATTCATTACATGTTGCCTGACCACATGTCTTCAATTCAAGATCCTTTGCTTCTTCTTGTGTAAGGATTACATTTCTCTCATAGAACTCATATGGATCTATGGTTGATATCACATTTGAAGCAGTGGCTTCAGTGTTCACAGGCATTTCATCATCAGATGAAATGTCTGTGAGCTCATCTTCTGAACCTGTCCCTGACTCCTCATCTTCTGCCGAGGTCATCAGCTTCAGAAGACAGCTGGAGCCATACCTTTCGACATTGCCAGTCTTGTCTGACGCCAATTGTTTCTGATGTTCTTTCTGCAGCGCTTCAAATAATTTGAATTGCTCACGAGGGTCTGCAATTCTTAAATTTGGTGGTCTTGGATCATAAATTGGCCGCACTTTTCGCCTTTTACATTTGCCAAATTCTTCTTTGACTGCTATGACCGCTACAACACGGCTTGGTGGCACTCTTCTTCCCCTTGGCCTGTTCCACACCTGTAGCTTGCTCGTGCATGGAAGCTTTGATTCTTCTCGTAATCCAAGTCTGACCAACTCTTCCAGGGCATAAAGCAACCCTGCAATATGGTTGCAGGTGCCAGCAAGTCCAGCAGGGCAAATACAATAGGCAGTGTGTACTTCACCATTATCTTTAATGAAAATCCTAACCGTATAAATTTTACTTTTCACCATTGATGGCAACACTTTGGCCTGGACCAAACACAACCCTGGTGTCTGTGGGAGGGCATGGTACTCAATGGCCTGAACATGGCCATCCTTAAAGAATCTGTAACCTTTGCCAAGCCCGCGAAAAGACAGCATGCTCTCCTCCTGTGACTCAGCAGCTGAGGATTGATGCTCAGTTTCATCACCATCTGTTTCCATCAAAACGTTGTTGATAGGCCTCTCGACATAATGCTTGTACAGACTGGCGAATGAAACGAATGGTAAATCTCCAAGATTAGATGTCCATCCCGTGGTTGGCGTTTCTGGAGATAGGCGCAGGTTGGTATGAACGTTAAGATCCAAACCAGACGTTTGCAAAGCAGTCAGCTTCTTTGCGATGTTGGCGCCGTTGTCCGGATCGACGATATCTTTGTCCAAGCCCATCTGAATGTATTCTTTGACTCTGTACGTACGTAAATAATGTGCACGCTTGTGATACACCGTAAAACAGTTACATGTAGAAGCGTCTACGATTACAGCTTACCTTTTAACTAGCTCTGGCTTTTTCCCCGATCTTCGTGCGCATCTACAGGCCAACCATCGCTTCAGCTGTTCAACATTTAAATCATCTGGCGACTGTCCACACAGACTTGCTCCAGGGACATCTTCCTCCGACAAACGATAGATTTCGGTCAAATTTGCTCCTTCCATGGGCAAATATTTTACGCACAAGGTTTGTTTTCGTCTCGATACGAACGGCGAATGGCACTCACGACCGATAACACCCTTCGCGACCATTTCCGGTTACGATGACATAATTGATGACGTCATTACGCAATAGGTCTATTGCTTAATGGTAAATTATTGTTTCGTGGTCCTTATCATTATTCATTCACTATACATCATATTATTATTCATATGTCATCACACATCATTCCTTGTCACAAACCCACCTCATCACCTCCTGTCACACCATTTACGTTATAACCCACACCCCCACACACTGTATTCCCAGCCACTGAAGAAGATAGCAGCTGACTTTCGAAACATTTGGCTTTAATAATATTTCTTGGCTAGTGAATTGCACTGAATTATAACCACGTGACACCTAGTCACTCAACCATTTCATGTCTATATATATATATAGATGTTATGTACTGTATGTGTAAGTAGCACATGATCTCTATGCAGGTAATTCTGACATAATTGAGGTTTGTACACGCTAGCCAAAGGAGTCACAAATTTCAGACGTTTTGGCAGCCTTTGGCTGCCTTCATCAGAGATGAAGGAAAAACGTGTCGAAACATGCCAAAACATCTGAAATTTGTGACTCTTTTGGTTAGTGTGTACAAACCTCAATCATGATCTCTATACACCTGCATCTGCAATCATCTGCAACTGCACATTTACCCATGGACCTCTTTCTGAATGCTTAGGAAATGTTACAGGGCCAGATACTACACTCAATCCTATCAGACCTCATACTATGTGACGACATATTACCAAGAAACCAGCCAGGGCTCCTCTTCCACTAGTTGTGGCGTCTGGTTTATGAGAAGGAGGTGCACCAGATACTACATAAATTATCACCAACGGTAATTCACAGTCATGAGATGCTTTGTTGTCAGACAGCATTACTACATGAGTATGAATTAATTCTTTTTGTGTACCTTTATGTGCAGGTCCAGAAGCTCACTGAGGTACAGAACAGCATATCGTAGCATCCTAGCCTGTGATCCTTACTGCTGCACAGGCTACAAGGAGCTCTCTAGAGGAAATTGTAAGAATTTCAACAATTATTTTGTTGGGGTACTGCACTTTTGTGGGTCATCGTGTATTCATAAATTGTGCCATGTACGTATGTATATATGACTTGAATTTCTGGAAGGAAATGTAGTACACTAAAGATAAATCAGCCATTGCCCATTTGATCTAAACAACAATCTGGCAAGAGACAGCAGTTTTCAGGCAATCCACCATTTGTGTATAAATTATTCACTGTAATGAAGAGAACACAGGATGACAGCATACAGTATTGTGACAGAGCTCAATAAAATAGAAACTGCATACATAACTACAACATAAACTGAAATAGTAAGGATAACTTTTCCAAAACCTGTAGTATGTACTCTAGCTGTAACACAGATATGGCCTAAAATATGTAATAGTTACTACGGGCTTCTAGGGCGTAACGTGTTTATTGTGCGAGACCTGAGGGTGCGAAGCACCCGAGGGCGAGTACAATAAACACGTTACGCAATATAGAAGCCCTTAGTAACTATTTTTATCGCAAAAGTGTGGTCGGATTTAAATTGTTGCATCCTGTTCCGAGCGAAGAGTAGTTAAAAGTCCTCTGCTTTGCACAGGCAAAGAGAGCAGCAAGAGCTTCGACTTCGTGCTCGATGATGATGAATTTAAGGAACAAACCTGCGGATTTGTACCAGCTACCACTGCTGCCGACACTCAGAAGTGCATAAAGTTTTATTGGGATTGCCTGTTGGAATCATCTGCACAGAATATAGAAGCGCTGTAGTAACTATTTTATCGAAAGAATAGTTGCCTCAAAAGTGCGGTCGGATTTGAATTGTTGCGTCCTGTTCCAAGCGAAGAATGGCTAAACGTCCCCCGCTTTACACGGGCGAAGAGAACAGCAAGCGTTTCGACTTTATGATCGATGACAGCGACTTTGAGGAACACACCCGCGGATTTGTACCGGCTACCACTGCTGCAAACACTCAGAAGTGCATATAGTAGTTCTATTGCGTTTGCTTGTTGGAATCATCTGCGTAGGTGTTGGGTGACCTTTGGAAGGTGTTGTTTGCATAGCTAATTGATATAGCCATCCATGGAGGTGTTAGGGGCGTTTGTCACGTACCTGCCCTAACCGCAGGATTGGTACACGGGGCAGTGCCTTGGTTCTATGACGTCATCATGCGATAAATGTAATTACTTTCTCTCACTGAATTGAGTCATTGAATTGAATCATGGCATTTTGTTGAAACCTGTACAAATTCCGTTTGCTTCATTTCTGCCTATAAGATCTTTTTGGAAGGGCAAACTGGTTAGGAGAATTTTACAATGTCATTCATGGGACTGAAACAGATGAATGAGAGAAGTGACCAAATAAACAAGCCAAAATGTCTTTTGCAGCTGCTATGCATCCACCTTTGATTTCTTTTCCTGACTGCCTTTCCTTCTTTGGGGGGCACTGAGTGCTTCCCCTTTAACTATCTGAGTGTTTTTGTGTGTTTTTCACGCTATGCATAATACTTAATAATATTATATTACATAATAATAATAATAATAATTAATAATAATATTGTATAATAATAATATTATATTATATTATAATAAAATAATTAGTGAATACTTTAAATAATTAATATTTATTCGAAACTCTATCTTTAGGTTACAGCAATGGTGATGTTCGACTGGTTGGTGGGAACACATCAGGACAAGGAAGAGTTGAGATTTGGTACAACAGTCAATGGAACGCTGTATGTTATTATTACTGGGACATTAGTGATGCAAATGTTGTATGCCGCCAACTTGGATACCGAGGAGCAGTAAAAGCCCATCAGAGTGCTCATTTTGGTCAGGTCTCTGGACAGATACTCCTTGATGACCTGCAGTGCACTGGAAGGGAAGCATCTCTTTTGGAATGCAGTCACAGTGGGATCAACAGCCACAACTGTGGGCACCACGAAGATGCAAGTGTGACATGTGAGTGCATGTAATCTCTGGTTAGATTCATAATTCCTGTATTTATGTACAATCTTATGTAACGTCACAGGCACCACGTCAAGTTTTGGTAGTGGTTCACTGCGCTTGACTAATGGCAATGTTTTCGCAGAAGGTAGAGTTGAGATATGGTATTCCAACCAGTGGTACACAGTGTGTGATGATTTCTGGAATGATGCCGATGCATCTGTGGTTTGCCGGCAACTTGGGTATGAAGGAACAGCCTTTGCTCATCAGAGTACCCATTTTGGCAGTGGTTACGGACGAATCCTACTGAATGATTTGCGTTGCAATGGAACCGAGGGATCTCTTTTCCAGTGTCCACATGATGGGCTCTACAACCACAACTGTGGGCATAGTGAAGATGCTAGTGTGACATGTGAGTAAGACACTTACAGACTGCATGGGTTTAGTATTAATTTTATTGTACCTGTTTGAATAGATGCTCGTATCCAACATAATATATAATATGGCTCGATAGAATTACTTATAGAGTGTCAATAGAATGAGGCCTTATAATTAGTTGAATAATATACAATATGGAAGCGGGTATTCACAAGTGACAGAAGGATTACAATGTTGGTACACAATAGCAGTGATGATATACGTGGCAATATTTCCAAGTCAGAGGAGGATGACAGCATTATGGTTGGGAAATTATATGTAATGAGAAGACAGTAGAGGTGTGCCAGAGAAGCGGCAATTATGGAATATTATACAGTCTTCCTTTACATCAACATTGGCAATTTGTTGTTCAGGATTTGCAGCATTATGGTTGTGATTGACTTTTTGGCATATCAATTTTAGACAATACGTACCTTGTTCACTTTTGTCAGTGTCAACATATTCTAAACCTGTTGAATTACCTGCTTTTGTAATTTCTGCTATTTGACTCTACTATTAGTCATGTTGAGAGTAAACAATTCAATGTACCATTTGACCACAAAGTGGCTGTGCAGATATATAGACAGAACATAATCGGCAAAGACACTTTCTTTGTTCTATTCTTCAGTCACGGGCATTTCATCAGCAACCACTTTGGAGAAATGACTCTTTGTATCAAAGTGTTCCAATGATTGCCTTTGCTCTTTGCTTCCTCCTAAAATCTAAATGTTCTTCATAATATATATACCTTCAACGGGTGACAAATTTAGAGTGAATCCAGTATATTTATGCGCTTGAGACAGGGCATTAATTCCTGGGGCCCGTTGGGTTTCTAATGTATTCACCACTATTGTGCATAATGTATTATGGTACACTAGCAAATTCATCAGCTAATACATAGCAATAAGAGCTAATATACATGAAATGGGTCAGGCGTTTAATTATACTGTTATATGTTTGCCAAGAAGCAAATAATGTGTCTCCGTTCCCACTCTGAAACTACACAAACAAGGGAATGGGAAAGATGTGTAATTATGTAACGTTTCAGAAGATTTTGACCCAATGTGCATGCGAGGAGTCACAATGCAAGAGATATATAAGGGAAGATGGAAGCGAGAGCCTTTATCGAAATGGCATTTGATATATATATATACTAGCAGTGAAGCCCGCCTTCGGCGCGCTTCTCTGCTACGGCATGCCATCAACGGCGTTTCGGCGAAAGCGCTCTGACGCCAGTGTTTCATGAAAGCACTTTTAATGTCAGCTATGTTGCCGACAGAGAGCAACTGAAGTAAGGTCATGCCCACGACCACAATGTGACAGTGCTGCAGGGTAATTACTTGCGAGGCATATGCATGCTTGCATATAATGATTGAACTTGCAAGGTATGCCTGCATGTACATGAACTTGTCTATGCAAGTCAGCTTGGCTTGCTGCACATGCAATGTTAGTGTGTAGGACGCAGGTAGAGCATTTTCGTTCGAGATGTGAAGGTCTCCTTAGTTGGACGAAATATCAGTAGCGATGTGGCGCGCGGTCGACGCCGTTTTGCTGAAAGCGCTCTGTGTTAAAAGGAGTCTAGGCAAAAGACGGAAGTGAAAGGGAGATAAATAAAAATGGTGGTGACCGTGAAGGAAAAATGCCACGATAGCTCCACGAGAACACTAAGACGGGCGATTTCAACCCACGGAGGACACTCTGCGGATCGTTCTTCATAATTCCTGAACGTTTGGCTCAATCCATTCCGTAGTTTGGTGTTTACCATGAACAAACGAACAAACAAACAAACAAACACTCTCAATTATATATATTATACATATTGCTTCAATTATAATGGCAATGACATAAGTGCCTTCATGGAGGACAATTCAAATGGCTTCACGTGCAAGTGTTCAAGTTGCTCTATGTCTCTTGCTAACGTCATACTCTACACCAATATCTCACTTTTCGTTCACCCCGTTACTAAACAGCACTTTGCAAGGACTCAGAAGTCATTCACTGACACTGACACCACAAGCTCTATTGACCAAACATTAAACCAACCAGCCTTATCTAGTCTTTCAATGCAAACTGTCTGTTTTTGTACAAAAATCAAACTTTGTCTGCCGCAACGGATTCCCCTCATGAACATACATACGTAATTAGCGAGAAGAAGTTGTAACACAATACCTACATGTGCATTTATACAATTATTCTCCAAAATATCAGGATGCCAATCACTTAATTTGGCTAGGCTGGGCCGTCTTCATGCATAGCTTGGTATGTAATTTTCATTTGCAGTTGGTGGAATCTCTTACTATCCACAATGGAGAAAATCTGCAAACACTATCAAGAGAAGTATTATGGGTTGTACGTATAATTTATATGATGTATAGGGTAAAGTGGGGGGAAATGGAACACAATTCACAATTGCAATTCTGACATCGCACTGTAAACAAGCAACCATAGGGTTCAAGTTTCTGTATATTACTAGAGGTAGTATTACTCTGTCCACTGACTGTAAAAACAATCTTATCGTTCGCTGCTATGAGGAACAGGCAGCATTTCGTCTACTCGATATTATTTTCGGTCAAAATGGCGGTAGAGGTAAAACGGAACGCCAGCGAATAGTTTGTTTTATCGTTTGTTAGCGAGTTATACGCTGCAGAGTTTCATTTCAATGACTCTCATAATGATGTTTATATTGCAGGTCGCAACAACGGTCACATTCAACTAGTTGGTGGGAATAAAACAGGAGAAGGAATAGTTGAAATTTGGTACAACAGTCAGTGGAACACTGTATGTGATGATTCCTGGGACATTAGTGATGCAAATGTTGTATGCCGCCAACTTGGATACCGAGGAGCAGTAACAGCCCATCACAGTGCTCATTTTGGTCAAGGCTCCGGACAAATACTCCTTGATGACCTGCGGTGCACTGGAAGGGAAGGGTCTCTTTTGGAATGCAGTCACAGTGGGATCAACAACCACAACTATTGGCATGGTGAAGATGCAAGTGTGACATGTGAGTGCATATGATCTCTGCTTAGATTCATAACCCCTGTATTTATGTACAATCTTATGTAACGTCACAGGCACCACGTCAAGTTTTGGCAGTGGTTCACTACGCTTGACTAATGGCAATGCTGTCACGGAAGGTAGAGTTGAGATATGGTACGACAGTCACTGGAACACTGTATGTGATGATTCCTGGGACACTACTGATGCACATGTTGTATGTCAACAACTTGGATACCGAGGAGCAGTAACAGCCCATCAGAGTGCTCATTTTGGGCAGGGCTCCGGACAGATTCTCCTTAATGACCTGCAGTGCACTGGAAGGGAAGCATCTCTTTTGGAATGCAGTCACAATGGGATCAACAGCCACAACTGTGGGCATGGTCAAGATGCAGGTGTAACATGTGAGTGCATGTGGTCTCATCTTGGAAGCATGTCTGAGAAGTCTATTGGCAGTATTCACTGCGTATTACATGAACCTGAACAAGTTGCTAAAAATTGATCCATTGTGAGGGTGACCTGAAGTCCAATTTGGGGCAACCATTGTTCGACTCCCGAATCATCCAACAAAGATGGAACATCCGCAGACTCTTATTGGGGCATGCCGGACGACTGGCTGCTTCAGGTATATACTCTCTAAGCAGCCAGTCATCCGACATCAATTATTAGCCCCACACTGGGTGCAGTGTAAAATCCCCATCTTTGCCATGCATATAGAGTGCAAAGTCAGCTATCACTGAGGTAGGCTTCAACATTTCTATGTGGGGGAAGTTTGTACAATGTGTAGAGTTTGAGATATTCCACATTCATAACCATTAATATATTCTGGTCAATATCTCCTTTATGGAAGCGCTTTACATTTTAGGCCACATAGAAAAATTAATGTTAAATAATCTGGCTGTGCATGAGAGAATGCCATGAATATCAGTCTCTCACTAGCTTAGTGGATTTCTGCACACATTATAAGGTGATAATAGATAATTCCCTAACTGCATGCACCATTTACTCCTGACACACCATTATATAGCCAATGAAAAGTTTCAGCTACGAGAGCCACAGATCTGGCCATGATTCTTTGTCTCCAATCGCCATAGACCACCTAGGACCCACTCCTTGAGGCTCAATCTGTGCGATGGTATGCTCAGTGGGCAGCTAGCTTGTAAATGAACCCACAGACCTGAGATGGATGATGGTGCACTGTACCTGCTATCTCTCTGTACGTTGTCAGTGAGTATTATGCAAGCTGATGCGGCACTTGTAGACAAAGAATGATGGCTGAATTGGTGACTCACATGGCCAAAACTCAGCATTAGAGCATAGGCCACAAGTTCGGGCGCCTGAATTCGAGGCCTACACTCTAACGCTGAGTTCCAGCCACGAGAGCCACAGATCTGGCCACAATTCTTTGACTCCAATCGCCATAGACCACTTAGGACCTGCTCCTTGAGGCTCAATCTGTGCAATGGTACGTTCAGCAGGCAGCTAGCTTATGCATGAACCCACGAGCCTTAGGTGGATGATGGTACACTGTACCTGCTATTTGATGCGTAACTTGTACCTACAGCAATTTGATACAAAGAATAATGGCCAAATCGGTGGCTTGCGTGGCTGAAACTCAGCGTTAGAGTGTAGGCCACGAGTTCGGGTGGTGGGTCATGGTTCTGTTTCCCCAGTTGCCACTTTCCTCAAGCTGTGTAGTTAGTGAACTTGTACAAATGTACCTGATTATATAATTATTATACCAAACACACACATAGTTGCACATGCATGTGCACACACACACACTCACATGTTACTGACTGAACATTGTATAAATCAAGTTTGTCAAGTTTCTTTGTGCACACTATCACAGGTATTGCATCAAATTACTCGATTGGATCTCTACGTCTTGTCAATGGTAGTGCAGCCAATGAGGGTAGAGTTGAGATATGGTATTCTGACCAGTGGCACACAGTTTGTGATGATTTGTGGAGTATTGCTGATGCCACTGTTGCGTGTCGGCAACTTGGGTATCAAGAGGCAGCATATGCCCACCAGAGAGCGTACTTTGGCCAAGGATCTGGAGAAATCCTCCTGGACAATCTGAATTGCAATGGAACTGAAGGATCTCTTTTCCAGTGTGCCCACAATGGACTGTATGACCATGACTGCAGTCATGGTGAAGATGCAGGTGTGACTTGTAAGTGAGATTTTGCACAGGAGCTGCACTTAGCTAGTGTAGCTACAAGTGTTCCGCCAATATGTCCTATATGCCTGACAAGACACAGCAAAGTTGCTTCCTAGCCGTAGCACTAAAAGAGAGCAACAACAGCCATTTTGCTCATTCAGGTACGTTTTCCATTATGTTTGCAGTAAGATATATCAACGCTGTTAGAAATGTTACTTTTTCAAAACGCACAACACACTAATTTCATATTATTTTTTTCTCCTTAAAAATGTTCCAGGTTAGTTTCAGAGTGTCACTGATCTGTTGTGAATATATTAGATCTTGCTGTCTGCTCAATCTGCAAAATTTACTTTTCCTTATTGATGCATATATATCATTATCATTGATTTTTGTCATAATTCACCATCTACTCTCATGTGCTATGTGTTGTAATACTGTGTAGTCTCCACTTATGCAAAATCGTTTTAGGTTAGACAACTCACAACTCATAACTACCATGCACTTGTATACTGCATTTTGACTTAAGCCTGTGTTTATTGATTTTACGTGTATAATGCTTCTGCATTGGCATATGTTTTTACAATGGGGAAAGAAAGTACGCGTTCTCCCGAACGCTGTATGAGTTGGAATGCCACCAGCGCAGAGTTCCTAGAGGTCCAGATACCTCCGCATGTCCTGGTGTATGGCTGGGATCCATGGGTGCCCTGTTTCAAGCGTTAATAGTGCACATATGTTCGGTGCGAAGAATAATAAGAATAAGAATATTAAAAGATAAATCGGGGTAACAGTGACTACAACGCTTTTCAGTCATGCGAAGTCTAGGTTACAATTGGGAACATTGTCACACTTAGCACCTTGAAATAAATCTATCCATGGCCTTTAATTATTGTTTCAATTCGCAACCGTTTTGCTAGTTTTAACAACGAGCACTAATACATAAGATAGGAGTCGCCGTTTTGAATCCGGAACATTTCTAAATAGATAGTGACGTCTGATAGGCAGTTATGGCAAACACCTCAGCATTGTCAATGATAAGGCTACATGATGTGCTCTGAAAACCTTCATACATATGTATATATACCAAAATTTAATTATATACGTAATATAGTTGCTATGGATACCATCTTGCTATTACTGTAGGTGTCAACAATGGCTTTGTTCAACTGGTTGGTGGTAGCACATCAGGACAAGGAAGAGTCGAGATTTGGTACAACAGTCAGTGGAACACTGTATGTGATGATTCCTGGGACATTAGTGATGCAAATGTTGTATGCCGCCAACTTGGATACCGAGGAGCAGTAACAGCCCATCACAGTGCTCATTTTGGTCAAGGCTCCGGACAAATACTCCTTGATGACCTGCGGTGCACTGGAAGGGAAGGGTCTCTTTTGGAATGCAGTCACAGTGGGATCAACAACCACAACTGTTGGCATGGTGAAGATGCAAGTGTGACATGTGAGTGCATATGATCTCTGCTTAGATTCATAACCCCTGTATTTATGTACAATCTTATGTAACGTCACAGGCACCACTTCAAGTTTTGGCAGTGGTTCACTACGCTTGACTAATGGCAATGCTGTCACAGAAGGTAGAGTTGAGATATGGTATTCCAACCAGTGGTACACAGTGTGTGATGACTTCTGGAGTGATGCCGATGCATCTGTGGTTTGCCGGCAACTTGGGTATGAAGGAACAGCCTTTGCTCATCAGAGTGCCCATTTTGGCAGTGGTTACGGACGAATCCTACTGGATGACTTGCATTGCAATGGAACCGAGGGATCTCTTTTCCAGTGTCCACATGGTGGGCTCTACAACCACAACTGTGGGCATAGTGAAGATGCAGGTGTGACGTGTGAGTGAGACACTTACAGTGTGCATGGGTTTAGTATTAATTTTATTGTATATACCTGTTCGAATAGATGCTCATATCCAACATATATAGTATATAATATGGAATTACTTATAGGGTGTCAATAGAATGAGGCCTTATAATTAGATAAATAATATAACATATACAAGCTGGTATTCACAAGTGACAGAAGGATTACAATGTTGGTTCACAATAGCAGTGATGATATACGGCAATATTTCCAAGTCAGAGGAGGATGTCAGCATTATGGTTAGGCATTTACATATATTGAGGAGACAGTAGAGGTGTGCCAGAGAAGGGGCAATGATGGAATATACAGTCTTCCCTTACATCAACTTCTACATTGGCAATTTGTTGTTCAGGATTTGCAGCATTATGGTTGTGATTATATAGCATTTTGGTGTATCAAATTTTATGACAATACATACCTTGTTCACTTTTGTCAGTGTCAACATATTCTAAACCTCTTGAATTTCCTGCTATTGTCATTTCTGCCACTCGACTCTACTATAAGTAATGTGAGAGTAAACAATCCAATTTACCATTTGCCCACCAAATGGCTGTGCAGATATATAGACAGAACATAATCGGCAAAGACACTTTCTTTGTTCTATTCTTCAGTCACGGGCATTTCATCAGCGACCACTTTGGAGAAATGACTCTTTGTATCAAAGTGTTCCAATGATTGCCTTTGCTCTTTGCTTCCTCCTAAAATCTAAATGTTCTTCATAATATATATACCTTCAACGGGTGACAAATTTAGAGTGAATCCAGTATATTTATGCGCTTGAGACAGGGCATTAATTCCTGGGGCCCGTTGGGTTTCTAATGTATTCACCACTATTGTGTATAATGTATTATGATGCACTAGCAAATGCACCAGCTAATACATAGTAATATGAGCTAGTATACATGAAATGAGTCAGGCATACGAAATGTACTGCAATGTGTGTTTCCCAAGAAGCAAACATAATATGTCTTCGTTCCCACTCTGAAACTACACAAACAAGGGAATGGGGAAGATGCAATTACATAAGTTTTCAGCGTACTAATGGTTGATGCCGGATGACCGGCAGCTTCTAACTCCACTGGTCCACTGGGGTGGATTTAGAAACAGCCGGTCATCCGGCATCAACCATCAGTACGCCACACCGATGAGCCCCAATCAGGGCGAAACAGCTGTCTGTGGCTCTTCCATCTTTTGTTCAATGACTGGGGAGTCGATCACTGGTTGATGCAAATTGGACCTCATCTCCCCTGGCCATGGTATCAGTTATACTGACCTGACCAGGTTGGCGAAAATATCCAGGGATTACTGCCATTTGTCACAAATCCCCTACACTGGTCAATGTGTCTAAATCCCTATCTGCCTAATATACAGATAATTATATTAAAATGACAGATGTAATCTGTAATTATACCATGACCATGTTACC
This sequence comes from Aplysina aerophoba, assembly GCA_949841015.1. Taxonomy (NCBI): domain Eukaryota; kingdom Metazoa; phylum Porifera; class Demospongiae; order Verongiida; family Aplysinidae; genus Aplysina; species Aplysina aerophoba. Next base: position 4,440,773 of record OX465040.1, read on the forward strand.
ATCAAGAGACGTACTATATATGGCTTATGCGAATATATGATATGTAACATTATATGTAGATGAGGTGGAAAGCAGAGGACAATGCTATTGTGAAAGGATAATAGCATATTTGATTGCAGTAATTGTCAGTGAGATGTACTTCTACTGCAGTGTTTCATTTCAATGATTCTTATAATGATCTTTTTATTGTAGGTCGCAACAACGGTGAAGTTCAACTAGTTGGTGGAAATAAAACAGGAGAAGGAAGAGTTGAAATTTGGTACAACAGTCAGTGGAACACTGTATGTGATGATTCCTGGGACATTAGTGATGCAAATGTTGTATGCCGCCAACTTGGATACCGAGGAGCAGTAACAGCCCATCAGAGTGCTCATTTTGGTCAAGGCTCCGGACAGATACTCCTTGATGACCTGCTGTGCACTGGAAGGGAAGCATCTCTTTTGAAATGCAATCACAATGGGATCAGCAGTCACAACTGTGGGCATGGTCAAGATGCAAGTGTAACATGTGAGCGCATGTAGTCTCATCTTGGAAGCATGTCTGAGAAGTCTAGTAGACAATTGGCAGTATTCACTGCATATTATGCGTACCTGGAATAGTTGATGAAAATTGATTCATTGTGAGAGTGACCTTAAGTCTGATTTGGGGTAACCATTGTTTGCCTCCCCAATCATATGACAAAGATGGAATTAACCGACAAAGTTGGAAGCAGGCAGCTGTTTCACCCTTATTGGTTCTCATCAGTGTGGTGTACTGATGGTTGATGCCAGATGACTGGCTGCTACAGGTATATTCTCTCCAAGCAGCCAGTCATCCGACATCAACTATTAGCCCCACAGTGGGTACAGTGTTAAATCTTTGCCATGCATATAGAATGCAAAGTCGGCTATCACTGAGGTAGGCTTCAACATTTCTATGTAGGGGAAGTTTGTACTAGATTTGTCAGTGAGTGTCATGCAAGCTGGTGTGTAACTTGTACAAGTTCGCTAACTACACAGCTTGAGGAAAGTGGCAGCTGGAGAAAAAGAACCACAACCTGGCACCTGAAGTCGAGGCTCATACTCTAACACAGAGTTTCAGCCACGAGAGCCACAGATCTGGCCATAATTCTTTGTTTCCAATCGCCATAGACCGCTTAGGACCCGCTCCTTGAGGCTCAATCTGTGCAATGATACGTTCAGCGGGCAGCTAGCTTATGCATGAACCCACGAGCCTGAGGTGGATGATGGTACACTGTACCTGCTATCTGATGCGTACTTGTACCTACGACAATTTGATACAAAGAATAATGGCCAAATCGGTGGCTTGCGTGGCTGAAACTCAGCGTTAGAGCGTAGGCCACGAGTTCGGGTGGTGGGTCGTGGTTCTGTTTCCCCAGTTGCCACTTTCCTCAAGCTGTGTAGTTAGTGAACTTGTACAAATGTACCTGATTATATTATTATTATACCAAACACTCAGACACACATAGTTGCACATGCATGTGCACACACACACACACTCACATGTTACTAACTGGACATTGTTAAAATCAAGTTTATCAAGTTTCTTTGTGCACACTATCACAGGTATTGCATCAAATTACTCGATTGGATCTCTACGTCTTGTCAATGGCGGTGCAGCCAACGAGGGTAGAGTTGAGATATGGTATTCTAACCAGTGGCACACAGTTTGTGATGATTTGTGGAGTATTGTTGATGCCACTGTTGCGTGTCGGCAACTTGGGTATCAAGAGGCAGCATATGCGCACAAGAGAGCCTACTTTGGCCAAGGATCTGGAGAAATCCTCCTGGACAATCTGAATTGCAATGGAGCTGAACGATCTCTTTTTTTCCAGTGTGCTCACAATGGACTGTATGGCCACAACTGCAGGCATCGTGAAGATGCAGGTGTGACTTGTAAGTGAGATTTTGCACAGGAGCTGCACTTAGCTAGTGTAGCTACAAGTGTTCTGCCAATATGTCCTATCTGCCTGTATGTACACAAGACACAGCAAAGTTGGATCCCTATAGCCTTAGCACTAAAATAGAGCAACAACAGCCATTTTGCTCATTCAGGTACGTTTTCCATTATATTTGCAGCAAGATATATCAACGCTGTTAAGAAATGCACACCTCACTAATTTCATACTATTTTTTCTCGTTAAAAATGTTCCAGGTTAGTTTCAGAGTCTCATTTATCTGTTTTGAATATTTTAGATCTTGCTGTCTGCTCAATCTGCAAAATGCACTATTCCTTAATGATGCATATATATCATCATAGATTTTTCACCATAATTATACTCTCATCCCTGTGCTATGTGTTGTAATATTATGTACTCGTTGAGCAATGGACTCCACTTATGTAAAAATTATCATTTTGGGTTAGACAACTCACTACTCATAACTATCAAAGGTACATGCACTTGTATACTGCATTTTGACTTAAGCCTATGTTTATTGATTTTACGTGTATAATGTTTCTGCATTGGCATATGTTTTTACAAAGGGGAAAGAAGTATGCGTTCGCCCGAATGCTGTATGAGTTGGAATGCCACCAGCACAGAGTTCCTTGAGGTCCAGATACCTCCACATACCTGGTGCATGGCTGGGATCCATGGGTGCCCTGTTTCAAGCGTTAAAAGCGTGCAAATATTCGGTGCGAATAATAATAATAATAATAAGAATATGAAATGATAAATCGGGGTAACAGTGACTACAACGCTTTTCAGTCATGCGAAGTCTAGGTTACAGTTGGGAACATTGTCACATGTGGCACCTTGAAATAAATCTATCCATGGCCTTTAATTGTTGTTTCAATTCGCGACCATTTTGCTAGTTTTAACAATGCGCACTAATACATAAGATGGGAGTCGCCATTTTGTATCCAGAACATTTCAAATAGATAGTGACGTCTGATAGGCAGTTTTGGCAAACACCTCAGCATTGTCAATGATAAGGCTACATGATGTGCTCTGAAAACCTTCATACATATGTATATATACCAAAATTTAATTATATACGTAATATAGTTGCTATGGATACTATCTTGCTATTACTGTAGGTGTCAACAATGGCTTTGTTCAACTGGTTGGTGGGAGCACATCAGGACAAGGAAGAGTCGAGATTTGGTACAACAGTCAGTGGAACACTGTATGTGATGATTCCTGGGACATTAGTGATGCAAATGTTGTATGCCGCCAACTTGGATACCGAGGAGCAGTAACAGCCCATCACAGTGCTCATTTTGGTCAAGGCTCCGGACAAATACTCCTTGATGACCTGCGGTGCACTGGAAGGGAAGGGTCTCTTTTGGAATGCAGTCACAGTGGGATCAACAACCACAACTGTTGGCATGGTGAAGATGCAAGTGTGACATGTGAGTGCATATGATCTCTGCTTAGATTCATAACCCCTGTATTTATGTACAATCTTATGTAACGTCACAGGCACCACTTCAAGTTTTGGCAGTGGTTCACTACGCTTGACTAATGGCAATGCTGTCACAGAAGGTAGAGTTGAGATATGGTATTCCAGCCAGTGGTACACAGTGTGTGATGACTTCTGGAGTGATGCCGATGCATCTGTGGTTTGCTGGCAACTTGGGTATGAAGGAACAGCCTTTGCTCATCAGAGTGCCCATTTTGGCAGTGGTTACGGACGGATCCTACTGGATGGTTTGCGTTGCAATGGAACCGAGGGATCTCTTTTCCAGTGTCCACATGGCGGGCTCTACAACCACAACTGTGGGCATAGTGAAGATGCTAGTGTGACATGTGAGTGAGACACTTACAGTGTGCATGGGTTTAGTATTAATTTTATTGTACCTGTTTGAATAGATGCTGATATCCAACATACCATATGGCCGGAAATTTTGGCGGAAAGATATTTTGGCGGATTGCTGAAAATATGTCATTTGGCGGAATTTACTTTGGCGGTTGAGCCAGTTCTTAGCCATAATGATATTCATAACAAAATGGCTAATTGACGCGCTTGGAATTTAAACGGGCCGTGATCTAGTTTCCGCTGAATTAGGATGAAATCGATGATTAAATGCAACTGAAAACTTAATAAATCGTTGTTACGCTTACTCTGGACTGTTTTCGTCCCGTCGGTCTTTACAGTGACCGTGTACACGTCTGTTTGGATCGCTTCCTCGCGTTGACAGACAAGCCACCTCTTTCCTTCGGTGTACAAAACTCTTTGGAGAAGCGATGTCCCCGTACGCAGCTTTCAACGGTAAACTCCATGCCGACGATTAGACTGGCGCGTCTAGCTGTAGCCTAGTACACAAGCTATGATTTTGCAATAATGAGACATCACACTGTGAAGTTATTGGCGGATGAAATATTGGCGGATTGCTCTCAAAACCGCCAATTCGCCAAAATAAATTCCCCGCCAAAATTTCCGCCATACGGTATATAGTATATAGTATGGCTTCATAGAATTACTTATAGGGTATCAATAGAATGAGGCCTTATAATTAGCTAAATAATGTACAATATACAAGCTGGTATTCACAAGTGATAGAAGGATTACAATGTAGGTACACAATAGCAGTGATGGCATACGTGTCAATATTTCCAAGTCAGAGGAGGATGTCAGCATTATGGTTAGGCATTTACATATATTGAGGAGACAGTAGAGGTGTGCCAGAGAAGGGGCAATGATGGAATATACAGTCTTCCCTTACATCAACTTCTACATTGGCAATTTGTTGTTCAGGATTTGCAGCATATGGTTGTGATTAGCGTTTTGGTGTATCAAATTTTTAAGACAATACATACTTTGTTCACTTTTGTCAGTGCATGAAACATATTCTAAACCTCTTGAATTTCCTGCTTTTGTAATTTCAGCCACTTGACTCTACTATTAGTAATGTCGAGAGTAAACAATGAAATTTACCATTTGCCCGCCAAATGGCTGTACGAATATATAGACAGAACATAGTCAACAAAAACACTTTGTTTGTTCTATTCTTTAGTCGCAGGCATTTCATAAACAACGAATATCATATTGAGACAACTGCAGTTTGTATGCGTATTTCATAAGCGACCACTATGACTCTATGAAATGACTCTTTGTATCAAAGTGTTCCAATGATTGCCTTTGCTCTTTACTTCCTCCTAAAATCTAAATGTTCTTCATATATACCTTCAACGGGTGTCATATTTAGAGTGAATCCAGTATATTTATGTGCTTGAGACAGGGTATTAATTCCTGGGGCCCGTTGGGTTTCTAATGTAGTCACCACTATTGTGTATAATGTATTATGGTGCACAAGCAAATTCATCAGCTAATACATAGTAATATGAGCTAGTATACATGAAATGGGTCAGGCGTATGAATTGTACTGCAATGTGTTTCCCAAGAAATAAATATAATATGTCTTCGTTCTCACTCTGAAACTACACAAATAAGGGGATGGGAAAATGCGATTACATAACATTTCAGAAGATCAACCAGACATTTTGGCACAATGCAAGAGATATATAATGGAAGATTAGGAGCGAGTGCCTTCATCAAAATGGCAAATGATATATATATAATTATAATTGCTTCAATTATAATGGCAATGACATAAGTGCCTTCATGGACACTCTTCTAGTTGCCTGGAGGACAATTCAAATGGCTTCACGTGCAAGACTTCAAGTTGCTCTATGTATCTTGATAATTTTATACTCTACACCAGTATCTCACTTTTCGTTCACTCTGTTACTGGAACGGCACTTTGCAAGGACTCAGAAGTCATTCATTGACACTGCCACCACAAGCTCTATTGACCAAACATTAAACCAATCAGCCTTATCTAGTCTTTCAATGCAAACTGTCTGTTTTTGTACAAAAATCAAACTTTGTCTGCCGCAACGGATTCCCCTCATGAACATACATACGTAATTAACGAGAAGAAGTTGTAACACAATACCTACATGTGTACTGTGTGGTGGCTGGATGCATGTTAAAACAGTAATATTCTATTCTATGCTAGTATTAAAATAATTGTCAACTTTCGACACCAGCAAGATGAAAGGGGAGGGGGTATGTATATGTTAAGACAGTGTGCATGATAATGCAGGGAGGTGGCTAATGTCTGAGAATGGTATGTTTCAGTCCAGGAGTGCCGTGTACACCTCAGGAAGGTTACCCCGTTCTCTGTTGAGCTTGTTCTCACTTCGCTGAATTAATGTGCCAACTCTAAAGCATACACCGTGTTGCGGTGTATGGGTTGCTGTCGAGCACCTCTGCCTTACTGAGGTCCACGCTGTGGCCTGCAGTGAGTGCATGTTCTGCCAGTGCAGAAGCAGCCATGTCACAATTTCTGACATGCTGTCAGCTCTGACCAAGGGCCTAAACTTTGCCCCAGCTCCAGTGCGCATCCCCACAGCTCACATTGTTGCCAGAGTGATGCTATATCATGGCATGACAAATGTGGGCACTATTACTAGCAAGTAGTTCGAGTATGGGGCGCGCCCCTTCGGCGCCCCACGAGTAATTGTTTAACTCGAAATACTTATTATGCATTATAATGACAGATGTAATCTGTAATTATACCATGACCATGTTACCATGTTCTTCATAATATCAGGATGCCATTCACTTATAATTTGGCCAGGCAGGGCTCTCTTCATGCATAGCTTGGTATGTAATTTTCAGTTGGTGGAAACTGTTACTAGCCACAATGGAGAAAATCTGCAAACTGTATCAAGAGACGTACTATATATGGCTTATGCGAATATATGATATGTAACATTATATGTAGATGAGGTGGAAAGCAGAGGACAATGCTATTGTGAAAGGATAATAGCATATTTGATTGCAGTAATTGTCAGTGAGATGTACTTCTACTGCAGTGTTTTATTTCAATGATTCTTATAATGATCTTTTTATTGTAGGTCGCAACAATGGTGAAGTTCAACTAGTTGGTGGAAATGAAACAGGAGAAGGAAGAGTTGAAATTTGGTACAACAGTCAGTGGAACACTGTATGTGATGACCTCTGGGATATCAATGATGCACATGTTGTATGCCGACAACTTGGATATGAAGGAGCAGTAACAGCCCATCAGAGTGCTCATTTTGGTCAAGGCTCTGGACAGATACTCCTTGATGACCTGCGGTGCACTGGAAGGGAAGGATCTCTTTTGGAATGCAGCCACAGTGGGATCAACAACCACAACTGTGGGCGTAATGAAGATGCAAGTGTGACATGTGAGCGCATGTGGTCTCATCATGGAAGCATGTCTGAGAAGTCTAGTAGACAATTGGCAGTATTCAATGCATATTATGCGTACCTGGAAAGTTGATAAAAATTGATCCATTGTGAGGGTGACTTGAAGTCCGATTTGGGGCAACCATTGTTCACTTCCCCAATCATCCAACAAAGATGGAACATCCGCAGACCCTTATTGGGGCATGCTGGATGACTGGCTGCTACAGGTGTATCCTCTCCAAGCAGCCAGTCATCCGACATCAACTATTAGCCCCACACTGGGTACAGTGTAAAATCCCCATCTTTGCATACAGAGTGCAAAGTCAGCTATCACTGAGATAGGCTTTGACATTTCTATGTAGGGGAATTTTGCACTTGATTTGTCAGTGAGTGTTACACAAGCTGGTGTGTAACTTGTACAAGTTCGCTAAGTACACAGCTTGAGGAAAGTGGCAACTGGAGAAAAAGAACCATGACCCGGCACCCGAAGTCGAGGCCTACACTCTAACGCTGAGTTCCAGCCACAAGAGCCACAGATCTGGCCACAATTCTTTATTTCCAATCGCCATAGACCACTTAGGACCCACTCCTTGAGGCTCAATCTGTGCGATGGTACATGCATGTGCACACACACACACGCTCACATGTTACTGACTGGACATTGTATATAAATCAAGTTTGTCAAGTTTCCTTGTGCATAATATCACAGGTATTGCATCAAATTACTCGATTGGATCTGTACGTCTTGTCAATGGCAGTGCAGCCAACGAGGGTAGAGTTGAGATATGGTATTCTGACCAGTGGCACACAGTTTGTGATGATTTGTGGAGTATTGCTGATGCCACTGTTGCGTGTCGGCAACTTGGGTATCAAGAGGCAGCATATGCCCACCAGAGAGCCTACTTTGGCCAAGGATCTGGAGAAATCCTCCTGGACAATCTGAATTGCAATGGAACCGAACGATCTCTTTTCCAGTGTGCCCACAATGGACTTTATGGCCACGACTGCTGGCATGGTGAAGATGCAGGTGTGACTTGTAAGTGAGATTTTGCACAGGAGCTGCACTTAGCTAGTGTAGCTCTGTCTGTATGTACACAAGACACAGCAAAGTTGGATCCCTATAGCCTTAGCACTAAAATAGAGCAACAACAGCCATTTTGCTCATTCAGGTATGTTTTTCACTCCAATTTACTATTCCTTATTGATGCATATAATATTATATCATTATCATTGATTTCACTCATAATTCACCATATTCTCTCATCCCTGTGCTATGTATTATAATCTTATGTATTCTTTGAGCCATGAACTACACCTATGCAAAATTATCATTCATATACATCATTATATGAGTTAAGCCTATATTTATAAAAGGTTATTGTGCATTTTTGGGTATGATTTACATTGGGGAAACAAACTTTGCATTCCCCCGAACACTGTACAAGCTGGAATGCCACTAGAGCTGAATTCCTAGAGGTCCAGATACCTCCGCACGTCCTCGTGTACGTAAGGCTGGGATCCGTAGGTGTTCTGTGTCTAGTGCTAGAAGCATGCAAATACTTGGTGGGAAGATTAATATATTAAGAATAATATGAAAAGATGAAACAGGGTAACAGTGACTGCAATGCTTTTCCCTCACGCAAACTCCAGGTTACAATTGGGAACATTGTCACATGTGGCACCTTGAAATAAATCTATCCATGGCCTTTAATTAGTTGTTTCAATTTTAGACCGTTTTGCTAGTTTTACCAAGCGCTAATACATAAGATAGGGGTCGCCATTGGAATCCGGAACATTCCTAAATAGACATCACCCTAACCCAAACACCTCAGCATTGTCAATAATAATGCTACATGTGCTCTTAAAATCTGCATACATAATAGATATATATAATATACCAGGTCATATACGTAATATAGTTGCTATGGATACCATTTGCTTTTACTGTAGGTGTCAACAATGGCTCTGTTCAACTGGTTGGTGGGAGCACATCAGGACAAGGAAGAGTCGAGATTTGGTACAACAGTCAGTGGAACACTGTATGTGATGATTCCTGGGACATTAGTGATGCAAATGTTGTATGCTGCCAACTTGGATACCGAGGAGCAGTAAAAGCCAATCAGAGTGCTCATTTTGGTCAAGGCTCCGGACAGATACTCCTTGATGACCTGCGGTGCACTGGAAGGGAAGCATCTCTTTTGGAATGCAGTCACAGTGGGACCAACAGCCACAACTGTGGGCATGGTCAAGATGCAGGTGTAACATGTGAGTGCATGTGGTCTCATCTTGGAAGCATCTACTTGCTTTGGTTTAAGTAATACATAATTATAGTATGGTGGGAAGGTCTATTCCCAAAATATCTGACCCAAGGCGCGAAGCGCCGAGGTATATAAATATGAGCGCCGAGGGCAGATATTGAGGGAATACACCGACCTACCGTACTATGTCTTATATTGTATGGTGAATGTGCAACAGGGACGAACCTTCTTTAGCAATCGAGATTACGGGCTGAAAGTCAACTATGCGGATGACGCCATTTGAATTTCATAAGCACCCGCGGAAGCCCTGTCACAACTGCGCATGTGTATCGCTGCTAAATAATCGTTGACCAATGGAATTGCAGTTTAGATTTCAAACCCCATGTGAAACTGGTTCTGCGCCTGAAGAGCAATGAGTGCAGTTCGAAGTTGTCTTCAGATGCTCCTCCAGAGAAGAAAAGAAGACTTTCCCTGCATCTGAAGAAGCCATCAAGGTTCTCCTTTACCACTCTAAAAGATGTGCAGGAGGGACAGAAAGTGGTTGTACCAGAAATCACCCATGGAGCTATCCAGTGGTCCCTCCATGTCTTGCAGACTTGGCAGTCACAGAGAAATGAAACTTTTCCAGAGGAGCAGTGCCCAGAGGACATCCTTCGGACTGACAATGCTGGCACAGTCTCTTACTGTTTGTGTTATTTCTGTAAGGAAGCTAGGAAGGCCAATGGGGAAGCTCACACCCCTCATGCTATCTCACAAATTTTGGCTGGATTGTTAAGATATGCATGTGACAGGAGAAGCAAAATCCTCTGAACATCATGGATGCCAAAGTGTTCCCATCACTTCACCGATTATACTGGACTCACTGCACATGTTCAGGCAACTACATGCTGAAGAAATAGGAGCTGCCAGAAAACAAGCATTTTAATTGCTAAGACCTGAACCCATATTTATTGTTGAGTTGCTTCTTTGCTGTAAATTTGAGTTTTTATTTGTTTCTTATATTATATATATATATTTTTTTTATATGTGATGTTCTCTTACTTCTCATGTTTCGTCTAGTTCATTTTTCTGCTGTGCTTTGAATAATAATCAACAAAGTGATATCAGACCTCTTGCGCAATGTTCGTAATATCAGACCTCTTTTGGGGTCTAAATCACTTAAATAGGACCACTTGGCAATGTATAAATTCATACCGTTGTGCAATCACCATACTATATTTATTATGTAAATGATATAAATAATCGTATACATTTGTGTATGTGTTCACGCACTCCTTTTTACAGGTTCTGCATCAACTTATTCCAGTGGCTCTGTGCGTCTTGTCAATGGCACTGCGGCCAATAGAGGTAGAGTTGAGATATGGTATTTTGACCAGTGGCACACGGTGTGTGATGATGCATGGGATGCAAATGCTGCAACAGTTGTATGCTGGCAACTTGGGTACCGAGGAGCAGCCATAGCCCATCAGAGTGCATATTTTGGCCGAGGGTCTGGAGAAATTTTGCTGGATAATTTGATTTGCACTGGAACTGAGGGATCTCTTCTTCAGTGTGCTCACAGTGGGCTGTATGTCCACAATTGTGGGCATTATGAAGATGCTGGTGTGACATGTGAGTGATATATTATAATTATTATACTTCTGGAGGTGGATTATGTAAGTGAATAATAATATATAATACAGTGAAACCTGGCTAAGACAACCGCCTGTGGGCCAGTTAAAACTGACCATTATAGAGAGGTGGCTGCTCTACAGAGATAGATTCCAATGCTTTAGTGCTATCTGGGGCCAGGGAGGCTGGCTGTTTTAGAGAGGTGGCTGCCTTACACAGTGACCATTTTAGACAGGTTCCACTGTATTATATTTATAGCTATACACATCAACCTACGTATGTTGGATGTTATTTATTACCACTGTCTGTTGAGTTGGGTGCTATGCATTGCTAGGTATGTATTTACAGTTGCAGTAGTGACAGCTTTAGAATCAGTATGTAGCTAAACCATTCACTATATGCTAATGGATTCACGTTGGAGTGTGTCAGTTATCAGTGTAAATGTGGCATGCTTCATATCAATACTATGACATATTTGGAATTTATTATATTATTGTAGGTGTAATATATATATACATTTATTTATATATACAGCTCATAAATTTCACTTCTTGTACCACACGCAGGCTTCCCATGAAGGGTCCATGTCAAATTCAACCACAACAGGCATTCATTCTAGGACATTTTGTAGAATTAGAATACCTGCAGCTCTGTCTGTAGAGAACTGCCAAAGATATGTAACCCCTGCTGTGTGTGCTTTAGAATATAGTTCAGCTGATGCACTTTAGTTGCGTGATTAGGCTTTGGCAACTAATATAGCTGTGCGCTCTGATAATTCACCTGTGCAATTGGGGCTTACATTAAGACAAAAATAATAGTTAACATAATCTATACTTATTATTATTACTTATACTGTAGAACTTTAGTAGGTACGTACAAACCTCTACTCTACCATGTGAGTACTTAGCTAGGTGTATATATCCCTCAGTTCCTCCAGTAAAGTGGTCCAGTTACAGCTCATGACAATACAGGACTGACGTGTGGGAGGCATAGTCCAGTGCAAGAGTAAACTCCTTCTTCTTTGCTCCAAGTGCAGCTGCTCCATAGGCAGAGCTGACTTGGAGGGTGAGCAGAGTAAAGCGTAGATCAGGAGCAGCCTCAGAAATAGCAGACACAAAGCCTGCAATGGAAAAGGAGAGACGTAGGGGAAACACCCAAACCAGCAGAGTAGAAGTAAACAAAGTTTCAGGACAAAAACAATAAAACATCACTCAAGTGTGACTGCTATGCAGACACGAGGTCTGCAAATAATGGAAAGGAGAGAAGTAGGCTAAATAAACAAACCAGTAAGTAAACAAAGTAACTAAAATTTCATGACGACATATCACTCCAGTGTGACTGCCATGCAGTGCGCGCATACATCGCCATATACATATGAACTCAGTAATATGACAAACCAAAATAGAGTGATAACGGGTATACTGCAGCAAGGTACTGCAACATTACTAAAGAGGGTGCATGTACGTAGCCCACCAGCATCTGCAGCACACATGTATTACCTTCTCTCAGTAGTGCCCAGCTCTTAAATACCGAGCCCACACACACCACCTTCAGTCCTCCGTCGCCGGTTAACAGCTCCTGTGGGTGGCAATATACATAGCAAAGAAGGGAAAATGCACTTAGTAAATGTTGCTGGCTATACTCCGCCCCATTGCCATGTATGGGGAGGATTGGGAGTGTGCAAATGACACCTATATTTATACACATACGTCACACCACTATATATGATTATAGTATTACAGTATATAATTGCGTCATTTTGCACACAATATTCAACCTTGACACTCTCACATATGTATTGCCAGTGAGTGATGGTGATCCTATGTACGTATGCATAAACTTTGTCAATTTGATATCCAGAAGCTGTTTTGATATGACATGCTCCATGTGTAAGAAATGTGGTGGAATTGTGTTATGCATATTCGGTTACCAGAATGGAGCTTTGTACAAGTTTGTTTGCATTTTCCAGTCACTAGATATATGTCAGTTTGTCTAAACACAGCATCATGGCGCTCATAAAACTGGGTATCCTAGAACCAGAGAAGTTGAAATGAGAGAAACGATGCAACAAAAATACCTGCATGTGCATTACTATAAAACAGTGTTTGTCTCTTGCTTGTTAGAGTTTCTTCAGCAGCTTCTTCAAACACTATTTCAATGCAGATGTGTATAATGCTCACCATGTTCACTTTGGGTAGAAGGGCCACAATGTGTCGGCCGAGAATGTAACCTGCATCTCGGAATAGCTGGCAGCACATGCGGTCATTGGTGTTGGAGGCAGCTGCATGAAAATAAAAATACACAATATCTTACAAACTAGGGACGGGGAAAGAAAAGCTAAGTTGTACATTACATAGAAGTGAGTATGTATGAAATGCATGTGTATACTATCCCAATTTGCTCCAACTTCACTTACTCTCAGAAAGTACTTTACAAAATTCAGCCATATTTTCTTTCTTAAAGTTATCATACAAGTATGGTAAGATGTCAAATCTTTCCTTCAACTGCAAATAAAAAAATACACCACATCTCATGACATGACTGTAATGTACGTTGGTTCAATATTATTGTACAAATTTAGCATAAAGCCTGAACTAAACGATATACGTATAATGGTTCTACAACTCTCAAGTGTGTGGGGCATACATGACATTGCTGAGGCCGCAACCTGGAGGATACCACTGCTGATGTCAAGCTTGTCAAGGTACAATTAAGGGACCGACCATGACTGTGCTGCAGATACCTCAGATTATGACTACAATTACCCAAGTAAAGAGTATACATTTTAGGTGGCTAACACCACATACTTAGGCGGCTAGGCACTAATGTGGTTTAGGCATAAGTTCGCTTTGTGTACAACTGCACGACAAGATTCATGAATGAATAAATGGCATGGATAAAATGCTGTCAGGAGAACAAAATGGCTGCAGATATGGTACTACGTACGTATACTCATGTACATACGTACATTGCCTTATGGCAGACAGAGTGCCGATCATATGTACCATTTTCCATGGTAACCTTGCTGTATGCACTAAGTGGTAGTTGCAAACTGGAGATTCACCTTGGTGAAAACTGTTGGATGTGTCACTTCTCCCATTGTTTGGAAAGTAATACTACATCAACCGACAAGTCAATCTACATATAGTCTGTTAGGTGTACTGGACTTTCGCCGTGTTACCATGCAGTGAGGGGTTACTGGGCTTCACCCTTTCAGAATGATGCACTTTTTACGTATACATACAAGTGCAAAGTGTACTGGCCTGATATGAATTGGCAGGAGAGTACTTTCTGTTGCAAGAGTAATGCATACGCCTTCCAACTGGTTGGCATATTGTGCTTTAGCATTCACTCTAGTATCTGACAGACCCGATACTGAGTCAACAAATAAACCTACATAAAAGCATACACATAAAAACTCCGCAACAACAAACATGTGACAGGCATTAGTTTGCCTGAAGTCCAGTTAAATGCATCACCATTCAAGCTACAATACGTATGTCTTATACCCCCTCACTAACATTGAAGAACTTGTACACAACCTCCTTGAGCACTGAAATATCATGCGGTGCAGCGACAAGGTTGTCCTCATGGTCGTACAGGGTCTTGAGGGCACGATGCACAGTCCAGTAAGCTACACGGCATAGCACAGTGAACACGGGTAGCTCATCAGGGACATTGAGTATGAAAATTACCACTTATAAATCGTAAGTGAACTGAAAACATATGTATTAGTAATACGACAAACACATTAGTCAAAATGAGAGCTGCTCATACATAATTACAACCTAATAGCTCCATGTATGTACGTATGTAGCAAGGAAGCAGCATGGCTAAGTATTAGCCACCAGGTGTCCAGGAACCGGCTTCATTTGGAAAGATGGCTGATGGTGATGAATATTAGGATTAGACTAACGAAACAGTGGAGCCAATGATGAACCTATGGAGCAGGAATGCTAGAGGAGTTGGCTGTAAGAATGATGGTTGCATGCACTCACCTCCGCCCTCATCTCCCAGCATGTGACCCCAGCCGCCACAGCCGTACATAGTGTTGTCTGGGTTGACCAATCGGCAGTTAGACCCTGTACCAGAAATCAGCACAATTCCACCTGCAGCAGTAATAAGATATAGTGCTATCAACGCTACTGTACAAAGAAACACAAATTAGTCACTTTACAATATCCAGGAGTGCATACTGTATCATAATATAAACTACTTCAATATCCTAAGTGAGTGAATACACACACACACACACACACACACACACACACACACACACACACAAAGAAACTCCACCCGTGATCGTACATTCTACGATCCGATGTACCAAGCTGAAAAGCTACGTTAGCCTTGCTCAAAAACACGTGCATGGCATATTTCCCAAAACATGTGCATCACAAAGAAACACAGGGGGTTCATCAAGGATACGAACGTGTGAATCAGCATTAGCACATTCTAAGTGAACAGAAAACACTTGCATGAGAGTCGACTAAACATGTTAGTCCCATTTGGAGCAGCTAGTCTGGGTACATATGTATGCAGCGTATGGATGTCTCCATACATGTAGCATGGATGGATAATTCACATGGTCGCTGTGGTTCAGGAAGGACTTTCTCTTGTGTGTAAAGTTGTACAAGCATATTACTCAACACATGCACGCACGTAGGCAAGCACACCACACATGCACACACACACAGATACACACACTTTAAACCCACCCACCTCACACCCACCCACACCCACACCCACACACCTCACACCCACACATACACCCACACCCGCACCCACACACCTGACACGCTCACAACCACACACCTCACACCCATACACCTCATACCCACACCCACAAATACACCCACACCAACACCCACGCACACACACACCTGACACACAGGCTCACAACCACATGCATACACACACCCAAACACACACCCACACGCACACACACACATCCACCCACATCCACCCACACCCACACACACAAACACACACACACACATACACACACACACACACACACACAAACACACACACACGAACACACACACACATCACTCCACCAGTGATCATACATTCTACGATCTGATGTACTAAGGTGGAAAGCCTTGCTCTATGTCCATTTCTACGTCGTGATTTACCCAGGGAGGGGCTACAAGTTCTCTGCAGGGGCGCATGCAGGTGATAAAAGGTATGGTGGCAATAGTTGTCACCCTATGCACAAACTACAGGGATCGTCCACTTGTCCAATGTTTGGCCGTTGGACGGTATCATCTCCTCACTGCCCATCCTGCCAGCCCGAGCCAAACCTTAAGGTCGCCTACACACACACAACAACGCCCCCCCTCCCCCCCCCCCCACACACAACAACGCCCCCACACACGTACGTTCATGCGAACAAGCACCACAAACCTCCAATATATTTTTCCAATCAACCCATGAAAGTAGAACTTTGTCTGAAATAGGTAGGTATTGCTGAGCTCAGATACAGTAGCAATGACAGTGCTGCCACATTTCCCAAAACATGTGCATCACAAAGAAACACAGGGGGTTAATCAAGGATACGAACGTGTGAATCAGCATTAGCACATTCTAAGTGAACAGAAAATACTTGCATGAGAGTCGACTAAACATGTTAGTCCCATTTGGAGCAGCTAGTCTGGGTACATACGTACACAGTGTATGGATGTCTCCACACATGTAGCATGGATGGAATATTCACAAGGTTGCTGTGGTTCAGGAAG
Source organism: Aplysina aerophoba (assembly GCA_949841015.1). Lineage (NCBI taxonomy): Eukaryota > Metazoa > Porifera > Demospongiae > Verongiida > Aplysinidae > Aplysina > Aplysina aerophoba. The sequence continues at coordinate 4,457,567 of OX465040.1, forward strand.
GACTTTCTATTGTATGTAAAGTTGGACAAGCATATTACTCAACACTTGCACGCACGTATGCATGCACACAACACATGCACCCACACACGGATACACACACTTCACACCCACACACCTCACACCCACACACCCACACACCTCACACCCTCACACACCCACATATACACACACGCACACACACACACACACTTCACATACACCCACACACACCTGACATGCTCACACCCACACACCTCACAAACACATACACCCACACAACTCACACCCACCCACACAGACCCACCCACATACACACACAGACCCACACGCACACACCCCCCCCCACACACACACCCACACCCCCCCCCCCACACACACACACAAACACTCACACACACACACTCACACACACACGTGCACACACACACTTTGCTACACCCCCACGCACCTGACATATGCTCACACACACACACACCTCAAAAAAAAAACAAATACACCCATACAACTCACACTCACACACCCACAAACACAGACCCACACACACACACATCTACACACACACACACACACACACACACACACACACACACACACACACACACACACACCTACACACATACGTACCCACCCATCCACCCACATATACACCCCCACACCCCCACACACCTGACATGATCACACACATACACACCTCACAAACACATATACACCCACACACCCACACATGCACACCCTCACCCACAGCTACACACTTACCCACAGACACACACACACACTCACACACACATACATACACAAACACACACACACACACACACACACACACACACACACACACACACACACACACACACACACACACACACACACACACACACACACACACACACACACACACACACACACACACACACACACACACACACACACACACACATACAGCACAGTACCTCTTGGTAAAGCAGTAGCTAGGGACCCATATGTATCAGTGCAGATGTGGTAGTCCTCAGACAAGACAGGGAAGTTGGCTAAGAGCTCGGATGAAATTTTCTCTTGAGCCTCCAACTGATCAGCTCCACTGAGGGACAGACCCTGACAGGAAGAAAGGAGCAGAGATGACACAGAACACTCAGTAACAACAGAGCACACAGCAAAACGGCCCACAACATTGACTACTTACTATGCATTTCAGCTGAGTCTTGGGATCAATTCCAGCAGCTTCCTTAGCATGTAAAATAAGATCATTGATTCTCTTTGTGCACTCATTCACTCCAATGAGCTGCATATTTACAAAAAATTGAATACACCTTACATTCATAATATGGAGATAACTTTAGCCTCTAAGCAAGAGAATGATGCCGGCTTGTTCATTTGCAGAATATTTGCTGTACCCACTATGATACCAGCACACACACCATATCAGAATGAGACACTTCTGGTATTATACATAGTATACATACATACATGGTATAATAAATAGGCCATCTGCTTCGAGATGGTTCTCTGTAAAGACCTGTGCTATCCACTATAAACGAGGATTGAGAGAGCTATCCTGGCAATTGACTACCATACTTACAATAACCAAGTTGTGGTTGTTGACAATTGCTATGTTGACGAGAGAACACGCAGTAGCACAAGAAATAGGTGAGTGTACTAACTGTACTTATATCCTTAACCTTTCACCTAATGGTGGACGATCTCCATCACCAGCTTGAAAAGACTCATCTGACTAAGACATTCTGGTCTATTTCAAAGCGAAGGCATTCAGCCTGTTGCAAGCTAGAATCATTCTATGTATCTCCATCAAATGATAAACTGAGAAGTCATCACTTCAAAAGATGAAGTGAGGAACAAGCAATATTTGCACATATGCATACCGTATACGCTTTAACCTTCGCGATTATCGCGGATCAGCAGCCATCCGCGAAAGTTTCATCCCACGAAAATAAGTTAGACCTGTGTGGCAACGAGTCTGCGTTTGTGTAAGACGATTGCGTAACAAAAATGGCGGCGATTCGCTAGGGCAACGTGATGTGCAGCTAGGAACCGCCAACGAAGCAATTGATTACATCAATACGACAAGGATTCAGAGGAAGCTGCGAATCGGCGAATCAAAGACTAAGACCCTGCATCCGCGAAAATAAAACGCGAAAACTGCCAAGATCTGCGATCCGCGCGCGAAAGTTTAACCCCGCGAAAGTTAAAGCGTATACGGTATGGCAAGCAATGATATGCCTGCAGGTTAGAACAAATTCCTTAAGTAAGTTTGCCGCTTCTGAATTGAAAGCCAGAGGCAGCAGACTCGTTTGTCCTAAGCACAAGTAGAGTGCCCCATTCTGAAACCTTGAGGGACACTCCAGACAAAACAAGACTACTCAAGGGGAGTCACACTTCTTGTGCTGGTTGTTGTTCCCGAGAATATGAAGTCAATCAGTGCTCGAGAAGTGAGAAAGTGTTGCCCACTGTACTTCAGAGAGAACGCTGATGACATTATGGCAAAACATTAGAAGCTTTCAAATATGCAATGTTAATGAATTCATTGTAACCAATTACCAAAAAAGGCCACGTCGGTTCCAAATTAAGGTTTGGGTACACACTAGATAGGCTCTCTGTTGTACTGTGCTGTGTTAAAGCTAGTTCAGGTGAAGCAGGTGTTAAGAATGCAGAAAAGTGACAAAATTTTACATCAGCGATGGAAAAGCCATGTTCTCTTTTGTGCCATCAGATGACTGTACACACACACCTATAAATGGGTGCTCCGTGTGCAGACTTCAGTAGCAAACCATTCCCAGGTAGCATTAGATGCATTCTGTAGGCAGCTAGCTATACTCTGGAAGGGACATAGCTATTCAAGCATTGATCAAGTTAGCTGCACAGGCTTAACATCAAGTAGCTAAAACAGCACACGTTATGATCTTTTAACCCAAACAAACACGAATAAACGACCATTTCCAGAGTGGAGGCACCATATTGACATCCAATACACAGCTGTTGCTTGTGAAAACAAGCAGACCCGAACACATCACAGGGCGTCACTCACCCAGTGGTTCAGACCTTCTCCGACTGCTTTAGAGAGGACCTTCCCATCCGCAGAGATGAGGACAGCATTCGATGTGGTTGCTCCGCTAGGGATCGTCGGAAAAACAAGGTATAGTAAACGTCTTAAACCGGTACGAACAAATTTGTCTTACCCCTCCACTCCTCCATAAACCTCAACGTTGGTCGCCGCCATTTTTGTTCGCTCACCTCGAATCCCCAGCAGTGGTTGCCATACAAGTGTGCAATTTAAAGAGAGTCAATTTAAAAAGGGTGTGGTGGTGGTAACAACGTACGTACAATGATTTTAGTGCTCATAGGGAATAGCTAAGAACTTGCTATCATAGATATTGTATAGTTACACTGTCCATCTAGGTTATATCATATAATTATTTATATCAGTATTCAGAAGGGATCTCTCCATCTCTTCCTAGGCCGCCCTCTAGGTCTCTTTCCCACTCCTTCACCTACCAGGACTTTCGCCACCACACTTCCCTTTCTGCTCTTCATACTTTCTTTCTAGCATTCTCTCCTCCTCTCCACCTTCTTCAGTAAGGGTTCTAGTCTCAGTCTTTCCCTCACAGTCTCATTCCTGACATGATCCAACCTGGACTCACTTGCAATCATCCTCAACATCCTCATCTCAGTTGCCTGCAACCTTGACTTTTCCCTCTCTGTTAGAACCCATACTTCACATCCATACGTTAGTCTTGGGAGTGTTGGGATTGTCACTGATTCAAACACTGTTACCTTTGCTTCTCTGCTAATTTCTCACCTGACTCTCTTGCCTATAATTATTGTATACTGTGTATTGCATATAGTATTGTATGTTTGTTGTTCACTGAATGCATTCACCCTATCATATGCTCATATATCAGTGCATGCTGTACAATCGTTTCAATCTAGATAAGTTAAAGATGTTGTACCAGGCAGTGTGCATATGTTTTGCTTTTATTGTATTATTGTACACTGCGTACTGCGTAAAAACAAACCCCATACATACAAAATGATACCGTTTATTACTTCGCTGCTTTCAAGCTCGTCCCTTAAATTTGTTACAGCATGTAGCCCCATGTGATCTCTCTCGATGGGAGTCTAGCTAGCTAGCCTTAGCTACATTGCCAGCTACATTAATCAGTCAATGAATACTGAGTGCACACATTCGAATGTGCTATATAGGACCCAGAAGAGCCAATGTGGTACTAGTACAAATGGTACACATAATCAAGCAGGAGGAGGTTCATATATACATGTAGAGCTGAATGATAAGTCTATAGACTAAAATGGGCACACCACTTATACAGAACTGATGCATTTTAAAAATAGTGCTGGTACATGCTGCACAGACAGTATGACGGCAGTCTGCTTAATGGAGATTCCTTGCGGCCAGTTGCTCATCTCAGGCTGTGTAAGCATGCACGGGTTAAAATATATACACTAAAGTTACTCATCGAAAGTACGTACAGCACACATAATAGTTTCAAAGGATAAAGGCGCTTATTTTAATGTAATTAATGAATATAGAAATTGGAGAATACATAATTATTATTGCTATAATATTTTGTTTACCGGAAAGTATTATAGCAATATTACGTACAGCATTTAGCCCTGGTATAAAATTTAAATATAAGAATATATGTATGAATTTTGTAGCTCATTATGCCAAGATGTATATATAGGGTAAAGCAGGGGGAAATGGAACACAATTCACGATTGCTATTCTGACATCGCACTGTAAACAAGCTATGATACCCTAGGGTTCAAGTTTCTGTATATTACTAGAGGTAGTATTATTCTTTCCACTTACAGTAAAACAATCTTGTTCGTTCCCTGCTACGAGCAACAGGCAGCATTTCGCCTACGCGGTATTATTTTCGGTCAAGATGGCGGGCGGGGTAAAACGGAACGCCAGCGAATAGTTCGTTTTAGCGTTTGTTGATGAGTTATACGCTCATTGCTTTTTTGTTTATTGATTTTTCAGTTTTTTGGTGGCAATTAGCAAGCAATGAGTGCATTTCAGCATGAATTAAGTGTCTTCACAGTTCAGACAGCCTCTGATCCTGGGCTCTTGATAGGCGTCCAAGCTGGCACATCCAAAGTGGTACCAAGCCTCACAACCATCACAGGCAACCCAGTTGTTGTCCTCCTGAAGGTTGTTGCATGCAGTGCATACGTCATCATCCTCTGACCTGCGTCTAAATAAGAAAGTGGTCCTTGTTAAATTAGCTACCTAGCTATAAGTAGTGTCTTCTGGGATTGCAAAGGCTTCCCGACCCCACGGGTCGGTGAGCAACATTGCATTAGTGAGTCGTCTTTGCAAAGGTATAAATAATGGAAGGCCTCGTGTTCGCTACGGGAAATTTTAGCATGCGCTACAAATTACTCAGTAATTATTGTTGCGCTGTGTTTCTGTGATGGTGCGCAGTTAACCCAAACATTTTGTATGCATGTATACGTAAGCCCACCCACACGGACCGCTACATCCCCTTCCACTCACACCACCATCAGAGAACCATCACAGGGGTATTGAGATGTATGTGCAACAGAGCCCACCAAATCTGTGACTCCACATCCGAAAAGCCTGAACTCCAGCACCTCCAGAGGGTTTTCCAAGCCAATGGCTTCCCCGAGGACCTAGTGAAGAAGACACTCTCTCGTCGACCCACCTTTCTCACTCCCCCTCCCTCTGAACCTGCGAGCGAAGACCCACCAAAAACCATGTGTCTCCCCTATATTCAAGGACTCAGCGAGAAGTTGGAGAGAGTATGCACTTCCCTTGGGGTAAAGGCAGTCTTCAAGCCAGTGAGGACCCTCAGGCAGATCCTGATGCAGGTCAAGACCCGCATCCCGAAGGAAAGGAAGAGAGGAGTGGTCTACGAGGTCCCCTGTAAAGAATGCCATCAAACCTACATCGGGGAGACCAAGAGAACGCTCAAGGTGAGACTCAGCGAGCACAAGCAGGCGGTGAAACGTGGAGACCCAAAGAACGGCATCGCAGTCCATGCCCATGAGTCGAGCCACATGATTGACTGGGATGGTGCAAGAGTGAGGAGGAGCGGTATGATCGGCTACTGGCAGAGAAGAACAACCGAAGCCATCCACATTAAGTTGAGCGAGAAGACCATGAACCTGGACGGTGGCCTACAGTTGTCCACAGTATGGAACCCTGTCCTGAACCCACCCTGACCAACCCATGGGTCCTAGTAGGTCTGTGTCCCTTCACCCCTCACAAGATCCACTATTTCATCCTTATCATTATTACCATATTACCCATTATTATTATTATTTAGTGTTATTTCATTTTCATTATTCGTTATTATTATTATTATTACTCATGACCTGTCACCTGTCACCTCATCAAAGACATTGCCGCCTTTATAACGTCACTAGGTTGCTGTATATATTAGGCCAATCACTCTCCACCTTCTTCAGCATTGTACTGACGAAGACCTTCGCGGTCGAAACGTCTACATTTCTATCTGTTTCTTCACTGCTACGTGATTGCTCAAAAATTACCCAGTCCTACCTATGCCGTAGCAATGAGCCTCTACCAAATTATGCATGTATTCGCTGAAGATTGTACCTAAGTGTCCTACAATATAAAGTTGTTCAATATATTCCTTGCTGGGTAATCGTCAGTTGAATGCAAGTGTTCCGCTTTACCCCGTGTTCCATTTTACCCCACTTTACCCTATAAGATGGTATTATTTTATTCCCTCAATTCTTATTCATGTACCCCTCATAGGCCTGTCCATGGTCCCTCCAGTACTGTGGAAGACCATCAGGAGTGATGCTAAAGTTTCTCACACAGAAAGCAGATATAATACATAGAAACCATAGTTGCGGTCAGGCTAGAAAGTGTCAGTATAGTTTAGGAGCAGTGCATCATGATTGGTAACACATTAGGTACTTACTGTATGTAGAGGAGTGTGATGTAGGCCTCAATTTTAGGCGAGTGTGATGTAGGCCTCAAGCCACAATTTTTCTGTGTCTGAAAAAACATTGGCCACTTGATCGTGAATGCTGTATACTATAATTATTATATTATTATGCTCTGCCTTTGAGGAGTGCCTGTGTTGTCGCATGCATTAGTGACATATTCTCAGGAGCAGGTGTATCTATGTTATTGCATTTCTACGTAGTCGTCTTTACAAAACCTGCATCATAACATAAATACAATAAGGGCTGCTGAGGTATTGATAGTGCCAATAAGCATTAATTATTATTAAGGTTCTGCCTGTAGAAGATTTTTAGTTCCTAAATCTTTTGGCCATACCAACATTGAATTTGATAAAAATTATTGTGCTGCAGGGTATCCAGCGCATTCACTGCAGAAAGTGACTTGTTTTATAGAATATATTCAGTGAAATGTTATATATGTAATAATACTGTACTATTGTAAAATATAATAATTATTGTACAATATACTTATATAATATAGTTTTTCTGTTCAATGACCACAACGGGTAAAATGTGCTGTTGCAGTTTATATGTATGTATGGTGTTAAAACAACATTGAAAATATAATATTGAACTGTCTTGAAGTAATTAAGCATTCTTCATTCAGTGAACATTTGCCGCTACTTCCTGATGGGAAGGATATTGATAATGAGGGACCTGGCCTTGAGCTCACAGCCAGTAGCAGAAGACAACAAGCTGGATGGTGCAATATCCGGATCTAACGGGCAGTGTTTATAGACTGAAACCCTTTCAAACCCTATATATTATAGCTTTCAAACCTTTAGTGTGATATTGAGGGCGAAATGCACACTTGGAACTCTCAAGGAGTATAGGCGGGGAAAAAGCATGCTGCAGTCCAAAAATGCATGTAGTATTTGATGAATGGATGGATGACTGCAGTCAATGTGAGTGAGTTTACACATGAATACATAGATGTTGGTGGTGGACGCATGTGTTACACTGCAGCATGTGCATGAGTGTCTGCATGTTGTATATATGAGATGGTGCATATTGCTAGTAGAAAGTGCTACCTCTGCATGTTCGTTTGGTGTTGTCACAGGTGGCAACGTTGGGGGCACAGCGTTTGGTGTTGGAGCCGTGGGAGAGCCTATTATTAAAATTTATTATAGCATGTATACATTCAGAAGAAAGATCACAATCATGAAAACCTCTTAATTGCACCGATATAAAAGTTCAAAAGTGATGGTATTATGTTAGAATTGTTCATGACTGTAATCGGAGAAGCAGAGGTGAGTATACATATACATGCACCCACATTCTGTATACATACATTCGTGCCTACAGCCCTTGCCAAGACAGACGTGAACTTATTCATTACAACATGTTGCTACTTAGCACTGCGAATTGTGTATGCGATTTTTTTTATTTGTGCTGGCACCTCAATGGTCTCACAGTGTTGTGTCGAGAGGAGCAACTTAGCACTATTGTCCACCTTATGCTTTACAGCTATCTCCACACTCACACACGTCAATACACACACACGCACACACACACAACACGCATACCTCCTCCTCTTTACTCCTTGGTTCATTCTGAACATTAGGTCGGAATCACTCATACTGCACCTGAACCTCAATTAGTCCTGATCAGCTGTCTCCACTTCTTGGGGTCCTGACAGTCACTATGCCAGTCATCCAGTCCTTGCAAGTCACGCCTGATGAGGTCCACCCAGCCCTGCTGGGTACCTCCTGGTTCTCTCTTCTTCCCCTTTGGTCTGAACCTCAGAAGCTGCTTCTGGGGCCAGTGATCTGGCATCCTCTGAAGATGGCCAAACCATCTCAGTCTCATCTCCTTCCTTTGCTCTTCAATTAGTTGCTTGTTTGCTTTATTCAGAAGTTCTTTATTCTTTCTCCTATCCCACAGTGTGAAGCCAAGGACGTCCCGAATACATCTCACGTTAAAAGTCTTCAGTTTCCGCGACTGGTCCTGTGTGACTGCCCATGTCTCTGCTCCATAGAGTAGGACAGGCATTACACATGTTCTGAAGACCTTGAGCTTGGTGGTCTTGCTCGAACTATATATGGTTCTTTAAAACTTTCCTCCTCCACATCTGGTACACAGTGGATGCTTTCTTTAGTCTAATGTTCACTTCTTTGTCGATCTTTGAGCTCTGTCCAATCTTGCTTCCCAAATATGCAAAAGATTCCACCTCCTCAAGAGCATGACTTCCCAGCTTGATATGATGTTGTTCCGATTTGTTATCTCCATAATGTTATGTTCAATTATTTGTATCTTTGTCTTCTCTTCATTAATCTTCATTCCATACTTTCTGGAAGTCGTCTCCAAAACTTCAAACATCTCCTGCAACTCTGCTTTGGTTTGTGCTGCCATGGCCAAGTCAGCTACATACTGGATATTCCTGATAGAGGCAGTCAGAGGTGTCTTGTCCCTATATGTCAGAAACAATCCTTCACTTGTCGTGTACTCAATCTGCAGTCCTCCCTCCGTCATCTTCATTGCTTCTCGTAGGATGTGATCCATATAGCAGTTGAATAAGAGTGGGGACAAAATGCATTCCTGTCGAACTCCAGTCTTGACTTCAACCTCTGAAATATCCTCACCGGCTCTACCTCTACATGTACTTCCAGTATACAGATCAGTAATGATACTGGCTAGCTAGTGTGTGACTCCGTAGTGTCTCAGGATGGTAATCAATGTGGAACAATCCACAGAGTCGTAGGCATTGCTCAGATCCCCAAACCTAGAAATATAGGAGTCTGGTATTCATTAGCTCGCTCTACTAGTTGCCGTGTCATCCAGACTTGGTCGACCCTTCCTCGTCCCCTCTTAAAGCCACATTGAGAGTCCAGCAGTTGTGGATCGATGATGGTCTGAAGGCGCTCTAGCAAGCTAAGATGAAGGAAAGAACCTTTCCGGGTACACTTAGCAACCTCTGTAAATAGTTGTCACACAATATTTGGTCGTTCTTCTTGTATATTGGAACTAACACTAATCCCTTCCAGCACGCAGCACACACACATGTATACTCACACACTCACACACACATACACACTGACACACACATCATGTACACACACACACACACACCACATGCACATGTATACTCACACTCACGCACACACACACACACATACACATACACCACACACGTATACTCACACACGTACACACGTCATGCACACATGCACACACACACACACACAAACCACACATGTGACACACACACACACACACACTCACATTCACATGCACACAGACACACGCTCACTCAAACACACACCTCACACACACACACACACACACACACACACACACACACACACACACACACACACACACACACACACACACACACACACACACACACACACACACACACACACAAACACACACACACACAAACACACACCTCACACACACACATACACACACACCTCACACACACACATACACACACACCTCACACACACATACACACACACCTCACACACACACACACACACACACACACACACACACACACACACACACACACACACACACACACACACACACACACACGCACACACACACACACACACACACATGCATGTACACACACACGCAGGCACAGACGCACACACTGTACAAAATAATGGATTGCAGATAAGAAATGGTAAATGCCGTTATGTAATAGGGTTTGGGTTGGCTATACTAAGACTTGTTTAGCTGCTGTTTCTCTGCTTAGTGCTTCTGAACGGCAGTGAGAATGTTATCAAGAGTATGCCATTAAACCCATAGGATCACCATAACTGTGAACTCATGAGATGTTTGCAGCATAATAGGAGCTTCCCAACATGTGCTGCTGGACTCTATTGAACGGGTTCACAGATGTTGTTGGGCAACTAATTAGATTTTCACAGTGTCCTGTGATGTAACATCCCTACTGCAGCGTCCTAGCCTAATTAGAAAGCTGCACTGTGCTGCTTAATTAGTGTGTGGGGTAATGTTACAACGCTGTACAATGATGTGATTACACTTCAAAAGCCACTCAAGAGTGTAGAACCAGAGAGGTATTGTGCTAACACGTAGCAATATTGTCCAACGAATAAGGAAATATTGGGTATACGAGTACGAGTACGGATATATAGTAATATACGGATATATAGTAAGGATATATAATATTTCTTACTCGTTGGAAATATTGCTACGTGTTAGCTCAATATCTCTCTGGTTCTATGTATTCCGTAGCATGAGCCTCTACAACATCACTCAAGAGTGTGTATTCGTATATATAGAGGTTAATGATCGCCCCTTATATGCAAGTATACATGCATTGGAGCACTCCAGAGTTACCTTACTAGTTGATCCGGTTACTATTGACGTCAGTGGCCAATGTTGTATGCTAGTTTAATGAGTGCACCATCTCATGATTTTGTTTCTAAGTGCATACTAGTTGCAAGTATAATTAGATTATAAGCAAACAACTACTGGATTTTCCATATTGCAGTGCATGACGTACCTTAAGTTATTGTTTGAATTAATCTGTACCAAATTATTGCATATTGACTACAGATACCAATTACTTAATTGGAATCTGTCAACCCAAGGAGGAAGAGTAATGGATGTGTTGACTATGGGGCAGACGAATTGTGCATAAATGTGTTAGTTACTGCGCATGTTGCGTGTGCGTGGTTCATGTGACTACCTGTTCTATATCTTATTTAAGTGACTGAGTCACTGAGTACAAACTGTTGACCATTTGCGAACTTAGAACATAATTATGCAAACATGTAAATATAATTATGGAGATCTTGAGTAGTTTACATGTAAGTCTAGGGTGTGAGTCATGATTATATATTATAGAGTCTCATTATATATGGAGAGTCGTATTATGGAGAGTCTTATGGAGAGACAGAGGTGGGCTGGGTTCTCTTTGCACAAGCCTTAGTGACTCTACCAAGTTAATAGTTAGCACTGTTGTTCCAAGGACTGCAAGTGATTCACCACTCACCAATGTATTAGCACTTCCAAAATCTCCTTTTTGTGTTATAGTATACACAAGTCATGGTTTAGTTACCATTTGATTGCCTGAGTTGTTGCTGTATCCTGTATGTGTCTAACCTTGAGACACAAAGCAAACCCTTTTTCACCGCCTCTACTCCTGTGCCTTGCAACATTCAACTTCACTTCCCACAATATACTGTCCTTTGGTTGTTTTTGGTGGTTGTTAATGAGCACAGGCAGGTTCTGCACACTAATAGGATATGTGCACTTGTTACTCCCATCATGTAGGACTTCTCAACCTCATCTCAACAGCATAATTAGTTTAACTTCACGGGCTTACTTTGTAATATGTGGCTTTACTAATTGCTTTGTAATATGTGCAGTCTGCCAATGCTCCAGTTTCACTTTTGCAGCCTCAACTTCATCATACTCACTGTGCTAATTATGACAGCATGTTGGTCATGTTCAAATGATATGCAATGTCTTGTTCAAATCCTCATGTTATTACATTGGGTTTGTATGTATGTAAAGCTTAATTAAAATATTGTCCGTCACCACAACTTTCACTAAGTGCACGATATGTTGAGGTTCTAAAGGAGCCTTTGCTGGCCAATTTTATCTAGTTGGTGGTGATTCAAACGGTTTCTGCATGCTATAGGTTGTTGCATTACGAGAATTGCTGAAACTCACTGGCCAAAATGGTGAACTTAGAACATAACTATGCAAACATGTAGATATAATTATGGAGATCTTGAGTAGTTCACATGTAAGTCTAGGGTGTGAGTCATAATTATATATTATGGAGAGTCTTGTTATATATGGAGAGTCTTATTATGGAGAGCCTAATTATAAAGAGTCGTTTTATGGATAGTCTTAATATAGAGAGTCTTATTATGGAGAGTTTTATGAAGAGGCAGAGGTGGGCTGGGTTCTCTTTGCACAAGCCTTAGTGACTCTACCAAGCTAGTATTAGCACTGTTGTTCCAAGGACTGCAAGTGATTCACCACTCATCAACCTATTAGCACTTCCAAAATCTCCTTTTTGTGTTATATTTTACACATGGTTTAGTTATCATATGATTGCCTGAGTTGTTGCTGTATCCTGTATGTGTCTAACCTTGAGACACAAAGCTAACCCTTTTTCACAGGCTCTACTCCTGTGCCTTGCAACATTCAACTTCACTTCCCCCAATATACTGTCCTTTATCGGTGGTTGTTAATGAGCACAGGCAGGTTCTGCACACTAATAGGATATGTGCACTTGTTACTATCATGTAGGACTTCCTACCTCATCCCAACAGCATAATTAGTTTAACTTCACGGGGCTTACTTTGTAATATGTGGCTTTACTAATTGCTTTGTAATATGTGCAGTCTGCCAATGGTCCAGTTTCACTTTTGCAGCCTCAACCTCATCATACTCACTGTGCTATTTGTGTCAGCATGTTGGTCATGCATGTTCAAATGATATGCAATGTCTTGTTCAAATCCTCATATTATTACATTAGGTTTGTATGTATGTAAAGCTTAATTAACATATTGTCCATCACCACAACTTTCACTAAGTGCACGATATGTTGAGGTTCTAAAGGAGCCTTTGCTGGCCAATTTTATCTAGTTGGTGGTGATTCAAATGGTTTCTGCATGCTATATAGGTTGTTTCATTAGGAGAATTGCTGAAACTCACTAGCCAAAATGATGCCAACTGCTGATGTCAGGTGTTCTGGTATACTTAGCAGCTAAATAGCAACAGATGGTGAAGCCACCATCAAACTTGTTTATCTGGCACTTTGGAATTTATGGGATATACCACGTAGCTACAAAAGTGTTGCGTATCCCATCATCTGGTAGACATTTGCTGATAACAGTTGGTAGCAGTGCATGCAGGAGGCTGTTTAAGGTTTGAGCATGATAGTCCCTAATGCAATGCTCCTGTTTTTCGGTGTTCTTAAGTCCATATTAATATCATAATTTATATATATACTGTATGTTGTCTCTATGATGTATGTAGGAGTCATGCTTGAAAACAGACTGCCATTCCTCCTGTCTCTGGTGCTGCTGTTTTGTCTGTGGAAGGAGGTGCAAGGAAGATGCAGCAGTTGTCCTAACAATGGATGCCCACAGACTGGGATGTCTCAAGGGTAAGATTTGTAGAGAATGCAATTGTGATTGTGCATATATTGCATATAGTATATTCTACTAGCGCAGCTCTTATACTGGGCTTTTGGTGGTATTGCTCCAGGCTTTTAGCAGTTGGCAATTTCTGGCTGACAACAGTGATATTGACTGAAATGCATCCAATTTCTTACTGTTGAGTAGGGGTAGTAGGCAGCTATCTTTCACATGATGTAGTGGCGAAGTACTCGCAAGCCCAGGTGGCAGCAAAAGCTTCCTTTTCCATCTGTGCATACTCTGTCATGTTTTGTCAGTGATCTTGATGCATGTGCAACCATTTACCATGGCTGGTCGTAGTTCTTTTGTAGCAGTACGGCATCAAGACCGTAGGCAGAAGTGCCTGCTATTATATACATTGGTCTCCACATTGGGGTCGTACCAGGGGAGGACATGTGGTTGAGTCAGTTTCTTTGTTGCAGTGAAATGCTTAGGCTGTCTGTGTCCACAAGACGTAATGCTGTTCTTAGCAAGTAGTCCCCTCAATGGTTGATTAAGCTAGATGATGTGTGGCGTTTCTAGCCGATTCATCATTTTTTCATGAGACTGCATCTGTAGATTCTTAATAGTGGTGGGTGGTGCTGTGATTAGAATAGTTTCCACTTTGCTTGTATCTGGGGTACTGCATACACTAGCCACCCGACTTCTGACCATGTGAATTGCTTCCACAGCTGCATGATGGAATGCTCACAATGAGACCCGAGCCTGCACAACTCAAAGTAATCGACTGCAAGATCGCAGAGATTGACTTGATATACAGGAGTAGTATGCAGTAAAAGTACACTACGAATGACCATTAATTTTATTAGTATAGTAACATGTTATAAAACGGTACACTATACATACACCTAAATAGTTGCTGCGAGAGTGCTGTAGTCATACCACAAGGCAAGGCAGCATACAACTAGCACTTTATAATTACAGCTCTCCACCTTGCCAGATTAAATGCAGTCAGCTGTCACCATAGTTTGGTCAGCCTTATGTTCAGGAGCATCTGAACTATATAATCAACCATCTAGTCAAACCTGTCGTAGGTACTTGTATATACGTAGCACTGCACTTTACAAGCTGGCCCATGACAATTTCTGCGAATTTAATATATATGGCCTTAGTTTTGGCTGATGTATACATAGGTACGTTATGAAATAGAATATGGCCAAATAATTGCCATCGTGCAGAAGGTACTCTCCATACATTGCATCCAGTTAGTCAGCATTGCTTTGATCCATTTGTGATGACTGAAGCATTAGAATCACAGCAGTATCGATACTTGCAATCAATTTCATTAAGGAAGCACCACAGTAGGCCATATATATAGCTAGTTAAGCAGGTTTCTGAGAATGTGAAGCCCAGCAAACTTGATTATCCTGATTTATAAGATGGCTCATTAGAGATTTGTTGTCATCTGCTGATTGCAAACCTGTATGTATTCCCTTCTTTTTAATGTGCAGGAAATGCTACCGTGCCAGATACTACAGAACATCCTATAAGACCTCATACTATGTGACAACATATTACCAAGGAACCAGTCAGGGCTCCTCTACCTATGGATGTGGCGGCTGGTGGAGGAGAAGGAGGTGCACCAGATACCACACCAATTACCACCAATTGTGAGTGTGCTTTCAGCAATACCATGGAATATAGCTACCCTCTTGCCTATGTGGAGTACTTGCACTGGTTGATAGCTGGATAACACCACAAGTGCAAGGTGCAAAGGTCAGGGTGCAAAGGTCAGGTCCGGCATCAGCGCAAGTCAGTAAGGGATGCAGCAACAACATTCAACTACAACCACCACCACCACCGACTACTGCAATCACCAATCACCAATCGCTGCAACTTGTGTAAGGGTTTGTAAAGAATTTGTGTGCCTTTGCGCAAGTTGCAGTGATTGCAGCATTGTGCTGTGTTGGTCCTGCTCGGTGGTGGTGGTGGTTGTAGTAGTTGAATGTTGTTGCTGAATCCCTTACCAACTTGCACTGAGCTGGGCCTGACCTTTGCACCTTCTGTTCTGACCTTTGCACCTTGTTCCCTGACTTTTGCACCTTGCGCTTGTGGTGTTATCCTGCTATCAACCAGTGCAAGTACTCCATTTACACACATGGTGATGGTCACTGACTGCACCTTGCGCTGGTGGCATTACTCCTTCAGTCATTGGCACACATACTCCAATTGTGCTTGAGCAACTTGCACTGTGTGGTGGTGGTCTGTAATGGTATAGCTGCATGTGGATGTTGTGGTGATGGTTGTAGCTATGGGGTGGTGGTGGTTCAATGGCAGTAGTCAAAGTTTGAGAAAAAATACAAAGGAACAATAAAGAAACATATTTCATTAGTGAGTGAAAGGCTCCTCAGTATGCACATGCACACACACAAACACACACACACACACACACACAAACACACACACACACACGCACACACACACACGTGCACACATACACGTACACCACACACACACACCTGTGGTATCAGATTGACTTACAGTACTGCTGTGACAGTCTGCAATGTGTCTATCTTTAGTACTTAGCATGGCTACCTATTATGGTTAGTGTAATATGTTAACTGTTACGATGTTTGTGACTACACGTGGCTATTGTCCTATTGTCCTGCACGGTTGAGTTGCTGAATAATATTGTTGTTCACGGGAGTCGAGTCTGTGATCGAACCCTCCGTACACAAGCACTACATGCTGTCAGAAGTGTAGCGCAATGGCTAGCAGTGGTGTCCGTTTGCAGCCCCCAGCGTCCTTCAACTTCCCGGACGATTGGCCCCGCTGGAGAAGACGCTTCCAACAGTTCCGCGAAGCATCTGGCCTCGCCGCGGAGGGAGACACGAAGCAAGTATCCACGCTGCTCTACTGTATGGGAGAGACAGCAGAGGACGTCCTGACATCCACTGACATCTCCGAAGACGACAAGAAAAAGTTCGACTCGGTGATCGCCAAATTTGACAGTTTCTTTAAAGTCCGCAAGAACGTCATATTTGAACGTGCGCGCTTCAACCGCCGTTCCCAAGAGGACGGTGAGTCGGCGGAAGAGTTTATTACCAGCCTGTATCAGCTCGTGGAGAACTGTGAGTATGGCGCGCTACAAGATCAAATGATCCGGGACCGAATTGTTGTCGGCATCTGCGATCAAGCCCTGTCTCAGAGGATGCAGCTGGACCCCGATCTCACCCTGGAGAAGGCAAAAACCCTCAGTCACCAAAGGGAAGCAGTTAGGGAACACCAAGAGATCTTGGGGAGCAGCACCAAAGCCACTTTGTCAGTTGACCAAGTCAGTAAGTCCAGCCACAAGGGCAAGAAACCCCCAAGTCCCCTGCTGCAAGACAACAGTCTACCCAGTCGTGCATGAGATGTGGGAGAGGTCCTCATCCACGAAGCAGTGCCCTGCCAGAGATGTGCAATGCAACAAGTGCAAGCACAAGGGGCATTTTGCGGCTCATTGCAGATCTAAGTCTGTCGCAGAAGTCGCTGACAGCCAAGTCCACGAGGAAGAATTTGATGACATAGCTTACCTAAGCACACTCGGCACACAAGATGCCAATGTATGGACGTGCACCATACAAGTCAACAATCAGGATGTGAGTTTCAAGGTGGACACAGGCGCCGAAGTGACAGTCATCTCCAAGGATGTCAGCAAGGCCCTAGGATTGGATGCACTACAGCCACCCACCAATTGGCTTTATGGACCAGACCAAAGCCCCCTTGAAGTTGTCGGTGAGACGACAGTCAGGTTAGCCTACAGAGACAAGCAATGCACACAAGCCATTTTTGTCCTGCAGAAGGTAAAACACAACCTGTTGGGCTTACCCACTATCCGTGCCCTGCATGTGTTAAGCCAGGTTGACCATGTCTCTCAGCCTATCACCAGCACAGACCGGTTGCAGGAGTATCGTACTGCACAGCTTGCTGACCCAGTTTGTGCAGACCTCATCGAACTCTGCCAGAAAGGATGGCCACAAAACAAACGTCAAGTGCCGACAAGGCTACAACCGTATTGGCCAGTACGAGGAGAGCTAACTCTTAACGACGACCTTCTCCTCCGTGGCCATCGCATAGTTGAACCCCAAAGTCTGCAGAATGACACCTTACAGAGAATCCACACTGGACATCAGGGGATCACCAAGTGCTCACTGCGAGTCACTTCAGCAGTCTGGTGGCCAGGAGTCAAATGGCAACTTGAGGATCTCATCCACAAGTGTCCTGAATGCAGTAAGACAGCACAGGCTCCTCGTCAACCGCTCATCTGTACACCCCTTCCCCAACACCCATGGGAAAAGGTAGCATCTGATCTCTTTGAGATGGATGGCAAGACGTATCTGCCCGTGGCGGACTACTTCTCTCGATACGTCAAAGTCCAAACCCTATCCACCACAACCTCTGCCAGCATCATCAAGGCTCTCAAAGCCATTTTCTCTCGCAATGGCATACCTACTACATTGGTAAGCGAGAATGGGCCTCAGTACAGCTCACAGGAATTCGCCAACTTCAGCCGGGAGTACAATTTCACCCACACGACGAGCAGCCTACGTTACCCACACAGTAATGGCCTAGCAGAGAGGATGGTCAGGACTGTCAAGAGCCTTCTCTGCAAGTCATCAGACCCGTATTCAGCATTACTGGCCTACAGGAGCACGCCCTTACCCTGGTGTGGGTACAGTCCAGCTGAATTGCTGATGGGGAGGAAGATTCGAAGCAAGATCCCTCAGCCCTCTAGCACCTTCATCCCAGAATAGTCTTATTTATCAGTGTTTTGAAAGAAGGACCAGGAACTGAAAGAACGCCAGAAGACTGATGGCGATCATCACCATCGAGTCCGTTCTAAAGAGGCATTGCCACCAGAAGAAACAGAAGTGTGTGGTGTACTGTGTCCCCTGCAGTTGTGGCTCAGTTTATGTTGGAGAAACAGGAAGACAGATGAAAACTCGCATTGAAGAGCACAAGAAAGCTGTAAGGAAAGCCGACCCAAACAAAGCCATCGCAGAACATGTGTGGAGCACAGGTTGCAAGATCCTGTGGGATGAGACGAGTATTGACCATGATGGAGACTGGTTCAGGAGGATCAAGGAAGCACTGCACATTAGAAGCTGCAATGCCATGAACTCTGACTCTGGTATTTCACTGAACCCATGCTGGACGGCCTCCAGGACAGCCGCCCTCTAACAATGACAGGCACTGATGCGGCTATGACAATTAAATTCAATTTTAATTTTTTTATTTTTAATTCCTAATTTTATTCAGCCTCATCATGCCTTGTCACATGTACACTTGCCACCCCCTATTTATTCTGCTGTGCCACTCATCTTGCATGATCTGTTTTGTACCCCTTTGCAACTGAAGAAGGCCTTTTTGAAAGATTAGTGCATGGTGTATATTGCAACTTGCACTGTATATATATATATATATAAGGTTGCCAGTAGAAATTGCAGATTAGCGCAAATTTCCATTGCGAGAAGTGGCCGACGTAGATCGTCGATCAAAATTGTCTGTTTTTTCAAGCGAAGTTGTGATTGGATCCGTTTTGGCAAAATAGAGTGAAATATTCATTAGTAGTGCCATTGCTGCCAAAAAGAACCAAAAAGTCCCCTCTTTTTGATTATGGTGCCTTTTCATACTATTTTATTCACAATAATGTTGTTGTAATAAATATCTTCCTAGAGTGCCTCTTCGCCAATGGAGACCTACCTCAGGAAGTTCTTTCAGTCTTTCATGTTCAACATAGGCTAGCAACACGCCTTCTACTGGAGGTTCTGGCTCCTAAGAGGAAGCAAGCAAGTGCCTCCCACTTTTTGAAGGGTACAGCTAGAGCACCATTTAAGTTGCCATCTTCTGGGAAGTCTCTCAGACCCCAAGCTCTTTCTCCCACTATATGCAGCATAGGAAAACAGGTTAGCAGCCTGCTCAGACTGCGCAAAGGTGCTATTTTCCCTAGTGCCTGATTTTCAAGCTGCTGGGGTGCATGACCCTGCACTACACAATCATCGTTCATCACATCTCATGCCCAAGAAGGCAAGGACACAGCAATATCACAACATCGAAGGTGAAAATGAGTAGACTCTGAGCAATCTGTTTGACACCCAGGGTAACTACGAGTTTTTCCGTTTATGTATATTGGCATGGATAGATATGCATGACGATAGGCTGGCTCGCCTATACGCACAGTGATACAGCAGCAACAGCAGCAGCCATTAAAAGTCATGACCAAAGGGGAGGTGGAAGGAGTTGAAGGAGTACATAGTGATGCCTGAGCTAGTGCATGTAACATTACGGGAGTGAATGGCTACATTGTGTCAGGGAGATGCAGTCACTGTGAAGTATCTGCACGGGTGACATAGGCTATTGGAAAAAATTCCAACCGTCAAGACTCAGAACTGATTGAGGTAAACATGAGAGTAATTAGAATACACGGTGTCCATATGAAAACAACTGTTCACATGTATTAACTTACTCTTCCTACAGTCATTCAAACTGCTTGTGACCAACTGCATCCATTCCAATGGTCAAAGTGCAGATAGCCATGGAGCATTGTTTTACTTCAGCGGACACTTTACCAGGATCAATCCATCATCAAAATCGAAAATAGAGTATGACAGAAAAATGCAAAAATCCGTGGCGGCACAAATTAATCATGCTCAGAAAAACCAGGTGAAAGACCATGGGCACCACATTCCGGAGGCTGCTGGATAAGCACTTCCTCGGATCATCATCAGCCATCACAATGAGGACTAGTGTTACACCTGCAAAGCTATTGGAGTTGACAGGATGTAGAAGTACGTTTGATAAGAAAGATCAGGGAGTCTGGACACTCCTTAGAGGAAACACTGAGGCAACAGAAAGCTGAACTAGCAGAGCTCAAGAAGACACATAAGAATTATTTGTTGGATGCAAAAAACACGTGATTTCCACAATGAAATGGTGGAACGGTGCAAGAAACACTGGAAAAGGCTGTCAATCGAGAAGGGAAGCTCAGACAGCTATCGGCACAACCTCACTTTGGTTTTGAGTGATGACTACCAGCAAGCAAAGCTAATCCCACACAGGGGTAAAGCACCACAGCCTGCAAACACATATTGTCAAATGAAGCTGTCATACAACATCTTTGGGCATTGTGGATCACCAAGAGAACAGTGTCAACATTTGTATTTTTTAGTGAGCAACTTGGCCCAAAGAACACCGATTACACAGTGCCACTGTTGCAAACATACATTCATGGTGTGAAAACCAATCATCCCTGGTTGGAGCGTGTGATGATATTTTAGACAATGCTATTAGCACCAACAAAACCCCTATTTGTTTGCCTGGGGATGGAGGTTGTGAGCAGTGGCATCATCAATTCTCTACTCATTTGCTTCCTGGTTGCCTGGCATATAAAGTTTGCACCTGACCGACTGTTTGCCTCTTGCACAAAGTCCTACAATGTGGCAGATGTGTTCAATGTTGACAAACTTTAAAAGCAATAATGTCAAACACAGCATGGTTTCATTGGCTACTGACAAACACATTCACCTATTGAGAAAGTATTTGGATGAATGGTATCCTGATCTTCCAGGGGTACAAAAGCTCCACAATTTTTTTGATAGCCCGAGGGGAAGGTGGCAAGATACTGTTTTGTGCAGGTTAAAGGTGCTACGAACCTCATCTTCAGTGCCCCCTTGCACAAGTTGAACACAACCAATGCAGATGGAGCTGTTGTAGATCAATGCTACCAGGCACCTTCACTGGCACACGCTAAATTAGTGCATATTGGGCAAATGTGCCACTGTTTTACATAGCTCTATCTCACTGGCCGGCAGGAATTCCCCGAGAATGGCTGCACAGCTCCCATCCTTGGCAGTAAAAAACAGGGAGACAAGAGGAACAAAGAAAACAAGTTATAGCCAACATTCTGAAATAACTGTTAC
This sequence comes from Aplysina aerophoba, assembly GCA_949841015.1. Taxonomy (NCBI): domain Eukaryota; kingdom Metazoa; phylum Porifera; class Demospongiae; order Verongiida; family Aplysinidae; genus Aplysina; species Aplysina aerophoba. The sequence continues at coordinate 4,479,582 of OX465040.1, forward strand.
CTTATAGTAGATATTTTACCACACATGCAGCAGTTTATTGTGCACAGCAGATCAACTAAAGTAAACGTGTACGCAACCGGATGACGTCAGATGACGTCATACATATGTCGGTGATGTCATACACGCCGTGCCGACTGGTTCATCATTCACAACGTTCCTTTTCTGATGAATTCAGCCAAAATGCGTGAAAAAGACAGCGTGCAAGGTGAAGAAGACAGCGTGCAAGGTGACGAAGACAGCGTACAAGGGACAAGCTATATATAGTGAAAGCTAGTAGCGGCAAACCGTACAAATAACCCCAAAAAATTAATGATTCTGACAGCTGTAACTTCACCAATACACTTGCGATCAAGATATACTTAGGCAAGCACGATGCTTATTCTATACTTAATACCTCGCAAGCGCACAGAGCCACGGCGATTCTTCCTTGCTGCGATAGAGAAGCAACTTCCTGTGCGAATACGAAATGAGCGTGCAAAACTTTCCTGTCAACAAACTATAGCTGTGTAGATCCACACATACTAGGACTCTTATTTCTACTAAACATTTGCTCCAAAGTTTGAAACAGTGTGTTTGCCACACACTGCGCTGTCGACACCCTCGACGCAGTCCACACGGGCGGTCTTACAGTTGTTATTTCTGAAATTCACAGAGCTACCCCATCCTCCACTGTTTTACCTATCGTCAGAATTCTACAAATATCTCAGGAAATGTAAGCGCAATTTAATTTAGTATTGATGTGCGAGTTTTACATAGATGCTAGTACCTGATATCGAAGTTGGACGTTTGACACTTATCAACTGTGGGAAATATATATGCGACAACGAAGTAAGTAAGCTTTCACGGAGTTACCCCATTCTACCTTATAAATTTTTGTAGTAATACAATGTAGGAACATTTACAGGAAAGCACCATATCATGTCTAGTAAAATTATGTAGCAGTGTACCTCTAAAGTCAGCAATGATTTTACATCTCTTCTATTTACCACCGAGTTACACTACCCTCCATTGCGACAAGATCTGCAGGCAGGGCTGGAGGGGCTAATAGGGTGGTGATAGCTTGATCTGGACCCCTCACGCACATCACTGCTGATCACATGAAACTGATGCAGCATCTTATCCATCCCATCGTGGTCGCGTAGTCCTGATTATTATTCTTGCTGATCAATTATGCAAGGCGATTGTAGAAGTTAGATCCCAGCAGTGGTGCCCATGCCTCCAGTTGCTGAGAACACCAAGGGCGTTAATGTACCATGCTCTACCTCACGAATTCTCTCTTCATAACTCCTACTCTTCTCCTTCTCATGCTTGCTGTAGTATGCTCCTGGTGAGGTGAGACAATTGCTGGATGCGTGTGGGTTGATCACCACGGGCTCGGATGTCCAAACATGCATTGCCTTGACCATTTGCGGTTTGGATTCTACCTTATAATTGATTGCTGATTGACTTAAGGTATGCTTCTTACCGGTCGATTTCTCAGCCAAGCAGAGTGCACAGTTTTCTAATGCTGTGAAATAATGCAGAAGGGGCACAGGTATATTTTGATATTGAAAAGTAATTTTCCACCAAAATGCACTAATCTGCGTTTCTACTGGCAACTCTCTCTCTCTCTTTCTCTCACACACACACACACACACAAAAATTTTTTTATATATATAAGTATAATAATATACGAACATTAAGCCATAGGAAAACCTATATCTAATAATTAGGGCGCCCCAAAATGAAGGGGAGGAAGCGGCCGACTGGCTACGTGAGACTAATTAGGTCTTTCATCAGACCTCATACTATGTGACAACATATTACACTAGAACTATCTAGGGCTCTTCTAACTACCATTGTGGCTTTTGGAGTAGGAGGCAGTGCACCCGATGCCACAGAAGGTTAATATGTACATGCGTACCTTTCATCACCACAATATGCTGTACAGTTTATAGTGCAAACTAATTAACACTGAGTGAAGACTATAGCCCCCTTGTCTGCTGTTGTTGAACCACAAGTGTTTGCACTAGGTGGTGGATACATAGGCAGCCAGCCATCCTAACACATATAGTCCCAGCTGTCTGTGGCTTGAACATCTTTTGTTTAGGATGACTGGGTGCAGTTACTGTATACCGGTCAATAGGACAGAGTCACTGTCCCTCAGACTGCTCTGCACTGTTCTAGTGCAGTAGGCTGGTATGGGGTGAGATTACCAGTGATTAGTTAAGCAAGTATCATCTCACCATGTGATACGATCCAACTTCCTGACAACTCAGTTACAGAAGCAGTCATTGTGAGCCTTAAATAATAGATATTGTGTATATACCTCTGCAGATCCAGAAGTTCAGTGAAATACAGAACAGGGTATCGCAGCAACCGAGCTTGCGATGCTTACTGCTGTACAGGGTACAGGCAAGATTCTAATGGACGCTGTATAGGTATGTGTAGATTGCAGGAATGTATCCTGTGTGTATTCTGTAGGTATAGGGTTGAGGATGGGATTTACAAATCCGACGGTTATGATAATACATGAATGTAATAAAAACTCATCAATTTGGTAAACAGATAATGGTATGTAGTTTTAATGCATCTAAACTCGCCTGATAAATAATGACATGCTATTATTATAATAACCAGGGCAGACATTTAAAATGCAAAAAGCCTTGCTGGCGAAGAAACGCATAAACAGCACAGAGAATTTAAAAAGCTGACATACAAAGAACTTGGTAGATGTAGTGTACACATTTACAATGCACATAGCTAGCTGTCTTGGCAAGTTAAGGTTAAGGTTACTGGAAACATGATTTGGCAACAATAAGAAGTAGGCAGTAAGATTTAGCTGGTTATATTCATGTTGTGGTAGTGGTTATATGCAGTGTTGTAATGTATTTGTGTATTCATGTGCATGTGTGTGCGTTTACAGTACGTATATACGTATACATGTGTGTGGTGCTGTGTGACGTGATGTGGTCTCTTGGTCACATATGAAATTTAGTATAATGTGCCACAAATAGTGGTGGATGTGGCACATGACATCATTAAATGAAGCCCACTAGTGCCTATGTACCACGCTCCTAGATACGAGATTTGTGACAGACCTCGCTGAACAGCTTTGCAGGCACAATAATCGTCGAAGACTGATGCTCATTGCCTTGCCAACCATGTTCCCCAAGTTACCATTATACGTCTTTCTCGTTACTAAGAACCACTTGTGTCCAGGGACAGTTTGTAAAATCTCGCACTCTATGGCCCCCGTAGTTTTTTCAACTCTCCCTAGACAAGCACCAAAAAGCTGGGTTGCTCTTGCAGTTTCTACAAGCAAATTCGTGTTCTTCTCAGTACTCCTTTTGTGTGCTTGAATCACTTTTCGCTCGACAGACCTTGCTGAACAGCTCTGCAGACACAATAATCATAGAAGACTCATGTTAATTGCCTTCAAGCAAATTCACCTGTATATACGGCCAAAAAAACTTTGACTCGCAAGCAAGAGTTGAAGTTTGCAGCTAGCAGAGCAGCAGGTGAGCTATCATATTGATAGCTAGCAAATTGAAGTGTATAATCATGGATGGCATGCATTGCTATAGCTATACTGTAATTCGGGAAATTTTCGTTGTTAAAATATTTTCATGGTTAGTTCAGCCCAGAAAAATTTATCACACAAAATATTTTTAACAATGAATAAATAACACAGACAAATTAGCTATGTATACTAAAATACAGCAATTCAAGCAACTGAAAATGCCATAATGGCTCTGCTGCGATACATGCAGTGCAAAAACATTTTATCAGACACAAAGGGCTCACTTTCTTCTGAAGTACCAGCAGCAGCAATTGCTCGTGCAACCCAGGAAGTGCGGGTAGCATTGGAGACGGATATGCAGGTAGGGCAAGGGATGAAACAGGGCACATGACATCGCATAGCATTGGCTGAATTAGGCTTGAAATCTTTGGTGCACCTACCGTCCGCACTTCTGGAGGCTTTGTGAACCCTATAAGGAGGCTACTGTTTGCAGATGACAATGGCTCACCATTGCTGAAAAGGCTGTCTCTTACATTGAAGAGACTTGCCACGCATTTATAGAAGCCAACACAGCGATTTGGCCCGCTGACAAGCGTGGAATAATTTGGATGTGCTGCCAAGGGTGTTATTCCGCTAAATACAAAGTCTTCCAAGTGAGCACTTCACAATCTGCACAATTGGATGGAGAGTCAAAATGATGAGAAAGTCCAAGATGACTTTTTTCTTGCCTGGAGGCTGAGGTAGTCTGCATGTAGCTACGTCTCTTTGTGCTAGAGATGTGAAAAGAGAAAGGCGAATGGTACCCTTTGTTCTCTTTAATTGTTCTCTTTAATTGTGTTTCTGCCGTAATTTTGGATAAAGTTCTGTTTTCCTATAATGTCCATTCAATATAACAGTTATTAACACTGCACAAAGATGCAACATAATATATATGGCATGGAAAATTCCTTTCATCTGCCCACACAAGTCACAATAAATACATATAATTCCATTCGATGTCTCTTCTGCTCCCAGTTTTCACAGTTCAACCACACCCTGCTGACCATTAGCTATTCCAACTTCCATCAGCCTTTCTGTCAATCACTTTACTCTTTCTACGTCGTTCTCTAGATAGTTCACTGAGACCTGTAATCTCACCTTCGCTCATTTGCAGATCTTTTCTGGCCTCTTTTCTCACCATGTAATCTACCAACACCTCCCACTGAACCACTCAATGATCTGGCACCCTAGACTCTGGTGTATATACAGTGCAAGTTGCAATAAATCATACTAATCTAAAGTAAATAAATAATATAATTGTATGGGGCCCTGGATGGCTTGGTGGCTAAACACTTAGTATGCCAGTAAAGTATGGGGAATTTAATGGACTTTAAATTAGACAAATTTTTTAATTAGGCCTTTCGTCTCCTGCAAATTGCAGGCAAATTGACAATATAAATTCTCATAGAACAACACATCTTGTATGATACATTAATATTGATAGATAGCGTGGTTTCAATACGAATAAAAATGTTGGCACGTTGCAATGAAACTTTGTACACATGGTGAGGTGGTCCATAAGACTACTTCATTACAAGGATTTCTTAATTAGACGTTTGCTGTCGTAGGTAGACGGCCAAGTACATAATATAGATACTACGGCAGTATAATTGTACTTACATTTATATTGCTTCCGTATTAGCACAGCATTGCGTGTGAGGGATTTATATTGCGGTCGACTTTTGAAAGCGCCTTTTTCGAAGGAGAAGAGTTGCACGCTGCCTCTGGGTGGCTAGTCGAGCACGGGTCAACATGGTGCGTAATATTTTCCCGGAAAGCGCGCCATCGATTGCTGTCTTGGTACTGCCGTCGTCTACAATGGCTGCCGTCTAGAAGGCCCTAACACCGTTGTCTCGGAAAAGTAACCGGAGCGGCGCAGACACTTGTGAACGCTTTCATCCACTGACGCTAAGGTATGCCAAGTGTCCCTAGCGTTGAAAAGCTTTGCGCGCACGTTGCCTCTCTGAAATCATCTTCAGAAATAGCGCGCCCATTGCTTACTAGAGGGGCTGAGGGCCTCTTTAATCTACAGGACCTACGTATAAGAAACGCCAGTTGCCCGGTGTGCCTGCGGTCCTTGCTTGCTGAGTGTGTTTACAGCCAATGCATATACATGCTACTTATAGATTGGTATTGATACAGTGCAGTGTGTGTGTGTGTGTGTGTTTGTGTGTGTGTGTGTGTGTGTGTGTGTGTGTGTGTGTGTGTGTGTGTGTGTGTGTGTGTGTGTGTGTGTGTGTGTGTGTGTGTGTGTGTGTGTGTGTGTGTGTGCACATGCACGTCTGTATACATGTGATGTGATTAACCCACCAGCACTAAACATGCCTTCAAGGACAAGGTAGCTATGGACAATCTATATAGGGCATCGTGTGAGTAAATGATACATACCCTGCCCACCAAAGCCAAATGTGACACTGAAGCACCAGAGACACACACTTACTTGAACCACCATTGTGCGTAAGATGATTTGACACCTGTGACTTCAAAATACCCTCAAGCTCACTGGCCAATGCAAGTTGAAATCTGGCCACCGCATGTGCAAGTGAAGTATGTGTGCATGCTGATTGCTCATGTACCATAATGTAGCAAATAAGATAGTAGGTGTGAGCTTACAAATAGCCTTCATCACGTCTGCAACCTGACACCAAACCATCTAAATAGCGATCATTTATGCTACTCTGCCCTGCGCCGTCTTCTGCCTATGCAAGAGTCATCAAAATGGGTGCAGCCCACAGATCACTCCAGCGAACATCTTCTTAGCCCTCAGGAAAGATGTGAAGAGTTAGATTTTAGGCCTAAAGGACGGTCTCCGCTTACTCTTGTGTGTTCGTGTTGTAGCCACTGGCATTTGTTGTGTAGTTGTGTAGAAATAACCGTGTGCGCGTGTGTGTACATGTACGTGTGTGTCTGTGTGTGTGTGTGTGTGTGTGTGTGTGTGTGCGTGTGTGTGTGTGTGTATGTCTGTCTGTCTGTGTTTGTGTGTGTGTGTGTCTGTCTGTCTGTCTGTCTGTGTGTTTGCAGCATCTTGCCCTAGTCCTCACGCAAGTTGCACTGATTGCTGCATCGTGCTGTGCTGGTCCTATCCGGTCGCTGGTGGTGGTGGTGGTTGTAGTTGCATGTTGTTGCTGCATCCCGTACCGACTAGCGCTGATGCTGGCCCTGACCTTTGCACCTTGTGTCCTGACCTTTGCACCTGCACCCTGACCTTTGCACCTTGCGCTTATGGTGTTTCCCTTCTTTCAACTGGTGCAACCATTCCACTTGCGCAGGTGGTAGTTGTCACTAGTTGCAACTTGCGCTGGTGGTGCTTATATATATATATATATATATACCACACAGTGCAAGTTGCCCGAGTGCAAGTGCAGTATTTGTGCCAGTGGGTGGATGAAAAAGCACCACCAGCGCAAGTTGCAGAGGGTGAGCCACCATGTGTGCAAGTGGACTATCTGCGCTAGTGGCTGCAGGATAAAAGCACCACCAGCGCAAGTTGCAACTAGTGACAACTACCACCTGTGCAAGTGGAATGGTTGCACCAGTTGAAAGAAGGGAAACACCATAAGCGCAAGGTGCATAGGTCAGGGTGCAGGTGCAAAGGTGAGGACACAAGGTGCAAAGGTCAGGGCCAGCATCAGCGCTAGTCGGTACGGGATGCAGCAACAACATGCAACTACAACCACCACCACCAGCGACCAGATAGGACCTGCACGGCACAATGCAGCAATCAGTGCAACTTGCGTGAGGGCCCCCATTTCCTCCACAAACCTAGCCTTCACGCAAGTTGCACTGATTGCTGCATCGTGCTGTGCTGGTCCTATCCGGTCGCTGGTGGTGGTGGTTGTAGTTGCATGTTGTTGCTGCATCCCATACCGACTAGCGCTGATGCTGGCCCTGACCTTTACACCTTGTGTCCTCACCTTTGCACCTGCACCCTGACCTTTGCACCTTGCGCTTATGGTGTTTCCCTTCTTTCAACTTCCAATAATAAGGCAAGGAATCATGCAATCATGCAGGCCTACTACAGCATAACAAACTAGGGGAAGACCAGTTCAGTAGAACTACAGCCTAGGACAGAGACTGAGTTAAATCTTCGAATGCATACACTGATCTTCTGGCATAACTTCAGGTAGGATAGCGGGTCCTTTGTTTTAGATCTGGTACGTCTTCCAAGGTCATGTAAGAAGTCGAGGGCATCCTTTCCAATTGATCCTGCTGATTCCACTGCTATTGGAATGAAGGTGTAAGATTGACAGAGGTCCGAGTACAGAAGACGCTTGCTGGCTGCTGCACGATTAGCAACGACACCAGCGCCTTTGGAGGAAAAAGGGACGTTGGTTGGAGCAAATGTGCCGTGGCATGTTGCATCCCACACAAGGCATCGACCTTGTTCCCAGGGTAAGTTGGAGATCCCGTCAGGGCGCCTGCCATCTCCCCTACATAGGCCACGAGGCTCAAGTGCACAAGGGATGTCTGTTGCCGTCAGGGCACGCTTGATGATGTCATTCAGGTAGGAGTGACGCGGCAGCCTCCCTTTGCTCTTACGGCAGCTTAGGGCGTGTACCCCAGTCTCATCTACTTGTGCACCACATAGAGCACAATCATGCGAGATGCAGAGGGCTGAGCCCAGGTGGAGGCCGACTGCCACACGAATGCTGTCGTTGTCCATCCGCAGGCCCAGGGCAGACAAAGGTGGAGCAGTGAGCCAAGCACCTGCCTCTTTTTGTTGGGAAGAAAGCAGATGGGCCCTGGCAATTGGTGATGCCTCCGATATGAGACTGGAGGCAGAGGCCACAGCAACCGGTCTATCCCATGCTTTTTGGGTGCCCACCGCATTTCCAGTGGGTGGATCCATAGAGCCAGAACAGGACTTCTCAGTGCCTCCTCCTCCTGAGGGCGAGTGGTGGGCAGGGTCATTGGAGGAAGCAGGGCCTGGACTATGTGGGAGGTACCTGCAGCGGAAGCCAAAAAGGCAGAGGGCGCCAGCATGGTAACACTCCTGATGCCTAAGCCTCCCAACTGAATGGGCAATGAGGCTTGGATCCAGCTCTGATTGCTGAGATTGGTGTTGCATATGGTCTCCAGTAGGGTACGCAAGACACGGTCAAATGAGCTCAGGACAGTGGACCTGAAACTTGGAGCCGTGCGGAGAATATACAGGACTTTTGGTATAGCCAGTGCATATTGGAGAAGGCAGAGTGCATCATGTGCTTGGAGCTGCGTTAGCCGGTTGCCCAGTGTCTGCAGCTGCTCCACCTTGGACTCCCAGACGATATTTAGGGATCTGTCCCCACCAATGGGTGCGCCGAGGAGGGTCGCTTTGGCAGGGTCCACCGTACGGAGTGAGGGCAAAGACAAGAGCATGCTTGACTTGGATAGTTCATCAACACAGATGATTTCTGATTTGTCATGGTTTAGGAACAGGTTGATCTCTCCAGCAGCAGCCTCCAAGGTTGACAATTATGTCATGAATGGCCAGACAGAAGAGGAGGGGGCCTAGGGGATCACCCTGCTGAACACCTTCCTCGGATGAGATGGAAAAATCCCCCAAAAACAAGAGGGAAGGGTATCGGTAGGAGCAGTAGGCAAAGGGGAGCAACTCTGGTGCCTTCAACAGGACAGAGTGGAGCATCTTATCCCGCCGTATACTGTTAAAGGCATTCCTGAAATCCAGTTTGATTATGAGGTGGCCATCTTCTAGGTTGGACAGGAACGCCCTGGCGGCATGAACAGCAGCCTCGGCCCCCAATGCAGTTCCGAAACCAAGTTGGTGTGGGAACAGGAGAGGCCCCATTTCATGGAAAACCAAAGTGCAAAGACATTTCGCGGCCAGCCTACGTAGGACGCAGCCGATAGCTATGGGTCTTATGCCCCCGTCCTTCTTGCCCAGACATGTCAGGGTTGCCCCAAAAAAGAAAGGGCGCACACTTATGGGGACCTTCCCACAGATAACAAGGTTGAAAAACTCAGTCAGTGAGGTTATCAACCTATTGGGGCCTTCACCTAGTGAGTAGCTAACCAGGTCTTTTAGGTGTTGTGGCCTCAGACCATCTGGCCCACCTGCGGAACCGGTGGGGAAGGATAGGACAGCTTGGATGACATCTGTGGAGGACATAGTTGGAGGTGCAGACTGCGTGTCAAGGGATGGAAAAGACGAGTCTGGGCAGGAGGGAGGGTGCTTCACTTGTAGCAGCTTCAATGTCTCCTCATCCGCCTTACGCACAGGCTCGGTTGAGCTGACCAAACGTACTGCTCCCCTGACATCTCCATCTTTCATCTTTGCTGAAACCCTTTTAGCCAGGGACATTGAGTGGTTCTGCCTGCAGTTTGAAGGGCTGTCCTCTTCTCGCTCAATAGCCTGGTTGATACGTGTGGCCAGACTTCTCCTATCGCCTCCCCTGCTAGGTTGGGCCAGACACTGCCTACTGAAAAGGAAGAGACGGTTCCACGCCTCCCCGTCATTATCCTTAGCGATATCGTCGAGGATGGATGACAGCTTCTCCGCGCAGGGGGCTCGGGACCCACGGGGGATCCTCTTAAGGATCCTGCAATTTATCTGGCCCAGATTAATCACGGAGCTGTGCGGTGGAGGATCAACTTGGGGGACGGACGGATGAGGCGCTGGCGGTGGTATACTCACGGAGGAAGAACTCGATGACGTGGTATCCGCGAAGGAAGGAGAGCTAGGTAAGCCCGAGCCTGGGCATCGGTTGGCCACAGGGCCATGGGTCCTTATGTTGCCGTTGCAGCGAACGGGTAAAACCCGACCGCAGGACGAACAAGGTGCTGCGATGGTTCTTGTTGGCGATGACATCTCCTGATGGACCTTGGAAGGTACTGGAAAGGGGGAGTACTTAGATGATATTAGGCGATATCGACTCACGACGTATGGAAGAGCACAAGAGATGGCCGTTGCACAAATTACGAGCAGTAGCCAATGATCAATCCTTATCGTCATCGAAGTTTCCTCATGCAGCTCTTAATATATATTATATGGGGCAGAAGTGTGGGGTAGTTGTGGGCAGCTGGCTCCCATAGAGAAGATTCAGCTGAGAGCAGCAAGGATATTCTTGGGAGTGGGAAGGCTGCACCCCAAAGTGTCCCTTCTGTTTGAGCTGAACACCTTACCGCTGAAATGGGAAGGAATGAAGAGATGTATCGAGTTCTGGGTGAAAGTGATGAGAATGGGAGAGGATAGGTTACTGAAGCAAGTGATGATGCAGGTGATGGAGTTAGGAGATGGGGTTCAGTGGAGGCAAGATCTGGAAAAAAGTTTAAGGATGTTTGGGTGGGAAGGATTGCGAGCTGAATGGCTGAACAGTTTGTCTATGAGTGAGGTGAGGCAGATGCTAAGGGATGTTGCATGGAGAGAAGCTGTGAATAATTGGAGGGAAGAGGCAAGAAGTCATTCGAAGTTGGCAGTAGTTCAGAAATTGATTGAGAAGGGATATGAGGCACGGTGTGTAGAAGTGAAATGTAAGTGGAGGAGGAGGGTCCTGGTACAATTGAGGGGTGGTACTGCAGCGTTGGAGATTGAGACAGGCAGATGGTGAGGTGTTAGCAGAGAAGGAAGGGTGTGTAGGAATTGTAGAAGTGAGGAGGTGGAGAATGTGGAACACTGGTTGTTAAGATGTACTGCATGGCATGGCAGAGGAGAGGGAGAAGTTGATAATGACAATGAGGGAAAAGGTGGAGTGGCAGAGTATGGAGGATAGTGAAAGAGTTGAGGAAGTGTTAAGTTATGCATGTAGAGATGATGGAGTAGGGAGAGGTGTGGAGAAGATGTGGCGGAAGTGCTTTTTTTAACCGAAGCTTGACTGTACCTGTCCCCCCCCCCCCCCCCCCCGCTGATCCCTAATGTATAAGTTATTGCCTGGACTAAGTATCTGATTTTTCCATAACTACAGACTAATGCATTTTTTATGTTTTCAGTGCTGCATGGGGTGCATACACCCTAGTGTGCTGTTGCACATGGTGCACTTAAAATAATATATAGACTCCACTTGCACACGTGGTGGTTTCACCCATTGCAACGTGCGCCAGTGGTGCTTTCCCTTACACCCACTGGCGCAGATACCAAGCTTATGCTCGGGCAACTTGCACTGTGTGGTGGTATATATATATATATATAGATAGATAGATAGATAGATAGATAGATAGATAGATAGATAGATAAATAGATATAGATATGCTCTTATACACTGTGTAGTGGCAATGGATGTGGTTGTGTCATATTGTGCGCTGTGTAGTAATTGTGATGTATAGTGTTGGTATTTACATGTTTGTGTTTGTATGTGCTACATGCCTGCTGTGAATGTTTTGTGGCTTTGTGACTACCACTATGTGATGGTGGCCATATGTACTATAGTATAGTAGTAAATTGTGTGTGGTGTTGTATGGAATGGAATGTTTGTATTGATATTGTCCTATTTGTTGCACATTATCAATTTTGGGCAGTATTCCTTTTCAGCTCCTGAACTTCAGTACATCAACTAAGTGTGAATGCATAGAGCTCACTGAAGTCACAATAGGCAGTCTGACTTTGTCTATATCAAGTCATACTATTTCATGTTTTTCATCAACTGTCAGTGGACTGTGGTACTCCGAGGTACTTGTCAAATGGTCAGAGACGCTACTTCAGCACCACTGTTGGGAGCAGAGTCACTTACACTTGTAACACAGGGTACCTGAGGACTGCAGGTAGTTCTAGTAGAACATGTCAGTCAAATCACCAGTGGTCAGGGACTCATCCAACTTGCACACGTAAGTCCACACTATGTCATTTCATATCCTTTACATACTGACTACTAACATGTAAAATAATTGCTAGTACATAGTGTATACACAACAATCTATTCCATTTCCAAAACGTAATGTTTTCTTTGGATTAATTAAGAAATATAATTTCATCTGAAGTTGTTGTGATCATTTTCCTTACATCCCACACCTGAAGGTGACAAATTATCTCAAGAAAATGAGTGTTTTCAAGAAAATTTGTATTTTAAGCTAGATATCTGTTTGCTCACTCTTTTATTCATTAAAAGTAAGTCACTTTGATGTTGTATGACTTGTGCCCATTGCAATGATATACAATTTGTGGGACTTACCACACTCATGGGTACACTAATTGGTTCTAAATCTGGTATGGTCTGTTATATACATTATAATAGGGAAATATGCACTGCTTGTTTAGTGTCTAAATAATATAGCTATAGTATGAAACCAAAGAAAAAGCATCCAAGCAACTCATTGGACATGAAGTAATCTATCCATCTATGAATGTGTTAGTGGCATCTTGTGCACAAGTGGCGTGCTATTTCAAGTTTTACCATGTCAGGTTTAGCGTGTTTCCATCTGTATCCAGTCTTCAAGGACATTGTGCCTAGCCTCATTCCTTCTAATCAGGTTCTAATGAGCACCAAACATCATCAAAGTAAGGCGAGGAAGTAAATGATCACAACAACTTCATATGTATGCATGCCATTCATTTCTTGTTGTACTCACTATTCTCAAACACTAATAGATTACATTGCATGGTGGATCTTTCTTTGACTAGTGAATTCCGTGAGATCTTCCAGTGATGCAACCTAGCCAAACAAGTTTCTTCAAACCCATTACATTACAGTGTACATTTTTGTAACTTGCAACTTGTCATTCATTTGCAAATCAATATTAATAAAACACACGAATATTGACTAAGTGTGTATGTATGGATTTAATTCACTGAAGTCACCATAGGCAGTCTGACTTTGTCTACACTAAGTCATAATATTTCATGTTTTTTAATCAACTGACAGGGTCCTGTGGTACCCCAAACTCCTTGTCAAATGGACAGAGACGCTACTCCAGCATTATTGTTGGGAGCAGAGTCACATACACCTGTAACTCAGGGTACTTGAGGACTGCAGGTAGTTCTAGTAGAACATGTCAGTCAAATGGTCTGTGGTCAGGGAGTCATCCAACATGTACACGTAAGTCCACACTATGTCATTATATATCGTTTACATACCAACTGCAAACATGCAGAAGAAAATGTTAGTATTTTTAGTATATACACAGCAATCCATTCCATTTCCAAAAGCTAATGTTTCCTTTAGTTTAATTAATGAGTATAATGTTGGCATTTAAAGCCATTTTCTCAAACACTAATAGAATACATTGTATGTTAGATCTCGCTATGTTCACCATTTTGCATTCATACCAACTGAAGTTAGGTTGGTACATTAGACTAATCTCTTACACTAGTAGTTTTGTGCAGTTCTTACAAGTATTTAATTAATTGTTCCCATGGCCATATAAGTCAATTACTTTTGCATTTCATTGCCATTATCAGTAAACATAAGAAGTACGATAGGTGTGACATTTGGAATGGTTTAAAGAAGAAAATACTCACACTGGAATTTGGCTTTTCAAACCACACTAGTACTCCCCCAAAGATGAATGTATTAACTAAGCTGGTTGGCAATAGCCATGATACTGTGCTGGCTAAAGATATGTAGATTGCTGCTTTAGTTAATTTGCTATGCATCCATTTTGACTTCTTCTATCCTTCTCCACCTTATTATTTCTCTACAAGTTAAATAAAAGACACGAACATCGACTAAGTGTGTATCTAATGATCTCACTGAAGTCACCATAGGCAGTCTGACTATGTCTACATCAAGTCATACTGTTTCATGTCAACTGTCAGGGTCCTGCTCATATAGCAATGAAGGGAACAAACGTCATTGGTAGAATGTTTAAGCCGCATAGATCTGCATCATCTACAACACAAGTGCACAGAACAAAACTTTACAAATTTACATTTGTAAAGACCTTAAGCTTCATGTTCAAACTTTTTCTTCCTATTTTCATCCATTCCTTTGTGATTTGTATAGAAAGGGATAACTCCTTCATTTCCTGATATAGGCACTTCCACTAGCGCTAAAAGTACTGTGACAGGAAGTAAAATCCTGCCATGTATGTACCTTAGATTGTATCAAGATTACATGTGGCAAGCAAGGACATGTGCTAGCATGCAATGACAAATACAATGACTGATGATTTTCAAATTCAGGGCAATTTACTAGCCAAAACAATGAGGTGTTCTTCATATATGAGATGGTTACATAGGGATTTGGTGGGGTGGTGTCAAAATGCCTATGTAACCATCCCATATGTGAAGAACACCTCAGAAGTCATCCGATGAAGCCTCGCACGATTAGGCATAAGGACATCCTTCCAGCCAACCACCACCCTAAGACAAGCCCTGCATGATGCGTCCCAAGGACCCCATGCCCGAGGAAAACAGGAGAAAATCAGGAGTACTATACCAGATCCCATGCAGTAGATGCGCACAGACCTATATATACTGGTAGAACCCTTGGACAGAGATTGAAAGAGCACCAGAGAGCAGTAAGGGATAGGAACACAAGCACATCCGGCCAAGCAGATCACGTTTGCAGCACAGGTCATCCAGTCGATTGAAATAAAGCTCAGATAATAGACAGCTTCCCCCAAACTTCCAAGTGGTGCTTTCTGGAGTCATGGATGATTCAGCAACCCTCAAGCTTGAACAGAGAACTTGGACCTTTACCCCCTGTATGCAGACAGCTTTTCTGAACTTCACAACCCCCCCCCCCCCATTTCATGTATTTGCTTGCCTTATTCTCATGTAGATTACTTAATAGTAAATCATCATGTTTCCCTATTATGTATCAATAATTATTCATTCATCACCACACATCATCATTTCATATCATTATTCATACATCACCACACATCATCCCCTGTCACATCACACAACCCATCACCTCTTGTCGCACCATTTACTTCATAAACCCCACACCTACATACTGTATTCCTAATCACTGATGAAGACAGCAGTCAGCTGCCAAAACGTTTGGTTTCATCAACATTTTTGGCTACTGAATTGCGCTGAATTTGAAACTAGATGGCACCTAGCCAGTCAACCATTTTCACAATGACTGATGATGAGTAAATTTCTATGTCTAGTGTTATGCAAATTACAAATTGAAGATTTTTATCTTCAGCTAGTTGTAATGACCATCTTGATCATCTTGACAGACAGCGCAGAAGAGGCAAAATGTGCCCTATCTCAGTCATTACACGGTATGGATTGGGAAACGAAGTTGAAGCATATCTATTCCATATTACAGTATGTATATATATCCTTTACATACTGACTACAAACATGCAAAAGAATTGCTAGCATTTTTACACAACATACCGTTCCATTTCCAAAACCTAATGTTTTCTTTAGTTTAATTAAGGAATATAACTTTATGCATGCCATTTATTTCTTCACCATTGTGAACAAAACCCTTTTGCCTAGTGGATTCCGTGAGATCTTCCAGTGACACAACCTAGACAGAGAAGTTACTTCAAAGCCATTTATTACATTGTGACTTGCAAAACACAATGTATTATAATACTGACTGAACTTATATAGGCGTGTATATGAGGCTATTTTATTGCACTGTTTTAAAACATTTGTACAGGTTACAGACTTAGTCCGCTATGCATTCATTCCCACACTTCCTTAGCCTTCTCCATCTTATCATTCATTTGCACAATAAATGAAAGACACAAACATCAACTAAGTGTGTATTGTACAGATCTCACTGATGTCATCTGACTTTGTCTACTGTATATCAAGTCTACTGTGTAATGTTTCTTTATCAACTGTCAGCATCCTGTGGTACCCCGCGCTTCTTGTCAAATGGACAGAGACACTACTCTGGCATCACTGTTGGGTACACTGTCACTTACACCTGTAACACAGGGTACAGGATGACTGCAGGTAGTTCTAGTAGAACATGTCAGTCATATGGCCTGTGGTCAGGGAGTCATCCAACATGTACACGTAAGTCTACACTATGTCTTTATATATCCTTTACATACTTACTACTAACATACGAAAGAATTGCTAGTATAATTTATAGTGTATGCACAACAACCCATTCCATTTCCAAAACCAAAATTAATGCTTCCTTTAGTTAAATTAATGAAGATACTTATATGCATGCCCTTTTATCAGACAGATTCTCATGCCTTTTTTCAATCAGACTCTCAAACACTAATACATTGTATGTTAGATCTCGATTGATAATTGTGCCATGTATGTACGTACATAAGAAAGGAATTTCCTGGAAAAAATGTCGCACACTGAAGATTAATCAGGCATTGCCCATTAAATGCTACAATTTGAGCCAACCAAGAACCTGGCAAGAGACAGCAGTCTTCAGGCAGTCCTCCATTTATGGATAAATTATTCAGTGTAATTATATAATGAATAGAACACAGGATGACAGCAAACAGCAGCAGAGCTCAATAAAATAGAAACTGCATTCATAACTACAATATATAAACTTAAATAGTAAGGAAAACGTTTCCAAAACTCGTAGTATGTACTCTGTAATACAGATGTGGCTCAAAATATAATTACTTTTTCTAATTGAATAATGGAGCAATGGCACTTTGTTGAGCCCTTGATCTGTTTTGTTGAACTTCAGAAGAAATTCTGTTTGCTTGATTTCTTTCTACAAGACCTTTTGGAAGGGCAAACTATTTTGATTGGTTAGGAGAATTTTACAATGTCACCCGTAAAACTGAAACTGATCAAGCAAGAGTGATCAAGGAAACAAGCCAAAATGTCTTATGTAGCTGCTATGCATAATACGTAATGATAAAATAGAGTAATATAATGATTATATATAATAATAGAATAACTAGTCAACACTGTATTTATACAGAGTTGACTAATTAACACATATTTGATTAAAACTCTATCTTTAATTAGGTTACAGCAATGGTGATGTTCGACTGGTTGGTGGGAGCACATCAGGACAAGGAAGAATCGAGATTTGGTATAACAGTCAGTGGAACACTGTATGTGATGATTCCTGGGACATTAGTGATGCAATTGTTGTATGCCGTCAACTTGGATACCGAGGAGCAGTAACAGCCCATCTGAGTGCTCATTTTGGTCAAGGCTCCGGACAGATTCTCCTTGATGACCTGCAGTGCACTGGAAGGGAAGGATCTCTTTTGGAATGCAGCCACAATGGGATCAACAGCCACAACTGTTGGCATGGTGAAGATGCAAGTGTGACATGTGAGTGCATATATATGATCTCTGCTTAGATTCATAACTCCTGTACTTATGTACGTTCTTATGTAACGTCACAGGCACCACGTCAAGTGTTTGGAGTGGTTCACTGCGCTTGACTAATGGCAATGCTTTCACGGAAGGTAGAGTTGAGATATGGTATTCCAACCAGTGGTACACAGTGTGTGATGACTTCTGGAGTGATGCCGATGCATCTGTGGTTTGCCGGCAACTTGGGTATGAAGGAACAGCCTTTGCTCATCAGAGTGCCCATTTTGGCAGTGGTTCCGGAGGAATCCTACTGGATGATTTGCTTTGCAATGGAACTGAGTTATCTCTTTTCCAGTGTCCACATGGCGGGCTCTACAACCACAACTGTGGGCATAGTGAAGATGCAGGTGTGACATGTGAGTGAGACGCTTACAGACTGGGTTTAGTATAATTATATAATACCTGTTTAAATGCATGCTCATATCCAACATAATATATGATATATATGGCTAGATAGAATTACTTATAGGGTCTTACTAGAACGGGCCCTTAACCAAATAAAATAGAATACGCAAGCTGGTGAGAGAAGGATGTCAATAATGGTACACAATGTGATGGTATACATGTCAATATTTACAAGTCAGAGAAGGATGTCAGCATTTTGGTTGGGCATTTATGATGAAGAGACAATAGACACAGCCAGAGAAGTGGCAATGATGGAATATACAGTCTTCTTCTACATCAACTTCTACATCGGCAATTTGTGGTTCAAGATTTGCAAAATTATTGCTGTGGTTGTTTTTAAGGCATGTCAATTTTTAAGAGAATACATACCTTGTTCACTTTTGTCAGTGCATGAAGCATATTCTAAACCTGTTGAATATCCTGATTTTTTAATTTCTGCCACTTGACTCTACTATTAGTCATGTCGAGAGTAAACAATGCAATTTACCATTTGCCAGCCAAACATAGTCAACAAAGTCACTTTATTATGTTTGCTCTTTTCTTCAGTATTTACACAGGTGTAACCAGTACAAAGGTTGTTGTCATTCATTTGCCTTCCCCATAGTTTGACAGTGGACTTTAGCGTTGCTGATCATATTGAGACAACTGCAGTTTGCACGGTCATTTTATAAGTGACCAATATATATGGGGAAATGATTCTTTGTATCAAAGTGTTCTAATGTTTGGCCATTGCTCTTTGTTTCATCCTAAAATCTAAATTATCTTCATATCACCCTACAAGGGTGACGAATTAGAGTGAGTAGTAGTTACTACACGCTTTCAATGGCGTATTGCGTTTACTGCACGAGACTCGAGGGCGTATGCAGTAAAGTATCCAATATGCTACTGAAAGTGTGTAGTAAGTGGTTTACCAAAAATAGACGCCCTGAAAATACTCAGGTAGCTTGAATCGTTGAATCCACGGCTTTTGGGTTGCAGACTTGCAGTTGGTACCTAGCAGTGAGTCAATGTAGAATGGCCATGTCTTCCAAGCATTCTCATAGCAAAGGCAACAGCCTGCCACCCGCCAAACGGTTTGATTTCATCATGATTTTGAGGAGTTGCAGTGGAGCTTCCTTCCTAAAAAAATGAACACAAACACGAATAAATGCATGAAGCTCTTCAAAGACTGGGCCAGCGCAAGGAACCATCACAGCAGCTCAACCATTGAAAGGGTGCTGAATGACATTCTCCTCATTGACAACCATGGTTTGCTCTCACAGTGGATGGGCAAGTTTAGCACAGAAGCACGGAAGCAGGATGGTAATCCATATCCATCCCAAACCATACGCATTACCTGATGGGCCTTCAGCGACACAAAAGAGCACAAAAGAAGAACACTGTCAGCTTTATGGTGGACGCAGACTTCCTCTCACTATGAAATTTGCTGGACACTTTATATCGTAGGCTCCATACACAAGGAATTGAGTCCTTGGAAAAAAAACAGTTGCATTGACGAACTAGGACGAGGAGAAATTACTGATGTGAACATTGCTGACTTCCTTCACTTTTAGGTCACTTAATTTGTATACACTGTACTCTTAGCTGTTGCTTTGCTTTTCTTACATTGTACTCCTTGCTACTGCTTTGCACTTACTGTTTCCTTTTTTGTACTCTTGCTCTGTTTTTGAAATGCATGAAGCTTTTCAGACTGGGCTAGCACAAGGAACAAACACAGGTGTTAATTGATAAGGAAGGTGTTTGTTTCTGTTGCCAGGTGATAATCAGGTGTTAAGGGGCTCTAAAAGGTGTGAGGGGCGTTTGGACAACTTACTGCACTGCAGTATTCTGCTACTGCATCAGCGGTGCCTTTGAAGTATGACATCATCATTTGGTTAATGCGGATTATTTATTCACTTCTGACGGTGTTATTTCCTGGGGCCTGCGGGGTTACTGATGCAGTCAACTATTATGCATGTATTGTGTATTATGGTGTACAAGCAAATGTGTCAGCTAATGTGAAGTGATATCAGCTAATTAATATTCGTGAAATGAATCAAATGGTGTAGGAATTGTACTGCACTGTGTGTGTGTCCCACGAAACAAGAATATAATATGTCTTCATTCCCACTATAAAACTGCACAATTCAGGGGATTGGAAAGATGTAACTTCAGAAGATTAACCAGACATTTTGACCCAATCTGCGTGCGAGGAGACACAATGCGATGGGAGGGAGTGCCTGTATGGCAGTTTGCGTGGTCTCCAAAAGAGACTGCTAAGGAGTATCTTCTTATAACTTGCACTGTATATTGACATCAATTGGAAATAAGCCTGAAGAGGACCATCAACTTTAAAATGGTAATGGAATCCAGTCTTGCTCCTGTTAAGACGCAAACTAGTGCTAGGTTTCATTTCTAACTTGTGGTTTCAGTTTAGAAGCAACTGACCTGGGCTATGCATTACTGTGGGAGGCAGCATGATATATACTTCGAATATATTGGCAATGCCTTAAGTCCCTTCATGGACACCGTTCTGTTTGCCTGGAAGCAGATTCAAATAATTGCATCACTTGCAAGACTTCAAGCCGCCCTATGTATGTTGCAAATTCACACTCTAAACCAATATCTCACTTTTCTTGGCACCTGTTACTGGAACAGTGCTTAGCAAGGATGCAGTAGTCATTTGGTGGAATTAACGAAACATTACACCAACTGGCCTTATGTAGTGTTTCAATACAAGTTCAGCTTAAAAACAAATTTGCTAGCCATGGCCACCATTCTAGTTCCTTCCAGGCTTCTTACCATTGCTCTTTGGGCATAAGAGCACCAAGTATTTATCATGCGAAGATACAGAATGTGAGAGATAAGGGGAGATAGTGAACACAAGCACCCTAATTTGGATGGTATGAATTTAGTGATTAGTGATGCTTCAGTTAGACATATTGTGGCGGTCCTCTACTGTGTAGGAGAAATTTAATGTTTCTAGAATTAATTCCCACACAGAAACTGTATTCCTTTTGAATATGGCATGTAGACTTATTCTTGTCATGACTTCTGGATATGTACTTTATATATGAAGATTGCCACTTGTCATCACTTCTCTTCTACTGTGTGCAGTACTGAAAATGGGAGCGGCCAAGGCAGCCATTCACTGTGCTAATAGGTCTTGTGGAAGCCAGGAAGATGGGCTTCATGTACACGGCAACTATTCTTGAATCCATTGAGGAAGTTAAACTGTACAATGTAATCTGCAATGAATGTGGCTCATTTAGTCACAAGCATTATATATAGTCACGTTACAATTGGGGGTGCCAAGCTGTTGAAATAAGACCATCTTCTGTGCCTTTATCAAAATGGCTGCTTCCTCGGACTCCAAAAGAGCCTGCCAAGGAGTATCTTCTTAGAAATTGCACTGTATAATGACATCAATTGGAAAGAAGAAGAGGACCGTTAGCTTTAGAATGATCATGGAATCCAGCCTTGCTCCTGTTAAGACACAAACTATATACTGCTGGATTTCCTTTCTTACTTGTGGTTTCAGTTAAGTGGCAAATGACATGGTTATGCATTACAGTGATTGGCAGCATCATACGTTGATTCCACTATCAAGACAATGGAATGGGTGCCTGCATGGGCTCTCTTCTATTTGCCTGGAAGACAATTCAAATAATGGTTTCGTGTGGAAGACTTCTAGTCGCTCTACGTATGTTGCTAATTTCACGCTCTACACCAATATCTTCTTCTTTGCCCCTGTTACTGGAACATCACTTTGCAAGGATTCAGAAGTCATTCGCTGACACTGACACCACACCTTCTATAAACTAAACGTTAAACAAAGCGATAGTATTTTGTCTTTCAATGCAAGTTCTCTCTGTTTTCTGTAGGAAAATGACTTTGCTAGCCGCCATTCTAGTTCTTTCCAGGCTTCTTACCATTGCTCTTTGGGCATAAGAGCACCGATTTATCATGCGAAGAGACATAATGTGAGAAATAAGAGGAGATTGTGAGCACAGGCACCTGAACACAATTTGAACAGTGTAAATTCCATTCTGGAAATGTTTGGTGATGCTTCATTATGACTTATTGGGTCGGTCTCCTACTGTATAGAAGAAATGTAATATTTCTAGAATTAATACTGACAACAGTGGTGAATTGAACCTCACAGACAGATCCTGTATCATTTCTGAATAAGCTAGTAGACTATCCCTGTATGACTTCTGGATGCATACTTGTGGCGTTATCGCTATGTCATGTTCGGTCACTGGTACTCAAGATTATAATTACTCATGTCAATACACAGCTCTCATTAGTACATGCATACACTGCTATAAGTACTGGTTCATGCAATAGATACGTAATAATCGAAGGATCATACATAGAAGATAAGCCTAAAGGTCATGCACTTCAAAGTAGTTTACTATTATGAGTTCATACCACAGTACTACCTTACTTCCACGCTTATGAAGATTGCCACTTGTCATCTCTTCTCTTCTACTGTGTACTAGACCTCAGCATGTCTAGTATAGAATGCATACATCTGAACTGAGGATGCACCTGAGTGCAGGCAGTGCTGAAAGTGGGAACAGTTAAGGCAGTCATTCACTTTGCTAATGCATATGAGTCTTGTGGAAGCTGGGAAGACCATGTTGTATGATGATCTGTTTACAGAGCAACTATATTTGAGTCCATCGAGGAAACTAAACTGTTGAAATTCATATGCAAAGAATGTATGGCTCATTAGGTCACAAGCCTGCTCTTTCGGCAGTGGCAATGGAACATAGCACCCAGCTTATATCCAGTATCTAGTCAGCACCCCAACCCCACTCCTTTTGTTTTTTATTTACCATTTTCATTGGCTAATCATCCTCTGTCACTCACATCTATTCAAAATGGCATGCCATTTACATGCTGTTGTTCATATAAGCGAGTTACTCTCTGTCTACACAACATAACACTGATTAAGACAACTTAATAGTTGCTGAAACAATTGGCGCAAAATGTTTAGTTATTGGCTAGTGAAGTTTTGTTATAATGGTATATTTTGTCATGTCATGTCAATGTTTTTATTGTAGGTCGCAACAACGGTCAAGTTCAACTAGTTGGTGGGAATAAAACAGGAGAAGGAAGAGTTGAGATTTGGTACAACAGTCAGTGGAACACTGTATGCGATGATTACTGGGACATTAGTGATGCAAATGTTGTATGCCGCCAACTTGGATACCGAGGAGCAGTAACAGCCCATCAGAGTGCTCATTTTGGTCAAGGCTCCGGACAGATTCTCCTTGATGACCTGCAGTGCACTGGAAGGGAAGCATCTCTTTTGGAATGCAGCCACAATGGGATCAACAGCCACAACTGTGGGCATTACGAAGATGCAAGTGTGACATGTGAGTGCATATGAGCTCAACATGGAAGCATGTCTGAGAAGTCTAGTAGACAATTGGGAGTATTCACTGCATATTACGCGAACCTGACCAAGTTGGTAAAATTAGATCCATTGTGAGGGTGACGTGAAGTCCAATTTGGGGTAACCATTGTTTGCCTCCCCAATCATCCGACAAAGATAGAAGATCCGCAGCCAGTTGTTTCACCCTTATTATGGGCATGCCGGATGACTGGCTACTTCAGATACATCCTCTCCAAGCAGCCAGTCATCCGACATCAACCATTAGCCCCAAACTGGTACAGTGTATATAAAATCCTCATCTTTTCCATGCATATAGAGTGCATAGTCGGCTATCACTTAGGTAGGCTTCGACATTTCTATGTGGGGAAAGTTTATACTTGATTTGTCAGTGAGTGTTATGCAAGCTAGCGGGTAACTTGTACAAGTTCGCTAACTACATAGCTTAAAAGTAGCGGCTGGAGAAAAAACAACCTGGCGCCCAAACTCGAGGCCTACACATTGAGTGTTTGGTATAATGATTATATAATCAAGTACGTTTGTACAAGTTCGTTCTGGCCATGATTCTTTGTCTCCGTTCGCCATAGACCACCTAGGATCCGCTCCTTGAGGCTCAATCTGTGCGATGGTATGCTTAGTGGGCAGTTAGCTTGTACATGAACCCACGAGCCTGAGGTGGATGATGGTGCACTGTACCTTCTATCTCTCTGTACGTTGTCAGTGAGTGTTATGCAAGCTGGTGAATAACTTGTACCTACGACGATTGGAGACAAAAAATAATGGCCGAATCAGTGGCTTGTGTAGCTGAAACTCCACGTTTGAGCGTGGGTACGAGGGCCGGGTCGTGCTTCTTTCCTCAAGCTATGCAGTTAGCGAACTTGTACAAATGTACTTGATTACATAATTATTATACACAAACACTCAGACACACACAGTTGCACAAGCATGTGCACACACACACACACACTCACATGTTACTGACTGGCCATTGTATATAAATCAAGTTTGTCAAGTTTCTTTGTGCACACTATCACAGGTATTGCATCAAATTACTCGATTGGATCTGTACGTCTTGTCAATGGCAGTGCAGCCAACGAGGGTAGAGTTGAGATATGGTATTCTGACCAGTGGCACACAGTTGTGATGATTCCTGGAGTATTGCTGATGCCACTGTTGCGTGTCGGCAACTTGGGTATCAAGAGGCAGCATATGCCCACCAGAGAGCCTATTTTGGCCAAGGATCTGGAGAAATCCTCCTGGACAATCTGAATTGCAATGGAACTGAAAGGGCTCTTTTCTGGTGTGCTCACAATGGACTGTATGGCCACAACTGCTGGCATGGTGAAGATGCAGGTGTCACTTGTAAGTGAGATTTAGCACAGGAGCTGCACTTAGCTAGTTTAGCTAAACGTGTTCTGTCAATATGTCCTATCTGCCTGTATGTACACAAGATGCAGCAAAGTTGGACCCTAGCCTTAGCACTAGAGCAACAGCAGCCATTTTGCCTATTCAGGTACGTTTTTCACTACTCCCGTTATATTTGCAGCAAAACATATCAACGCTGTTAATTAAGAAATCTTACTTTGTCAAATGCACAGCTCACTAATTTCATATTATATATTCTTTTCTTGTAAAAATGTTCCAGCTTAGTTTCAGAGTCTCACTGATCTGTTGTGAATATATTAGATCTTGCTGTCTGCCCAATCTACAGAATTTACTATTCCTTATTGATGCATGCATATCATTACAATCAGACGTACATGAGAAAGGGTGGTTCTCGAATACCAGCTTCAAAACACGGTTGAAAACCTTGCCGACGTTTCGACCAGATGCTCTGGCCTTCTTCAGGGCGAAGATAAGCTAGCGTGAGCACCTATCATATTTATAGCATGGCATCTCATCATGCGCTGTCACCGGAAGTCGAATCAGGCGGTGTCACCTGAAGTTGCGGGTTGCCTCCGGTCGACCCTGGCTGCTGTGCCTTTCAAGGCGGCCACCCTACATCCAGGTAGCTCCAGCCCACCATCCCCTGAAGAAGGCCAGAGCATCTGGTCGAAACGTCGGCAAGGTTTTCAACCATGTTTTGAAGCTGGTATTCGAGAACCACCCTTTCTCATGCCTGAGCCAGCTGAGAAGCCCTCACTTTAATCAGACGTACAGCTTTTCTCCTCAGTAGGAGGTCGCCTTAAGTACAGAGAATTATCATAATGTAGCAGTTAGTATATCTTAAGCACATGCAGTTCTGGCATTAATATTTTACTATGTTTGAGAGATGTTATTCCATATCATCTATCCACTTCTTTCTTGGCTGTCCTCTCGGTCTCCTTCCATGCACACACATCCTCCTCGAAAACTCTCCTCACCAACCTCTCCTGTGACATTACTTCAATTCTTTTTCCACTCCTTCTTCCTATCTGCGACTGCTAGCACTGCTTCAACCCCCAGTCTACTTCTGATAATTATTATCTTCATTTGGAACTCTGTCCAATCTGGTCACACCTTCTATTTTCCTGAGGTATCTCATCTCCATTGCCTGAATTTTGCTTCTGTGTCTCTTCTGAAGAGTCCAAGTCTCACTCCCATACAGCAGGGTTGGCGCCACCATAGCATTAATTACCCTTAGTTTAGTTGCTCTTTCCTTTCAATGACTTGTCTTCTAAATGCCCCCACCATTCTTGTTCCTGACCCAATTCTATTTTCTCAATCTCATCGTCACATGAGCTTCGTCATTGAACATGGCCGCCAAATATTTTGTTGTCTGCACCGCTTCAACCTCTACATCATCCACCACCAAGTGGCATGTACCACTCCATCTCTGTACTACCATCACCTTGATCTTCCATTTTGCCATTACTTCATTGAGCACTTCAGCATTTGTTTTCATGTCCTCCTCATTTTCAGCCACTATCACCAGATCATCAGCAAACAATAGAAATTGAACCTTACTCCTTTCTAACTGCACCCGACCCTAAAACTTCTCCCTTGCCTTCCTCACTATGCTGTCCATTACTAAGTTAAACAGCCAGGGTGACATTGTGCACCCTTGACTCACTCCCATCACGACCTCAAACCATTCTGAATTCTTCCCCTGTACTCGTACACACGCTTCACTTTGGAAGTACAGTAACTCCACATTTTCCTTCAACCTCCCTCTGACACCATATCTCTCTAAAACGTGCTATAGTAGCTCGATTCCTGTCCACTCTATCAAAAGCTTTCTCTAGGTCTACAGATACCATCCTCATTGTTTTGTTCTTCCCGATTACCTTCTCCCCCAGTTGTCTCAGAGTGAATATCTGTATTTTTTCCACAGTTACATATAATAATACACTGGGTGCTTATTCACTGCAGCCTCTACAATCTCCCTGCATTATAGGTGTAATGATAATTAATCGCTTATTTTGATAGAAATATATTTATGTAGCTTGAACTGTCCACATTATTTACATTCATTTATGATTGCAAAATAATTCCATGGTATAATTAACTTGTTTTGCAAGTTGCAGTCATGAATGAGGCAACTTACATATGATATAATACATCTGGAGGTCTTTGCCAACTGCAAACATCAGACATCAATCGTGTATTGTGCAGTTGACCTCAGAGTCAAAACATTCTGAATGTATGTCAATAACCTACACATACTACATACGTATGTATGTGTTGTGCTCTGAAAAGCGATTGATGTGTATATCCTTGGCATGACATGTTATTACAGTTTCTTCCTGTGGACATCAGTATGCCTTTACTGTAGGTGTCAATAATGGCTCTGTTCGACTGGTTGGTGGGAGCACATCAGGACAAGGAAGAGTCGAGATTTGGTATAACAGTCAGTGGAACACTGTATGTGATGATTTCTGGGACATTAGTGATGCAAATGTTGTATGCCGCCAACTTGGATACCGAGGAGCAATAACAGCCCATCAGAGTGCTCATTTTGGTCAAGGCTCTGGACAGATTCTCCTTGATAACCTGCAGTGCACTGGAAGGGAAGCATCTCTTTTGGAATGCAGTCATAGAGGGATCAACAACCATGACTGTGGGCATGGTGAAGATGCAAGTGTGACATGTGAGTGCATGTGATCTCTTCCTAGAAGCATTCTACTGGCCTTGGTATCATTATATAATGATATATAACTAATCGTACGTATACATACATTTGTATATGTGTTCACGCACACCATCTCTACAGGTTCTGCAACAACTTATTCCAATGGCTATGTGCGTCTTGTCAATGGCACTGCGGCCAATAGAGGTAGAGTTGAGATATGGTATTTTGACCAGTGGCACACGGTGTGTGATGATGCGTGGGATGCAAATGATGCAACAGTTGTATGCCGGCAACTTGGGTACCATGGAACAGCCATAGCCCATCAGAGTGCATATTTTGGCCGAGGGTCTGGAGAGATTCTGCTGGAAAATTTGATTTGCAATGGAACTGAGGCATCTCTTCTTCATTGTGCTCACAGTGGGCTGTATGTCCACAATTGTGGACATTATGAAGATGCAGGTGTGACATGTGAGTGATATAATTATATAGTTCTGGAGGTGGATTATGTAAGTGAATAAATATATATATTTATGGCTATACACATTGACCTACGTATGTTGGATGTTATTTATTACCGCTGTCTGTTGAGTTGGGTGCTATGCATTGCTACGTACATATTTACAGTTGCGGTAGTGACAGCTTTAAAATCAGTATGTAGCTAAACCATTCACTATATGGTAATGGATTCATGTGTGTGTGTCAGTTATCAGTGTACATGTGCTGCTTCATATCATTACCTTTTGCAAACTATGACACATTTGGAATTTATTATGTATATTGTAGGTGAAATATATACATATATTTATACATACAGCTCACAAACTTCACTTCTTGTACCACATGCAGGCTTCCCATGAAGGGTCCAGGTCAAATTCAACCACAGCAGGCATTAATTCTAGGACATTTTGTAGAATTAGAATACCTGCAGCTCTGTCTGTAGAGAACTGCTAAAGATATGTAACCGCTGCTGTGTGTGCTTTAGATTATATAGTTCAGCTGATGCACTTTAGTTGCGTGATTAGGCTTTGGCAACTCATAGCTGTGTGCTCTGATAATTCACCTGTGCAATTGGGGCTTACATTAAGACAAAAATAATAGTTAACATAATCTATACTTATTATTACTTATACTGTATAACTTTAGTATGTACGTACGAACCTCTACTCTACCATGTGAGCACTTAGCTAGATGTATATATCCCTCAGTTCCTCCAGTAAAGTGGTCCAGTTACAGTTCATGACAATACAGGACTGAGGTGTGGGAGGCATAGTCCAGTGCAAGAGTAAACTCCTTCTTCTTTGCTCCAAGTGCAGCTGCTCCATAGGCAGAGCTGACTTGGAGGGTGAGCAGAGTAAAGCGTAGATCAGGAGCTGCCTCAGAAATAGCAGACACAAAGCCTGCAATGGAAAAGGAGAGAAGTAGGGGAAACACCCAAACCAGCAGAGTAGAAGTAAACAAAGTTTCAGGACAAAAACAATAAAACATCGCTCAAGTGTGACTGCTATGCAGACACGAGGTCTGCAAATAATGGTAAAGGAGAGAAGTAGGCTAAATAAACAAACCAGTAAGTAAACAAAGTAACTGACATATCACTCCAGTGTGACTGCCATGCAGTGCGCACATACATCACCACATACATATGAACTCAGTAATATGACAAACCAAAATGAGTGATAACGGGTATACTGCAGCAAGGTACTGCAACATTACTAAAGAGGGTGCATGTACGTAGCCCACCAGCATCTGCAGCACACATGTATTACCTTCTCTCAGTAGTGCCCAGCTCTTAAATACCGAGCCCACACACACCACCTTCAGTCCTCCGTCGCCGGTTAACAGCTCCTGTGGGTGGCAATATACATAGCATAGAAGGGAAAATGCACTTAGTAAATGTTACTGGCTACACTCCGCCCCATTGCCATATATGGGGAGGATTGGGAGTGTGCAAATAACACCTACATTTATACACATACGTCACACCACTATATATGATTATAGTATTACAGTATATGTGAGAGTCGCCAGTAGAAATCGCACCTTAGGCACACTTAAGTGAAATGGATTTTTCGCTATCAGCGTATACCTACACGCCTTCTGCACTATTCTACGAAGTTTGGTAGCTCTAGGCACTTCCGTGACGAAGAAATAGTCGCTAAAGCGAACGTAGTATTCCGCTAAATTCAGTATAACAAGTCGTATACCATCATAAAAAATGGCGACGGCAAAGATGGAACTTGCTGAAAAGTGCCGTCAGAGGGCTGGGAATCGACTTGCGCTCACCTGGAAGTACTAGTAGAGGGCGATAGAGGGCAGAGAGATTTCTCTAAAGTGCGTGACTTGAAGGGCGCTCTAGCCGTGCCCATCAAATAGTTAGAGGCACGCCGCTACCTCCTGAGGCTCCTGACGTCCGAGCTGCTGCTGCTAGAGGACTAACTAGTATTGGTCGAGGTGTGGAGAAGCATCCTGAGAGGTCCATTGGCTCGGGGGAGCTGCAAAGAGACGATTCTGTCGAGGACATCATAGTCAAAGTGACGCACACGAGAGAACCCGCCAAAATTGGCAAGAGAGGGCATTTCGGTTCGTCCTTTTTGACGGCAATGGAAGTAATAATGAATATTCTAAAGTTTCCCGCCCAAAAGGATGTCTGATAGCCCTCAGGTAAACCAGTAAAGACGATTTTTGGTCGCGCCAACTTCATCGGCCATTTTCTCGAAACGGGGAATATGCGCTAAGGTGCGATTTCTACTGGCGACTCTCACATATAATTGCGTCGTTATGCACACAATATTCAACCTTGACACTCTCATACATGTATCGCCAGTGGGGGCGGTGATCCTATGTACGTATGTATAAACTTTGGCAATTTGATATCCAGAAGCTGTTTTGATATGACATGCTCCATGTGTAAGAAATGTGGTGGAATTATGTTATGCATAATCAGTTACCAGAATGGAGTTTTGTACAAGTTTGTTTGCATTTTCCAGACACTAGATATATGTCAGTTTGTCTAAACGCAGCATCATGGCGCTCATAAAACAGGGTAGCTTAGAACCAGAGAAGTTGAAATGAGAGAAACAATGCAACAAAAATACCTACATGTGCATTACTACAAAACAGTGTTTGTCTCTTGCTTGTTAGAGTTTCTTCAGCAGCTTCTTCACACACTATTTCAATGCAGATGTGTATAATGCTCACCATGTTCACTTTGGGTAGAAGGGCCACAATGTGTCGGCCGAGAATGTAACCTGCATCTCGGAATAGCTGGCAGCACATGCGGTCATTGGTGTTGGAGGCAGCTGCATGAAAATAAAAATACACAATATCTTACAAACTAGGGACGGGGAAAGCCACGTACATACAACAATCACTCCAAACAAACTACAAGACAGTGGCAGAAAAGCTAAGTTGTACATTACATAGAAGTGAGTATGTATGAAATGCAATTTGCTCCAACTTCACTTACTCTCAGAAAGTACTTTACAAAATTCAGCCATATTTTCCTTCTTAAAGTTATCATACAAGTATGGTAAGATGTCAAATCTTTCCTTCAACTGCAAATAAAAAAATACACCACATCACATGACATGACTGTAATGTACGTTGGTTCAATATTATTGTACAAATTTAGCATAAAGCCTGAACTAAACGATATACGTATAATGGTTCCACAACTCTCAAGTGCGGGGCATACGTGACATTGCTGAGGCCGCAACCTGGGGGATACCAGTGCTTATATCAAGCTAGTCAAGGTACAATTGAGGGACCGACCATGACCGTGCTGCAGATACCTCAGATTATGACTACAATTACCCAAGTAAACAGAATGCATTTTAGGTGGCTAACACCACATACTTAGGCAGATAGGCACTAATGTGGTTTAGGCATAAGTTCGCTTTGTGTACAACTGCACGGCAAGATTCATGAATGAATAAATGGCATGGATAAAATGCTGTTAGGAGAACAAAATGGCTGCAGATATGGTACGTATACTCATGTACATACGTACATTGCCTTATGGCAGACAGAGTGCCGATCATATGTACCATTTTCCATGGTAACCTTGCTGTGTGCACTAAGTGGTAGTTGCAAACTGGAGATTCACCTTGGTGAAAACTGTTGGATGTGTCACTTCTCCCATTATTTGGAAAGCAATACTACATCAACTGACAAGTCAATCTACATATAGTCTGTTAGGTGTACTGGACTTTCGCCGTGTTACCATGCAGTGAGGGGTTACTGGGCTTCACCCTTTCAGAATGATGCACTTTTTACGTATACATACAAGTGCAAAGTGTACTGGCCTGATATGAATTGGCAGGAGAGTACTTTCTGTTGCAAGAGTAATGCATACGCCTTCCAACTGGTTGGCATATTGTGCTTTAGCATTCACTCTAGTATCTGACAGACCCGATACTGAGTCAACAAATAAACCTACATAAAAGCATATACATAAAAACTCCGCAACAACAAACATGTGACAGGCATTAGTTTGCCTGAAGTCCAGTTAAATGCATCACCATTCTAGCTTAAATATGTCTTATACCCGCTCACTAACATTGAAGAACTTGTACACAACCTCCTTGAGCACTGAAATATCATGCGGTGCAGCGACAAGGTTGTCCTCATGGTCGTACAGGGTCTTGAGGGCACGATGCACAGTCCAGTAAGCTACACGGCATAGCACGGTGAACACGGGTAGCTCATCAGGAACATTGAGTATGAAAATTACCACTTATAAATCGTAAGTGAACTGAAAACATATGTATAAGTAATACGACAAACACATTAGTCAAATTGAGAGCTGCTCATACATAATTACAACCTAATAGCTCCATGTATGTACGTATGTAGTAAGGAAGCAGCATGGCTAAGTATTGGCCACCAGGTGTCCAGGAATCGGCTTCATTTGGAAAGATGGCTGATGGTAATGAATATTAGGATTAGACTAACGAAACAGTGGAGCCAATGATGAACCTATGGAGCAGGAATGCTAGAGGAGTTGGCTGTAAGAATGATGGTTGCATGCACTCACCTCCGCCCTCATCTCCCAGCATGTGACCCCAGCCGCCACAGCCGTACATAGTGTTGTCTGGGTTGACCAATCGGCAGTTAGACCCTGTACCAGAAATCAGCACAATTCCACCTGCAGCAGTATTAAGATATAGTGCTATCAACGCTACTGTACAAAGAAACACAAATTAGTCACTTTACAATATCCAGGAGTGCATACTGTATCATAATATAAACTACTTCAATATCCTAAGTGAGTGAATACACACACACACACACACACACACACACACACACACACACACACACACACACACACACACACACACACACACACACACACACACACACACACACAAAGAAACTCCACCCGTGATCGTACATTCTACGATCCGATGTACCAAGCTGGAAAGCTACGTTAGCCTTGCTCAAAAACACGTGCATGGCATATTTCCCAAAACATGTGCATCACAAAGAAACA